>CM077150.1:232118178-232674289 GCA_039583875.1 Platanthera guangdongensis
AATGATCAATTCACAAATATTTTTTGTTTGGTTATATATATATATATATATATATATATATATATATATATATATTATATATATATATATATATATATATATTTGTTTTTTTTGTTTTTTTAAAAAAGATTGGCAAAGGAACTAAAATAAATAACACATAGGTAAATAATCAAATAAATTAAACATAGGCAAAAATAACCAAAGAAAGAAACAACACAGAATCAAACATAAACAACGATAACTAGGAAGAGAGGTCCAAAACGCCAAGCTCGAGTCGAAGTAATGAGAAACATGCATCTGGGAGTGGTTTAGTGAATATGTCAGCTAGTTGGTCATCGGTGCCAATGAAGCTTACTCTCATGTTCTCCTTTTTAATATGATCTCGAGTAAATGGTGATGCACGTCAATATGTTTTAATCTTGAATGATGCACTGGATTATATGTCAAGTCTATGACACTCTTATTGTCGCACCTAAGAGTAACGTTCCTACAAGTTAGGCCAAAGTCTTCTAAAGTTTGAGACATCCACAATGCCTATGTGCAACAGCTTCCTAAGGCGATATACTCGGCTTCAACGGTGGAGAGTGCGATCGAGTTTTGTTTGCAGCTTGACCAGGAGACTAGTGCAGGACCTAGGAAATGGAATGTACACTGTGCTCTTGAGATCAAGTGAACATCCTGCATAATTAGAGTCAAGTGAACATCCTGCATAACCTAAGTCCAAGATTTTGTGTTCCTATAAGATACCTAAAGATATGTTGTACCACTTTCAAATGTGACTGCTCATGGTCGGCTTGGTACCTAGCACACATACCTACTGCAAATGTGATGTCAGGCCTAGAGGCACTTAAATATAGCAATGATCCTATCATACCTCTAAACACAGTTTGATCAACGGAAATGCCACTTTCATCCTTTCCTAATTTAATAGAAGCACTCATAGGAGTTTTGACTTATTTCAGATTCTCAAGCCCAAAACGCACAAGCATATCTTTGATATATTTTGATTGACTTATAAAAATACCGTTTTGTGTTAAGAAATCTGAAATCCTAAGAAATAGGTAAGTTCTCCTACTAGACTCATTTCGAATTCGGATTTCATTAGGGTGACAATTTCTTCACATAACTTTTCATTTGTGGCCCAAAAATGATATCATCCACATAGATTTGTAAAATAATTATATCTACGTTTTTGTGCTTCACAAATAGAGCGATGTTCGCCGTACCCATCCTAAACCCATGTTCTAGTAAAAAGGTTGTGAGCCTATCATACCAAGCACGGGGTGTTTGCTTCAATCTGTATAAGGCTTTCACCAACTTGTATATATGGTTCGGGTAGGCAGCATTCTTCAATCTGGGTGGTTGCTCCACATACATCTCTTCCTTGGTATATCCATTTAAGAATGCACTCTTAACATCCATTTGATATAATTTCATTTGCTTATAACTTACAAATGCCAAAAATATACTGATGGACTCAGACGTGCAATGGGTGTAAAATTTCCTCAAAATCTTCGCTCTCTATCTGAGAGTATCCTTGTGCCACCAACCTAGCTTTATTCCTAGTTATCCTAAATTCGCCATCAAGTTTATTTTTAAAAACCCATTTTAAAACTATAACTGGATGGCTATCTGGACGTTCCACTAAGACCCAAACTTTACTCCTCTCGAATTGATTTAACTCCTCATTCATAGCCAAGAACCATGATTCATCCCTTAAGGCTTCTGAGACGTTCTTGGGTTCAATTTCAGATAGGAAGCATAAGTTAGAAAATGATTCATGTAGTGCAGACCGAGTTCTAACTTCATAAGAGGATTCTCCTATTACTAGTTCTTGAGGATGCTCTTTTAAGAAATTTAGAGTACTCGGAGGCTTATATTCATCTACATGAATTGGAACGTCATCCGACACTACTCTCTCATCACTCCTTACTTCTAACTGGGCATCATCATAAATTTCCTCTTCATTCATCCTAGGTACTTCGGTTGAACTATTTTCGTCAAAATGTACATGAGCCGATTCTTCAACAACTACGATTCTCCTATTGTAGACCCTATAGGAATGACTTGTACTCGAGTATCCTAAGAAGATGCCTAAATCAGATTTTTCATCAAAATTCCCTAAGTGATCCTTAGTGTTTAGAACATAATATGGGCAACCGAAGACCATAAATACGACACGGAAGGTTTCTTATCAAAATATAGCTCATACAGAGTTCGCTTAATAAGGGGGCGAAGCATGACTCGGTTCATTATATAGCATGTCGTATTGACCGCTTCAGCCCAGAGATAACGTGGCAAGCCAAACTCGGCGAGCATTGTGTGTGCTAACTCTTGAAGAGTCCGGTTTTTTCTCTCTACAACTTCGTTCTTTTGTAGAGTGCGAGGGGAAGAGAATTCATGCCTTATCCCTAAAGTGTCACACAAGTTTATGAAGTTCTCATTCTCAAACTCACCTCCATGGTCCGATCTAATGCATTTTATTTTTTGCTCTTTATCATTTTAAAGTCTCGTACAAAGATTCGAGAATTCACTAAAAGTGTCAGATTTACTTTCAAGAAAGATCGTCCAGTAGTAACGTGAATAGTCATCTATAAGAACAAACGTTTATCATTTGCCACCTAGACTATATGTGTTAAGGGGACCAAACAGATACATGTGAATGAGTTCTAGTGGTCTGGTCATGGAGGCGTCATTTTTTACTTTGAATAAGGTTTTAACAAATTTGCCTTTTTGGCACGGACCACATAACGAATTTAAACTACCACTAAGTGTGGGGAGTCCCCGAACTAGCTTGTTCTAAGATAGTTTAACAATAAGCTTACTCCCAGAGTGTCTTAATCTCCTATGCCAAAGATCTAATTCCTCATTTTTGGTAACTAGACATTTCAAATCAGACGCAGATATGTCATCAAAATTAACAGTATAAACATTATGAGTTCTGTGAGTTACAGTAAAACACTAGTAGTTTTAGCATCAATAATTTTACAAGTGTTTGTAGATGATTCAAATATGACATTTAGACCTTTATCACACAATTGGCTAATAGAAATGAGATTATGCTTAAGTCCATCTACAAACAGAACATTAGAAATAGAAAATGCCTTGTTACCTATAGTGTTGCTTCCAAGTATTCATCCTTTTCTATTGTCCCCAAATGTCACCATGCCTCCCTTCTTCTTCTCCAGGCTAAGGAACTTGTTTTTATCTCCTACCATATGCTTGGAGCAACCAGAGTCCAAGTACCACGCGTTCCCTTTGACCTTAGCCTTCCAACACACCTAACAAAAAGATGAGGGTAAAGATCGGGTTATTCAAGTTGTCCCACCCATAAGATAGGTAGAAGACTTTGGTAGCCAGACTTGTAAATTTTCTTGGCACCTTTCCTCAAACACGAGCCAGATGTGTGACCAAACTTATGACAGTTTGCATACAAAGTGTAAGCAGTGGATGCTTCCTCTATCGAGTTGGTGGAGCTCTTGCTGGAGGATAAGGATAGCCCTCCAGAAATTTTTAACGTTATCTTTAGATTTGTTAAAGTTGGACTTAGGCTTGGCATAATAGTTTTTTTCGCTCGGTGGTGATGTTGGACTCACGTAACCTAGTCCAAATTTCCCAGATCCATGACACTGTGCTCCCAACAGCATATCCAATGATTTTTGGCCTATTCGAAATTTTTGGATAGTGCAATTGAGATCATGGATCCTCACCTTTAAGGCAGTGTTCTCAGTAACTAGCATTACGCAAGATTGGCAAATTGATTTTTGCCTTCCTCTATCTTGTCAAGAGACATTTGAAGTCTTTTCTCCAAGACATTCTTTTCATTGATGAGACTGGTTGTTCTCAATGATGCCTTGGAGAGACTTGTTTTTAGTTCTTCGATCATTGTCATTGAGTGAGGACACTCTAAACATTCGATCTTCTCTTTCCCACTTTTTATTAGTTCATTCTTTAAGTTTTCAAAGTCCTTTTTGTTTTTCTTATTCTCACTTCGCATGGACTTCTTCTCAAGATCAAACTATCTAATTTCTCACATAAATATCCATAAATTTCAAGAAGTTCAGTATATGTGGGTGGAGTTACTTCACTGTCACTCTGGACACTGGACTCATTGTCGAATTCTTCTCGACTTCTTCCCATGAGGCACAAATTTACCTCGTCTTCAGAGCTAGAATCTAAGGTGCTTGATTCGTCAGATCCTTCTTCATCCATGTGAGCGCCTTCAGTACCTTCTTCTTCCCTTTGTGCCAGCTTAGCTTTTCCTTTTCCTCCTTCTGGAGCCTTGGGCAGTCACTCTTTATTTGCTCAGGCTTGTGGCAGTTATAGCACTCAGGCTGGGATTTCTCATCATGGCTTTCAGCTTCCTTCACAGCTTGGTCCACCTTCAGGCTGTTGTAGCATGCATTCCACACTTCCTGGTTTGCTAATAACACATCTTGTTTGTATTTGATTTTTTGGTATTTTTGGTGTCCAGATATCAAAGCTATCTCTAATGTCTTTTGGGTGATGAATCGGATCAGAATTGAGCTCGGGAGATATCGCCAGGCGATATTGAGTACTACTGACAGGCGATAGCGCCACTCGATGCATTTTCGTTCGACGCTCGACGAAGCTCGTGGGCGACGTGACATCTGTTACATCGGTATCGCCAGACGGAGATATTCAGTATCGTCAGGCGATAGTGCATGTTCGACGCTCGACGTATCTGCGATGCAAAAATGAGGAGTTCGTGGGACACGTGGCAGCAGTTACCGATATCGCCATGTGGCGATACCCAGTATCACCAGGTGATATCGCTAGAGTATAAAAGCCATTCAATTTCTTGTGGAAATCATGAATTTGATTACCTAGAGTGTACTTTCCTGTAAAGACGATTCAGAGAGCTCTAGATCTCAGAGATACTCCATACTCTCAAGAAGGCCAAAGCGTGGAAGATTGGCGGCACGTTCGCAGTATTCGAAGCAACTCTAGCAAGGATTCATCAGCATCTTCAGCGCATTGTTTGAATGGAGCCGCCTTGTGCATGGCATCTAGGTCCTTGTGTGGCTTAGGAAAGAATCACCACCTTGTGAGTGGCATCCAAGTCCTTGTGTGACTTAGGGAGAAATCATTACCTTGTGTGCAGCGTTTAGATCATGATTAGATCTAGGGAGGCTAGTAGCAAGATCTAGGAAGAGATACGCTTTAGCCTGCCGGTTCTTGGTAAAAGAACTGGCGAAAATACAAGTAAATTATTTGTTTCATGAGTCTTTGTCTCTAGCTCTATAGAGACACTTTGTATTCAATTTATCACTTTTGAAATATATCATTGTTGTTTTAGCTAGTATATATTTTCATTTTTTAATTATATTATTTTTATTCATCAAGTAAATTTGTCTGAATTTAAGAAAAATTTAAAGAACCCTTATTCACCCCCCTCTAAGGGCACTGTAAGATCCAACATTTGCTATCAGAGTAGGTCACTCCAAAATCGGTTTCACCACCGAGAGTAATGGCGCAAAACACTCACACGTTTTTGAGGGGCGAGGTATAAGTAGACCTCCCTTATTCACGGGCACTTACTACAACTATTAGAAATCTCGAATGCGATGCTTTCTAATAGCACTAGACATCGATGTTTGGGGCATGGTAGAAACATGCTACATTGCTCCTATAACTGTAGTAGGAAGTGTCTCAATGGAAAAACCCAAGGATAAATGGGATGAATCTGATAAGCTTCGTTGTAAGAATAACGCTAAGGCAATGAACGTCTTATTTTGTGCATTAGATAGGACTGAATTTAATCGTGTTTGTGCATGTGATACTGAATATGATATATGGAATCTTCTTGAAGTTACTCATGAAGGTACATAGCAGGTAAGGACTCGAAGCTCTTCCAGTTAGAATCAGAATTTGAGAAGTTCAAATGGAGGTTGATGAGGATGTAGACTCCATGTACACGAGGTTCAGCAAAATAGTGAACGACTCAAGGATTCTAGGGAAGAATTTCTCAAATGGAGATTTGGTGAGAAAAATACTTAGATCGCTTCCCCCGAAGTTTAATCCAAAAGTGATTGTCATCTCGAAGTCACACAATCTAAAATCTCTCCAAATTGAGAATCTAATAGGAAACTTAAAAACCCATGAAGTAGAGTTGAGGATTCAACAACAAGAGTATAGCCTGCAGCCAAGAAATAAAGCTTTGGCGCTGAAGTCCAAGAGGAAAGAGGAAAGCGAGTCCGATGAAAGTGACGATGGAGATGAAGAAAGACTGTTTGTGAAGAAATTCAGGAAATTCATGAGAAATCCTGAAAGAAGAAATTCTTTCAGGAAATTTTTCAAGAAGCAAGAATCTGGGAATAGGAAAGGAATAGCCCAAGCTGATGGAGAGGATGACGAAGATAGACCACCACCTGAGTGCTATCATTGCAGGAGAATTGGCCACATAAAGAGAAAGTGCCCAAAGTATCTGAAAGAGCTGAAGGAGAAGCGGCACAGAAAGAAGATAAAACGAAAATTCTGAAGGCAGAAACATGGGATGAAGCCACTTCTGAGGAATCAAGCAGTTCAGGATCAAAAATTGAAGAGGAGGCCAACATGTGCTTGATGGGAAAGAGCGTTTCATCACATGATGAAGGAAGCAGTGTCCAGAGCGACACTGAGGTAACTCCTGAAACTTATGATGATTTATATTCTGAATTTTTGAGAACTGCAAATATTTAGATAAAACACTGGATGAAATTCAATTGATTAAATCTGAAAATAAATTGTTAGTAAAAGAAAATTAAAAATTAAAAAATGAAGTTAATGTTGATGCGCGAAAACGGCACCTGGGCACATCTAACACGGAGGGGGTGTTCGGTCTCACAAGCTAGGAGAGGAAGAGGGATGAAGGAAGCTTCTGAGTGCTCGAAAGTGGAGCAAACAGCTTGTCAAGGAGTTGCGGGGATAGAGGAGAGGCTGCTGAGTGCAGAGGAGAGGCTTGATCAACAGAGAGGGTTGATCAAGAGAGGAGGAGTAGGTTGATCAGGAGCTGTCGAGTAGACGGTTAATATGATGGTTGCGTGTAGGTTGGTCGCCGAGAGAGCTGAGCTGAGCTAGGAAGAAGAGAGGAGGGGCCACTAGCAGCGGCAACATCACACTTCGCCGTCGCGGCCTAAATGCCACTCTTGTGATGGGCTTTCCTTTGATTAATAGCGAGAGGTTACAAGCTTACTACTACACCTTCACAACAAAGCATTAAAGGGGTACAAAGGGAAGCTGGCGGCTAAGAGAGAAGAATTTGTCAGAGACTAGAGAAAATAAGCTGCCAGAGACTAAGTAAAAGAGGCTGCCAGCAGCTGTGGAGGACTGGAAAACTGAGTATGTAGAGTTTGCTGACAAGCTGCAGGTAAGTTGTGGAGGACTGCGCGGACGGGAAAAGTGAGTCCGCAGAGCTTGCTGGCAGGCTGAAGGAGGACTGCGCGGACTGGAAAACTGAGTCTGCAGAGCTTGCTGGATCAATTGATGGAGGACTGCGCGGACTGGAAAATGGAGTCCGCAGAGTCTGCTGGCAAGCCTTGTCTCCTCCTCTGGTCCCTAGAATGAGAGGTATCAGGGGATATTTATAGGCCCAGGGAAGATCTTCTAGAAGCGGGGCCCAATGACGTCAGCATGACGACCTGCGCGGACTCTGCGGACTGGAAAAACGAGTCCTCCAGGTTGGCCGGCGAAGGAAGAGGCAGGAGGCCAGGAGAGAACGGAGACCGCCCCCTTGCGGGCAGCCTGGGAGGACTCCAGGGGAGTCCGCCCGGCTGGCCGGAGGCTGCCCCCTTGCGGGCGGCCCGGCCTGGGCGGACTCCGGGGGGAGTCCGCCCGGCTGGCCGGAGGCCGCCCCCTTGCGGGCGGCCTGGGCGGACTCTGGGGGAGTCCGCCAGGCTGGCCGGAGGCCGCCCCCTTGCGGGCGGCTTGGGCGGACTCCGGGAGGAGTCCGCCCGGCTGGCCGGAGGCCGCCCCCCTGCGGGCGGCCTGGGCAGACTCCGGGGGGAGTCCGCCCGGCTGGAGCGGAGGTCGCCCCCCTGCGGGCGGCCTGGGCAGACTCCGGGGGGAGTCCTGCCTGGCTGGACGGAGGTCGCTCCCCTGCGGGCGGCCTGGGCGGACTCCGGGGGGAGTCCGCCCGGCTAGAGCGGAGGCCGCCCCCTACAGGCGGCCTGTGCGGACTCCGAGGGGAGTCCGCCCGGCTGGAGCGGAGGCCGCCCTCCTGCGGGCGGACTGGGCGGACTCCGGGGTAGTCCGCTTGACTAGCTGCGAAGCGGGCGCCCTCCTGCGGGCGGGATCCTGATGGTAGGTTACCTCCTGCAAGGAAAAGCACTGCACGGTTAGCGGGCCTAACCGCATGGCCTGCGAGGGTGAGCTATGGGAATAGCCCGCCGTCCCGCAGGGCACGCGGTTGTTAGGAGACCTAGGCAGACAGGGAAAACTGTCCGCCTACACTGGGACTTGTCGCGATCAAAAGGGAGAATCTGAGGATCGCGACTAGCCAGCTGGCTACCTTGGGAAGGATCGCCGATTTCTGGGTTAACATAATCCCTGCACTTTTTGAAGTTCCGAAGGTAACTTCGAAAAAGTTGGAGACCCACGAAAATCGTGATCCACCCCAAAGGAAAGAGAAGGGGGCAAGGAGAAATAGAACCTGAAGACTCTCCTTAGAAGTTTTGGTGCTTCCTGTTTATTTTCCTGCAAGTGGAAAGTTAGGGTAGGCATGTATGGGCGGTACATCGAGTGTGTACCTGAGTTTGCCTTTGTAAAATGAAAAAGGTGTGTCTTCCACTAAGTTCTGCAAAACAGTAGTGAGAGCAAAACACAAAGGCATAATAACTTGCAAGTACCTGATGGAGGCTTGCAAGCACCTGTTATCCTCTGCAAAAAAGGGAAGGATCAAGAGTATACAAAAAGAAAGAAAATGAGTTGCAAGTACCTGGAAGGAACTTGCAAATCTTTGCTGGTTTCTGCAAAAGAAGAGTTAAAAGTACGCACAGTACATGAAAGTAACTTGCAAGTACCTGAATGGAGCTTGCAAGTGTCGGTTGATCTCTGCAAGAAAAGAGTTAGGAGCAAACGTATATGTATAAAAGGAGCTTGCAAGTACCTGAGAGAAGGATTGCAAGTGTCTTCTATTCACTGCAAAGAGAGAAAGAGTGAGCAGCATGTATATCATAATGAACCAAACTGCAAGTACCTGGATGAGGCTTGCATGTGTTAACTATTGATAAGATAAGATTGATATGACCAAGTGGCAAGAAAAATGTCTGATGAACTTTTTTTCATGAAGCCCAGATTAATAAACCGAGTGTTAACTGTTGATATGGTTTGATTAATGTTTGATGCCATTAAACTTTGATAGGAGTAATGAATAGCTCTGTGAATCTTTATCTGATAGAGCTTAAGCAAGCAATGTATATAAGATGAGCATAGATGAATGCTGGATATCCTTTTGGCAAGTCGGATCAACCTGTTCACCTGTGAAAGAAGGCAATTGACAAAAAGGAGAACTAGCTATACTCCTTGACAGAGCACAAAAGGGAGACATGTGCAAAAAATACTAAGAAGGAAGCGACAGATGCACTGCTCTCTTGCCTATGGTACAATCATCACTGATCAATGAGACTACTTGCGCCAAGTGGCCTATTGCTTGTCTATGGATTGATCAGTGGAGTTGTGGGAACCCGAGAAGGCACGGATCGAGAGTACCATAGAGTGTTCGGCCATCACAGCTGTGAGATGATCAAAGAGACAAGGCTACGCTTGATCGCCATTTCTTGTCAAGCAAAGATCACTGTAACGGTAATGTATCCTTTACAAAGCACAGTAGAGCTAACACATGGCGCTCCCCTAGCACACACTCTGTATCAGATGCTGGCTAGGATCCAAATTCTCGTATTCCTCCGCATGAGAGTTGGATGGCACCCACTACACATATGCGAAATCTTCCCGCGATATGTGGTCATCGTGGTCTTACGCCGGAATCCAGTCTCAAGGGGGCCTATAGCAAGACTCGGCGATATCTCATTAGTGTAGTGATCTCTTTGGCAAAGAGAAAAATAGCGGAAGGAGCATCACAAGAGGGGAACTGTGTCAGTATGAGATCCCTGATAAAAGCTTTATTGAAAAACAAGAATGCACACTGAGAAGTGTTTGAAAATGAAAATGCTTGGAAAACATGAAGAGAAGAGTAAGGGTAACCGTTAGTGGGTGTGAGGAGCTTTGAGGACTCATGAATGTGATGGATCACCCTTCTGGAGCAGATGTTTAATTTTACCCTCCTTCAGCATTTCTTGCACTAATCGCCGAAAAGCTCTGCAATCCTCTGTTGCATGACCCTTTTCTTTGTGATACCCACAATATTGGTCAGAGTTTTTGCCTTTTGATGGTGCAAGCTACCCCACCCAATGTATCATCAAATTTAAATCTTTTGCGCTGAAGAGACGTAGACGACTTCGGAAGCAGCCCCCTTTCTTTGCTTGCGATTGAAGACACTTTGGGGGAAAGTTTGGAGGTTGTTCGGTAGGGGGAAAAACCTCTGGGCCTCTCTTCCTCCCAATGGGAAGTTCAGGTGACTTCATTGGGTCAGTGGAGGCGTATACGGTGGTTTGAGGGCTGAGTTTGCAGACACTTTTTTTTTGCCCGGTAACTGGAAACTGTACAGCGACTGTGGTATGGCTGGATGGACAACTTGTCAGATAAGCATAAGGGCCAACTGGTAGAAGAGTTGGCATATTAAAATGTGAATTCCCCACTTTCGGGTTGACTGTAGCAACTGGTGCTACTACAGGTTGAGAGTCTAGTCACTGAACTATAATGGCTAGTGTGTCATTGATCGCTGAAATCCGCTGGGAAGTTTCCCGATGTAACAGCAAGAGGGCATCCCAAAGAGCGTCTTCGCTGGTAGGAGGAATGTTCTGAGAGGGTTGGCGGTCTGACATGGCTAACTATCGCTGTTCACCGTCTAATCGGATCTGAAGGTCCCGTGTTAACTGTTGATGCGCGAAAATGGCACCTGGGCACAGCTAACACGGAGGGGTGTTTAGTCTCACAAACTAGGAGAGGAAGAGGGATGAAGGAAGCTTCTGAGTGCTCGAGAGTGGAGCAAACAGGTTGTCAAGGAGTTGCGGGGATAGAGGAGAGGCTGCTGAGAGCAGAGGAGAGGATTGATCAATAGAGAGGGTTGATCAAGAGAGGAGGAGGAGGTTGATCAGGAGCTGTCGAGCAGACGATTAATATGATGGTTGCGTGCAGGTTGGTCGCCGAGAGAGCTGAGCTGAGCTAGGAAGAAGAGAGGAGGGGCCGCTAGCAGCGGCAACAGCACACTTCGCCCGCCGCGGCTTAAATGACACTCTTGCAACGGGCTTTCCTTTGATTAATAGCGAGAGGTTGCCAACAGCATTAAAAGGGTACAAAGGGAAGCTGGACGCTAAGGGAGAAGAAGTTGCCAGAGACTAGAGAAAAGAAGCTGCCAGAGACTAAGTAAAAGAGGCTGCCAACAGCTGTGGAGGACTGGAAATCTGAGTCTGCAGAGTCTGCTGTCAAGCTACAGGTAAGCTGTGGAGGACTCCGCGTACTGGAAAACTGAGTCCGCAGAGCTTGCTGGATCAACTGATGGAGGACTGCGCAGACTGGAAAATAGAGTCCGCAGAGTCTGCTGGCAAGCCTTGTCTCCTCCTGTGGTCCCCAGAATGAGAGGTATCAGGGGATATTTATAGGCCCGGGGAAGATCTTCTAGAAGCGGGGCCCAGTGATGTCAGCATGACGACCTGCACGGACTCCGCGGACTGGAAAAACGAGTCCGCCAGGTTGGCCGGCGAAGCAAGAGGCAGGAGGCCGGGAGAGAACGGAGGCCGCCCCCTTGAGGGCGGCCTGGGCGGACTCCAAGGGGAATGCGCCCGACTGGCCGGAGGCCGCCCCCTTGTGGGCGGCCCGGGCGGACTCCGGGGGGAGTCCGCCCGGCTGGCCGGAGGCCGCCCCCTTGCGGGCGGCCGGGGCGGACTCCGGGGGGAGTCCGCCCGGCTGGCCGGAGGCCGCCCCCTTGCTGGCAGCCTGGGCTGACTCCGGGGGGAGTCCGCCCGGCTGGATCGGAGGCTGCCCCCCCTGCGGGCGGCCTAGGTGGACTCCGGGGGGAGTCCGCCCGGCTGGACGGAGGCCGCCCCCCTGCGGGCAGCCTGTACGGACTCTGGGGGGAGTCCGCCCGGCTGGACGGAGGCCGCCCCCTGCGGGCAGCCTGTACGGACTCTGGGGGAGTCCGCCTGGCTGGAGCGGAGGTCGCCCCCCTGCGGGCGGCCTAGGCGGACTCCGGGGGGAGTCCGCTCAGCTGGAGCGGAGGCCGCCCTCCTGCGGGCGGCCTGGGCAGACTCCGGGGGGAGTCCGCTTGACTAGCTCCGAAGCGGGCGCCCTCCTGCGGGCGGGATCCTGATGGTAGATTGCCTCCTACAAGGAAAAGCACTGCACGGTTAGCAGGCCTAACCGCATGTCCTGCGAGGGTGAGCTATGGGAATAGGCGCTGTCCCGCAGGGCACACGGTTGCTAGGAGACCTAGGCGGACAGGGAAAACTGTCCGCCTACACTGGGACTTGTCGCGATCAAAAGGGAGAATCTGAGGATCGCGACTATCCAGCTGGCTACCTTGGGAAGGATCGCCGATTTCTGGGTTAACAGGTAAAGTACTTGGAAAGGAGAAAGCGACATGTCAAGAGGATTGTCCCACCTTGACAAAGATACTAGAGCTTGAGAAAGATCTCTCTAAGACTCAGACTCGGGTTGAAACTCTAACAAGAGAGAAAGAGGCCTTAGAGAGATCTCTAAAATTTTCTCAATCTCAAGTGGAAGGCAATATAAAGTCCTTCGCAAACCAATGCGGCACCATTGTTGCCGAAAATAATGTATTAAGTGGACAAGTCCGTGATTTAGAAATGCCCACTAACAAATTTGGAGTGGGCCAAAAATCACTAAATATGATTTTGGCAAACCAGTACTATAGTTCTGAAAAATTTAGACTCGGATACTCACCTGAACACTATCGCCCAGCGACATCCAGTGTCGCCGACGATAAGAAAAGTCCAGAAAATCATGTTTCCAAATTAAAATAATAAAACTACTGTCCCTGTAGCTTCCAGCAAAGGGTCAAAATTTACTTTAAAAAATCTGTCGACTTCTTTCATCAAGTGTGCCAAATGTTATAAGTTTGGTCACACAACACACACTTGTAAGAAGACGGGACACTGTTCTGTTAAACAAATCTGGGTACCTAAGGCTTCCACCTATTCTATGGGAGGAATCACTTAGGTAACTGGATCTTTACTCTCATCCTCTTTCTAGGTGTGTTGGCAGGCTAAGGACAAAGAAGACGTATGGTACTTGGACTCAGGGTGTTCCAAGCACATGACGGCTAATAAATCAAAGTTCCTTAGCCTAGAGATGAAGAATGGAGTGGTTATTTTTGGTGACAATGGGAAAGGAAAAATCATCGGCATTGGAGTAGTAGGTAACAAATCATTTACTATCTCAAATGTTTTGTATGTTAAAGGTTTGAAGCATAATTTAATCTATATAAGTCATTTATGTGATGTTGGCTTAAATGTCTTATTTGACTCGTCTTCAAACTTATGCAAAATTATTAACTCCAAATAAATGATACTGTTATTACTGCTCCTAGGTTTCAAAATGTCTACATGATTCGATTTAATGATTTGTCAATTCTTCATTAAAGTGTTTTATATCTAAAAATGAGGAGTTAGATTTGTGGCATAGACGTCTTGGGCATTCTAGTTCCAAGCTAATTATAAAAATATCTCAAAACAAACTTGTTAAAGGTTTACCATTTTTGCAAGGAAATTTATCATCTTTATGTTCACCATGTCAAAAAGGAAAATTTTCAAAGTCTTCTTTTAAAAGCAATATGTCGTTTCCACCACTAGGCATTTAGAATTGATACATATGGATTTGTTTGGTCCTGTTAATACACTAAGTCTGGGTGGTAGAAAATACACTTTTGTTTTGATTGATGATTTTTTTCGGTTAAGATGGACAATTTTCTTAACTTCTAAATCTGACGCGTTTTTAGAATTTTCTAAATTATGTATATGTGTTCAAAATGAACTAGAGTTAAAAATAAAATGCATTCGTTCAGATCATGGAGGTAAATTTGATAATGAAAAATTTGTTTCTTTTTTTAATGAGTTAGGAATTAAACATGAATTTTCCGCTCTTCGTACACCTCAACAAAATGGTGTGGTAGAGAGGAAAAATAGAACTTTACAAGAACTAGCTCGCACTATGCTATCTGAATATAAATTACCCAGATCATTTTGGGTCGAAGCTGTTAGTACTGCTTGTTATGTTATTAATCATGTTATGCTTCGACCTCTCTTAAATTTAACACCTTATGAGTTATATTTTCAAAAGAAATCAAATGTGTCTTATTTTAAAATTTTTGGTTGTAAATGTTTTGTTTTGAACACTAAGGATAATTTAGGCAAATTTGATGAAAAGTGTTATGAAGGCATTTTTATTGGCTATTCTTCAATGAGCAAAGCTTATAGAGTTTACAACAAAAGTACTAAAATGGTTGAAGAATCTGTACATGTTAAATTTAATGAGTTTTTCCCTTGTGTAGAAGCTAATAATACAGGTAAAGATGAAAAGTTCTCCCCTCCACAAAGATTGGATGATGATGAAATCCTTGGAGACAAAGATAAAGAAAAAGGAGTCAAACAAGAAGAAGAAGAAGAGCATGAATACGTACCTCCAAGCGAACTAAGATTCTCAAAAGATCATCCCCAAGATTTGGTTATTGGAGAACCGTCAAGATGGGTAAGTACTCGTTCATCCGTACGTGAGTTATTCTCTAATATGTGCTTTATTTCTGATATAGAACATTAAAGTGTTGAAGATGCTTTAAATGATAATTCTTATTTTTTAGCTATGAATGACGAGCTTAATCAATTTGAACACAATAAAGTTTGGAAGTTAGTAGAAAGACCGTCAAATCATCCTATTGCAGGGGTTAAGTGGATTTTTAAAAATAAACTAGATAGTGAATCTAGGGTCACTAGGAACAAAGCTAGACTCGTAGCAAAAGGATATTCACAAATATAAGGAATAGATTTTGATGAAACCTTTGCACCCGTAGCACGTTTACAAGCAGTTAGAATATTTCTTGCATTTGCTAGTTTTAAAAAGTTTAAACTATTTCAAATGGATGTTAAAAATGTTTTTCTTAACGAGTATATTAAGGAGGAGTTTTATGTAGAACAACCTCCAGGCTTTGTTGATGTTAAATTTCCTGATCATGTTTTTAAATTAGAAAAAGCCCTTTATGGTTTGAAACAAGCACCCCGAGCATGGTATGATAGATTGACTATTTATTTATTAAAGAATGATTACAAAATGGGTAGTGCTGATTGTACTCTATTTGTTAAACATATTAATGATGATCTTATATTTTTACAAATATATGTTGATGACATTATTTTTGGATGCACAAATGAAAAATTATGTGATAGTGTTATAAAAATTATAAAGAATGAATTTGAAATGAGCATGGTAGGCGAACTCACTTATTTTCTCGGATTTCAAATTACTCAAAAGCATGATGAAATTTATATTTGTCAATCTAAATATATTCATGATATTCTAAAAAGATTTGGATTTGAAAATCTAAAACAAGCAAATACCCCCATGAGTGTCTCATTAAAGTTAGGAAAGGATGAAAGTGGAATATCCATAGATCAAACACTATATAGAGGAATGATAGGATCACTGTTGTATTTGACTGCTTCTAGACCTAATATTATGTTCGTTGTATGTTTATGTGCTAGATTTCACACTAATCCCAAAGAGTCTCATTTAAAAGCAGTTAAACGCATTTTTAGATATCTTATTGACACATCTAAGTTAGGTTTGTGGTATCGTCACAATGATACCTTTATGTTACATGGCTTTTCTGATTCTGATTATGCTGGCTGTTCATTAGATCGTAAAAGCACCAGTGGCACCTGTCACTTACTTGGCCCTTCACTAATTTCATGGTCGAGTAGGAAACATAATTATGTTGCCTTATCCACCACTGAGGCGGAGTACATGACACTAGGCAGTTGTTGTGTACAAGCTCTTTGGATGAAGCAAACTTTAGAACACTTTGGAATTGTTCATGAAGCAATTGAGTTAAAGTGTGATAATAAAAGTGCAATTGACTTAACATATAATCCAGTTCATCATTCTAGGTCCAAACACATTGACATACGCCACCATTTCATAAGAGAGCACATAAAACAAAATACGATCAAAGTCAATTTTATAAGCACTGATTCACAGCTTGCGGATATTTTCACGAAACCACTTCAAGATTCCAGTTTTTCCTTGTTAAGATTAGAACTAGGAATCCTAGACATTTCAAACTAATAAATCGCCATAGTAAGATAAACAAGAAAAACAAATAAATTGCTAAAAACATGAAAATTAAACCAAAATAAAATTACATAAACCATGAATGTGAACATCACATATTGAGCCTCATATTATTACAGCAGCACAACAACACATACTAAGTCCCACATAATATTACAGCACAAATTGTTTTTAAAAATTAAGAAACTTCACTGTCGCCGGCGACAGTGACTGTCTCCAGCGACAGTGACTGTCGCCGGGAGATAGCGTTATCATGTCCAGTCATCCCGAAAATCTTCAGAAATTTCTACTATCACCTGCACTTGTCTCCCTTGATCATCAGCTGAACTGTGATCACTGCTCCTCGTCCGGGATGCTCAACGAGTAGATGTACGAGGAGGCTCCATGATCGGATTCTCTCATTCTACCGTCTCTGATGGAGTGGGCTTCAACTTGAGACTTTTTGTTAGAAATCTAAAAAATTTCTGAATTCCCAAGAAGTTCTTCTTCACTTCCCTCTTGTGTTCTTCGAGCGACTCTCGCAAGTCGTCCAACCCTTCTCACAACAATCCACCTCTTGGAATTGGCAGGTTACGAATAGTGGACACAGGTTCACTACTCCTTGATGACCCTCCTCATGTTGATCGGCCGATGAAAGTTGTTCCACTCGTCGAAAATATGGATGGAATACAATCGTTGAAGTACAAATCCAGGTCTATCCAAGTGTATTTCTTATATAAAATACGTTGGATGACGGCTCCAAGTGGTAGTGTATTTAGTTTCTTCCAATTAGGACTCTTTAACCTAAATACATAGCGTATTATCGAAAGTGTTGGGTACATTAGTTTAAATGTACCTGATTTGAAGAAGCCTCACTCTACTCAATGATATACATCAAAATGTATTTGATGTATTTTGAGTTACTTGTGCAGGTTAAGTATTTGCAGGAATGAAGCAAAAGTTTCTAAGTCCATGTGTCGACACCCAGAGGGAAAGTGTCGACACTTAAGAAGACTTGTGTCGACACCCAGACAAGCAGTGTTGACACTTGGAGTCATTGTGTCAACACCAGGGATGCTGAGTCGACACCAGACAGAAAGTGTCGACACAAGGAGCTGTGTCGACACTCAATGAAGAAGAGTGCAGTGAAGCAGTGTCGACACTTAGCAGTTGTGTCGACACCCAATGAAACTGTGTCTACACTAGAAAGTGTCGACACTTGGAGGCTGTGTCGACACTCAGCAAAAGTCAGCAGAGACTAAGTACAAGTGTCGACACCCAGAATAATGTGTCGACACTCAGCAGAAGAGTCAACACTTGAAGTAAGTGTCGACACCAAGAACAATGTGTCGACACTCAGCTGAAGACTCAACACTTGAAGAAAGTGTCGACACAAGGAGCTGTGTCGACACTTAGCAAAGATCAACAAAGTTCAACAAAATATTCTAAGTACAAGTGTCGACACTAAAGGAATGTGTCGACATACAGCCAGAGTCTCGACTGACGAAGAAAGTGTCGACACCCAAAGCAATGTGTCGACACTCAGCAAGTATCAACACTGAAGACATGTGTCGACAACAAGAAGCAGTGTCGACACTTAACAGATTCAACAGATGTAGATGTGTCGACACAAAGGAGATGTGTCGACACTTAGAAGAATTCAGCAAAATACTGAAGTACAAGTACTTGTGTCGACACTCAATTTTAGTGTCGACACATGAAGAAGAAGTAGTGTCGAGATATAAAATCTACAACACAAGGAGTTGTGTCGACACCTTGTAGGCTAGTGTCGACACTTAGACAACATGTGTCGACACTTAGTCTATAAGTGTCGACACTTAAAGACAGATAGTCTCGACACTTGGAGACAGTTAAAGAATTTTCAAGAACTGACTGGATGACTTGACAGCTGCCATTCCAGCCGGTCTACATCACCTGTCAGAGTTGTCAGAATTCAGTTATGAACCGGACCAGCCGGTTACCATGAAGAAGGCCTATAAATAGGCTTATACAGTCTACAGAAACTGTTGTTGGAGATTGATTGAACACAAGTCCAAGTTCAGATTTAAAGAAGATCTAGCTATCAAGTGAAGATCTAAGAAGTTGGAGAGAGAGAGCTCCATCCAAGAAATCAGCTGTTGGAACCCAGCTAAGAAGAAGGATTCAGATTGGTCTGAGTCTTAAGAAGCAGAGATCAAGGATCAACTGCAGAGGAATCAGTCTTATTGTGTTCTACTTTCAAGAAGCTTTGAAGAAAGCCAAGTCAGATTGATTTCAGCTGAGTTATTCCAAGAACTCATCAAGAATCTCACAACTTATCTCCCTTTCATCTAAGTTGTTGAGTTTATATATTTTGTATTCATTATAACTTGTAGGATCCTTAGGGATCTGAGATTGTAAGCCTGCAATTATAAAGGCTGAGGGTAGGAGAGTTAAATCTCTGAGTGTAGGCCTTGGTGGCTGAGTGTAGGCCTTGGTGGCTGAGTGTAGGCCTTTGTGGCTGAGTGTGGGCCTTTGTGGCTGAGAGTAGGCTTTGTGGAAAAGCTGAGTTGTAGGGCCTTGGGCCTAAGGTGTAGGAGCCTGTATTGGGTTCTGAGATAGTGGAGGAGTTTGGCCGAATCTAGTACACTGCTAGATAGGCGAAGGGGAAAGTGGATGTACCCAAAGCTTGGGGAACCACTATAAAACTCTGTGTCTACTGTGTGATTGTTGTTGGTTGTGATTGTTGCATATGTGATGTGATATAGTAGATAGAATTCTGTGATATTATCTGATTGCTGCATAAAAAGTTAAAAAGATTCAAGTCACCTATTCACCCCCCCCCCCCCCTCTAGGTGATTAGGTACAATATCTTTCAAGTGATATCAGAGGGAGGTTACTCAAAAGGGGACATAACTGTCTGAGTAGATCCTGTTGGCAGATTCATTCTAAGTGAATTACAGAATCAAGAAAATCAAGAACCATGGGTTCCACTGAAAATCACAAGGAATTGGGATCCATGAAGTTACCCATATGTAGGAAAGAAATCTTTGGGATCTAGAAGGAAAGGGTAAGGCTTTTTATGGAAGCCTCAGATCCTAGGATTTATATCACAGTAAAGGAAGGGCCATATGTGCCCATGAAGGTGTCAGTATTAGATGCAAATCAGTGAACACCAAAGGATTTCTCTGAAATGACAAAGGAT
This sequence comes from Platanthera guangdongensis, assembly GCA_039583875.1. NCBI lineage: Eukaryota > Viridiplantae > Streptophyta > Magnoliopsida > Asparagales > Orchidaceae > Platanthera > Platanthera guangdongensis. The sequence goes on from CM077150.1 coordinate 232,137,758, forward strand.
GAGATTGTTCTGGCTACCATGGACAAAAGGGCTCAAAACATCATTGTAAGTGCTATAGATGATGCAACTTTTCAGAATCTGATACACTGTAAGACAGCTAAAGAAATGTGGGATACCTTAATTGTGTATATGGAGGGTTCTGAAGAAGTGAGGCAAGACAGAAAATCCTTGTTAAATCAAGAGTATGAAAGTTTTAGACAAGAAAAATCTGATAGCATAACTGAGTGCTATAAAAAGTTCTATAGGATAGTGAATGAGCTCATGTCCTATGGCAGAGAGTTCAGTAATTATGAACTCAATGATAAGTTTCTAAGGTCCATAACAAAAGATTGGGACACCAAGATCTGTGTCATTAGAGAAATGGCTAAGTTGGCAGAAATTCCTCCACCTACACTGTTTGGCAAACTGTTGTCTTATGAAATGCAGTTGACAGTGAGGAAAGAAGAGGAGAAATCAACAAGAATTGAACATAAGGAAAGGACAGTGGCCTTCAAGACAGAAGCCCCCAGAAAGTACAGATGTAAGTCACCTTCTCCACCTTCAAAAGCAGCTGATTCTGAGTCAGATGAGTCAGTCAGCACAAAATCTGAAAGCAGTGAAAGTGATGAGGACTTTGTTGCCTTCACAAGACATTTTCAGAAATTATTAAAGAAGAAACAGTGGAGGTCAAGGCCATCTACTTCACAGGGAAAGGAAGACTCTTATCAGAAAAAGAAGTCTTTAAAGAAAGACAAGAAAAGGTCAAAGTCTAGCAAAGCTACACTATCAAAAATTGTGTGTTATTGCTGTAATAGACAAGGTCATGTGATAGCAGATTGTCCTGAGAAGAGAAAGGAATCTAGTGACAAGAAAAGGTCTCAATACAAGAGCAAGAAGGAGAAGTCTTTTGTTGCCAAAAAGGACAAGGGCCTGTCAGATATCTCTACTTCAGAAACTGAGTCAGATGCTGAGGCATATATAGGGCTGTTTGTTGAAGAAGAAGAAGAAGAAGAGTTCATTCAAATTATGAATTCTATATATGAACAAGAAGACAGTCAGTGCCAAGGGCTAATGGCATTGACTGAAAGTGACAAAATCCTGGAGCAGCCAGGACCCAGTAAGGTACAAAGTTCAACTTTAAGTTCAGTTTCTTGTGCCAGTACAGAATCAGATTCATCATCATCAAATGATGAGAGTGCATCTGAGTCTAAAGAAGATATTCATCAGCTGATAGATGAATATAAAGTACTGTTGCAAGCTTATAAGAAGAGCAAGTCCCTAGCCAAAAGTCATGCAAAGGAAATTGCTAATCTCAAAGCTATGGTAACTGATTCTGAGAAATTGTTTGATTAGAAGCTAAATGAGATAGCCAGACTGAAGCACATAACTATGATTCAGATGGGGACTATCACATATAAGAATGATCAAATCAAGAGTCTAGAGATTAATCTTCAGAAGGAGAGAGATCTAGTTGCTAGGTTTTCTAAACCTAAGTCAGTTCTACCTTTAATTGATGAATTTGTTCATCACAAAGGCAAGGCTGGACTGGGTTTTATTAAACCTGCAAGGACTGTCCAGTCCAAGTCCAAGGGCAAAGCCCCAACACTCAACAAGCCAGCTGTGGATAAAACAGCTAAGACTGTACCTAAGCAAAGGTACAATAAGTTTGAGTGTTGGTGCTGTGGCAAAGTTGGCCACTTTGCAATGGACTGTTGGCACAATGCTAGTGCCAAAGTGAGTAGCAAACTGTCTGATGGAAGACCAGCAGGTAGCCTTGTCAGGATGCAAACTAACAAGTACCAAAGACCCAAGAATTCTTTGGGTTCTAAGGTTCATTAATCTGTTTTGTAGGTGAGTCCAAGTGGCCATGCCCCAATATGGTACTTGGACAGTGGATGTTCCAGACATATGACTGGAACAAAGGGATTACTAAGGGACTACATTCCAATCAAAGATGGTCCAAAAGTCACCTTTGGTGGTTCTGAAAAAGGAATCATCAAAGGGTTTGGTAACATTTCTAGTAACTTAGTTACCATTACTCAAGTGGCTTATGTTAAAGGTTTGAAACACAACCTAATTAGTATAAGTCAATTAAGTGATGTAGGATATGACATCTCATTTGTTAAGGATGGTTGTCATATCAAGAGGTCAAATGATCAAGAGATCATTTTGACTGGCTATAGAAAGAGGAATGTCTACTGCCTAGACATTATGTGTGAGACCAATGGTTCTCAAGTGTGTCTTGTAGCTGATGAGACAGTCTCTCATTGTGTCAGATGGCACAAGAGGCTAGCCCATCTTAACTACAAGACAATTGGAAAACTCTTTAGCAAAGAGTTAGTGAGGAATGGTCCTCAAGTTAAGTATGTTAAAGATGGTATTTGCTCATCTTGTCAAAAGGGCAAGCAGACTAGATCCACCTTTAGAAGCATAGAAAACAAAGATGCTGTGAGGTGCTTATACCTCTTGCATATGGATCTCTTTGGTCCAATGCCAGTTCACAGCCTAGGTAGAAAGGTCTATACCTTTGTAGTTGTAGATGACTACTCAAGGTTTTCCTGGGTGTTCTTTCTTAGACAGAAATCTGAAACACCCAATGTCTTCTATAGCTTTGTCAAACAGATTCAGAATGAACTAAATAGTATAGTGGTCAAAATAAGAAGTGACCATGGTACTGAGTTTCAGTCTGATGGCATGACAAAACTATGTGAAAACTTTGGGATATTTCAAGAGTTTTCTTCACCAAGAACACCTCAGCAAAATGGCATTGCTGAGAGGAAGAATAGAACCTTGATTGAGGCTGGTAGGACCCTTTTAAGTGATACATCACTACCAGAATATTTCTGGGCTGAAGCAATTAATACTGCATGCCATGTTATCAATAGGGCTACCATAACTAAAAGCCTCAACAAGACCCCCTATGAGGTTGTGAAAGGCAGGAAACCAAACCTATCCTACTTCAGGATCTTTGGTTGTAAGTGCTTCATACTTAATAATGGAAAGTCTTACTTGACTAAGTTTGCTGCCAAGTCCCAAGAGGGAATTTTTGTTGGGTACAGCAACAATAGTAAGGCTTATAGAGTCTACAACTTGTCTACTCAAGTTGTAGAAGAGATTGTACATGTAGTATTTGATGAAACTAGGCTTATTAACAATGAGTTGTCTAGTAGTGTATGCAGCCCCACAGGTTTAACAAAGAAGATGGACAAGCTCACTCTAGAAGAAGAATCTACTGCAAGACAGCAAGTAGAAGATAGTGGCTGTTGTCCAGGGGGAGTACTACATGTACCTGATGCAGAAGAAGTACAAGGAGTGCAGCAAGATGAAGGAACTGAAGTGGTTCAACCAGAAGTTAGGATGCCTCCAGCCTATAGGCATCTTAGAGATCATGCAGTAGAGCAGATCATTGGTGATCCAAGACAAGGGGTACAAACAAGGAGCAGAAACCTGAATGCAGCAATCTACTTCAGTTTCCTATCCCAAGTTGAACCTAAGAAGTTTGAAGAAGCCATCAAAGACCCTCTTTGGATTGAGGCAATGCAAGAAGAACTCAATCAGTTCAAGTGATGCAAGGTCTGGGAGCTTGTTCCTAAACCAAAAGACCACAATATAATTGGAACCAAATGGATCTATAGGAACAAGATGGATGAACAAGGAGTCATCATTAAAACAAAGCAAGACTGGTTGTTAAAGGATATAGGCAGGAAGAAGGTATTGATTTTGATCAAACCTTTGCTCTAGTAGCCAGACTGGAAGCCATAAGAATGTTCCTGGCCTATGCAACCTATCAAGGATTCAAAGTTTACCAAATGGATGTCAAGTCAGCATTTCTAAATGGTAATCTTAAAGAAGAAGTCTATGTGGAACAACCCTCAGGTTTTGTTGATTCAACTCTACCTAATCATGTCTATAGACTTAGGAAAGCTTTATATGGGTTAAAGCAAGCCCCTAGGGCTTGGTATGAAACCTTGTCTAGTTTCCTCATTGAGAATAAGTTCACAAGGGGGAAAATAGACAAGACTCTATTCCTTAGGGAATCTAGAGGCAAAGTAATACTAGTCCAAATATATGTAGATGGCATTATATTTGGGTCTACTGAAAGTAGCTTTTGCAAAAAGTTTGCAAAGCTTATGCAAGGTCAATTTGAGATGAGTAGTATGGGAGAACTAAAGTTCTTCTTGGGTCTCCAAGTAAGACAGACTGAGAGTGGTTTATCCATATGCCAGTCCAAGTTCACCCTAGAACTCATAAGGAAGTATGGTATGGATTCATCCAGCACCATGAAGACTCCTATGGGGTCAAGTATGTCTCTTAGCAAGGATGATGCAGGGAAACCTGTAGATGAAACCTTGTATAGAGGGATAGTTGGCTCCCTATTATACTTGACTGCAAGTAGATCAGATATCATGTATGCTACATGTGTCTGTGCAAGGTATCAAGCCTGCCCTAAAGAGTCTCATTTGACTGCAGTCAAAAGGATATTGAGATATCTAAAGGGCACTCCTTATCTAGGCCTCTGGTACCCTAGGAATGGGGATTTTGATCTAACAGGTTATTCAGATGCAGACTTTGCAGGATGAAAAGAAGACAGAAAAAGCACAACTGGAACCTGTCAATTCCTAGGTGGAAGACTGATTTCATGGAGTAGCAAAAAGCAAACAAGTGTGGCTATCTCCACTGCAGAATCAGAGTATGTGGCTGCAGGAAGTTGCTGTGCTCAACTTCTGTGGATACAACATCAGCTTGAGGACTATGGATTTCAGGTAAGTAGAACTCCACTCTTCTATGATTCTACAAGTGCTATTTCAATTGCACATAATCCTGTTTCACATAGTAGAACTAAACATATTGAGATAAAATATCATTTTCTTAGAGAGCATGTAGAGAAAGAGGATATTTTACTAGAATATGTTAAAACTGATAATCAACTAGCTGATATGTATACTAAGCCCCTAGAAGAAACTAAGTTCAATAGGTTTAAGATTGAACTAGGAATGATAAACTTAGAGTAAGTTTATAGAATTGGAAATTGGTCAAGTAAAAAGGTGTTGACACACAGAGATATCTGTGTCGACACAGAAAATTAGTGTCGACACTTCAGGGAAAAGGTGTCGACACATCTAGAAAGTTAGTGTCGACACTTCAGAATATTAGTGTCGACACATGACAAGTTGGTGTCGACACAACCAAGGTGGTGTCGACACATAGTGTTTACTCAGAATTATCTAAGTAAAGTCTCGACTAAATGTCGAGTTGAGTGGTGTTGACACATAAACAAGTGTCGACACATATAATCTGTTGACTAAACTTGTGTCGACACATATGTGTCGAGACATTATAAGTCAGTGTCGACACTTATTGCCAGTGTCGACACAATTTAAGTTGGCTGCCCGCTTTTCATCTTCAAAAGTAGAAAGGTATAAATAGGGTTTTGCCTTAGTCTGTCGACACGCTTTCAAAAGTTTCGAGACCAAAACTTGTGTGTCGACACCTCTCTTCTCTCCAGTCAAATTCATCAAACCCTAATGGCGCCAAAGCTTGAGGAGAACGTCAACGAAGGATACGAGCTGGTGCGCGATGCTTTTGATGATGCAGATCAAGAGATCAAGACTGTAGTAACCCTAGTTGCCGACTCAGGGTTAGAATATCTTGTTTCTGAACCCACAAAAATCTGGAAGAAAGAGGTAATAGAATTCCTCAATGGAGCTGAAGTGGACGAATCTGGATTCAAGATCAAATCCAGGGTTCATGGTGAGAAGGTGAAGGTTTCACCTAAAAGTCTGAGGAAAGTATTATAGTTACCAAGAACAAAAGAAGAAGATGAGGTTACTGCTTCAAAGACCAGGGAAGCTCTAACATGGTGTGGTCTAGATTCTAAGATGAAAATTGGCTCTGTTTTTAATAGAAAGGGCATGAACAGCCAAGGGAAATTTCTGTCTGATATTGTTGGCAAAGTAATTCTCAGTAAGCCAGGAGGGCATGATAGAGTATCTGCCTCTATATTCAGTGTTATGATAAGGATCATCTTCACTTTGAAAACAGATTGGTCTGTTATCATCTTTGAAAAGATAAAGGAAAGCTTGAAGAAGCCTAATCTGGGCAGGATCATAACTCTATACCTAGCTGGTACCATACCAGAGGTTATGCAACAAGCTGCTTGAAGCAAAATCAACCACATGAGAAAAATGGATATGAGAATTTTCTCCAGATGGGACAGGGTGTTGTCTAAAGAGATGCCAACCCCTGAGAAGATAGTTCCTGAGAAAGTATCACCTCCAAAGAAGAAGAGGAAAACTGCTCCAGTGGCTCAAGTTCCATCAAGCAGCTCTGATAGTGAAGAACAAGTGGTCTTCACACCTAATGAAGAAGACACGAGAACTGTTGTGAAGTCTCCAGCACAACAAGTAGATGCTGAAATCCAGGGGAGCTACCTCAAGCTAGCCCCATACACAAGGATCACCTCCAGGGGGAGTCTCTAGTTGTAGAAGAACCAACTACACTAGAAAGTGAACAAGCAACCAACACAATACTAGAGGTAATCACTGAACTAAATACTTTAGATTTTCCTATAGAGGATACTGATTTGACTGATGTTCATCAGCAAACTCAGCTGGATAGCCAAGTCCCAGATGCTGTCATGGAAGACACATCTGTTGAAGTTATAGTTACTGATCCAGTAGTTGAAGAGCCAAGACTTTCTCCAGCTCATTCACCCCAAGAATTTACAATGGAAGATTTATTCCTAAATCTGGATCAACAAGACTTTGACAAGGACACTGCTGCTGCTGAAGTGGAGAATGCTCCAGTTGAGGGGGAGCAAGTAGTTCATGTTGCAGAACCTGAGAAGGCCCCAGCTGTGTAGAAGGAGTTACCCCCAAGCCCTAAGGAGAGGGTAGAAATTGCTAGCTCCTCAGCTTCTGAAGATGAGGAGACAGCAAGAGCTAAGAAAAAGAAGATTTATGTATTCAAGAGGAGTCAGAGTTATAAGAAGGCCTTACAATCTATTGCACCATAGCCTATATCACTGTCAGCACCAACTATTGATTATAGTGCACTGATGGTTGCTATGCAGATTAAACTGGATGAACACAGGAAGGCCATTGAGAAATATGTGGATGAAGGGCAGAAATCATTGTAATTTGATTTGGCCCAGGACATAAAGTCAATAAGATTTGAGATGAATCTTAATAAGAAGGAGATGACAGACTGCTTCCACAAAGGGGGAATACAGTAGTGTACTTGGCAACTCATCAAGAGAAAATAAAGGCTCAAGTAGATGACATAGCACTGAAGCAGGGATATGTTCTAGAAAATCAAATCAAAATGAATGACAATTTGACAGCATCTCACAATGTTATTGTCACAGAAATGAAGAACATAGCTGCTGGACCTTCTACCTCTACTGCTACTGTTAAAGCTGAATTTGACAAAGTATTCCAGGAAGAAATCACTGCTGTTAAGACTGCCATTCAAGAATCTCAAAAGATCATAACTGACAAACTCCAAAGGTTAAAACCTTTCTTTAAAGATGGAGTTAATTATTTGGATAATCAAGTCAGATTTCAAAAAGATGATGTCAGAGATCATGTAGAAAGAGAAGTCATAAAGGGGGAGAGGGTTTTAGTCAAAGCTAGCTCTGATCATGCCAAGTGGATATCTAATTCCATCAGAGCTACACTGGGTTATCCTCCTCTTTGTGATGATGACAATGTTGCTGAATCTGGAATTCATCCTGCATATTTAGGAGGGGAACAACCAGAAGTGGCTCAAGTTATCTACCCTCCTCCAGATTTTGACATGATTCATGCTGACATACAGTCCATGTATAGCCCACCTGGGGGTAAGGACAATGTAATTATTGAGAAAGTTGTTCAGCCTATATCTGAAGCTATGCAAGAAGCACTGCAGAAAGAAGAGGAGACTAGATTGTCTAAGAAGAGGTTCAGGGAGCAAGCTGAACAAAGACCTGACTTTGAGCAGTGGAGCCCCACCTCAAGAAATATTATTTTGACTGCCTGAAAAGCTGCAAAAGATAATGTGCATGACAGGAATAAATTGTTTTCTGAGGCTGAATGGAGAAAACATGAGATCAGGCAGGAGGCTATAGTTCAATACAGAAGAAAGGCCAAGATGGGAAAGCTACCTCCTACAGCTCTGGAGCCTAACAAGTACTTTCCCAAGCCATATCATTATTTTGAAAGGCAAAAGATTAAGGCTGAGGAACTTAAGAAGAAAGATCTGAAATGCAAGAAGCCTGCTGATGCTGAAGTTGCTGTAGCTCCTGTTCAAGCCAAAGTTCAAGCTGGAAAAGGAATAGTGATTAAGGAGCCAGAACAGAAATAGAATTAGAATTTTCTTAAAATTTACTATGTAATCCTTTGATGATAACCATTCTGTAAACTTTTGAAATATGTGTATGACAAAGTATTGGAACAATGTGTTGTGTGATAATTTTGCTATATGATAAATTTATTTCATAATTGTTCTGTGATGCTATCTATGTGTACATGTTTGTTTAATACATGTTTATGTTTGCCCTGCTATATATAATCATGCTTTAAATCATTTTGTAATTTTATTATGAATGGTGTATATCATTGACTAAGGATTATGACTTCTCCAAATAGGGGAGATTGTTGGGTACATTGGTTTAAATGTGTCTGATTTGAAGAAGCCTCACTCTACTCAATGATATACATCAAAATGTATTTGATGTATTTTGAGTTACTTGTGCAGGTTAAGTATTTGCAGGAATGAAGCAAAAGTTTCTAAGTCCATGTGTCGACACCCAGAGGAAAAGTGTCGACACTTAAGAAGACTTGTGTCGACACTCAGACAAGCAGTGTCGACACTTGGAGTCATTGTGTCAACACCAGGGATGCTGAGTCGACACCATACAGAAAGTGTCGACACAAGGAGCTGTGTCGACACTCAATGAAGAAGAGTGCAGTGAAGCTGTGCCGACACTTAGCAGTTGTGTCGACACCCAGTGAAACTGTGTCTACACCAGAAAGTGTCGACACTTGGAGGCTGTGTCGACACTCAGCAAAAGTCAGCAGAGATTAAGTACAAGTGTCGACACCCAGAACAATGTGTCGACACTCAGCAGAAGAGTCAACACTTGAAGTAAGTGTCGACACCAAGAACAATGTGTCGACACTCAGCTGAAGACTCAACACTTGAAGAAAGTGTCGACACAAGGAGCTGTGTCGACACTTAGCAAAGATCAGCAAAGTTCAACAAAATATTCTAAGTACAAGTGTCGACACTAAAGGAATGTGTCGACATACAGCCAGAGTCTCGACTGAAGAAGAAAGTGTCGACACCCAAAGCAATGTGTCGACACTCAGCAAGTATCAACACTGAAGACATGTGTCGACACCAAGAAGCAGTATCGACACTTAACAGATTCAACAGATGTAGATGTGTAGACACAAAGGAGATGTGTCGACACTTAGAAGAATTCAGCAAAATACTGAAGTACAAGTACTTGTGTCGACACTCAATTTTAGTGTCGACACATGAAGAAGAAGTAGTGTCGAGATATAAAATCTACAACACAAGGAGTTGTGTCGACACCTTGTAGGCTAGTGTCGACACTTAGACAACATGTGTCGACACTTAGTCTATAAGTGTCGACACTTAAAGACAGACAGTCTCGACACTTAGAGACAGTTATAGAATTTTCAAGAACTGACTGGATGACTTGACAGCTGCCATTCCAGCCGGTCTACAGCACCTGTCAGAGTTGTCAGAATTCAGTTATGAACCGGACCAGCCAGTTACCATGAAGAAGGCCTATAAATAGGCTTATATAGTCTACAGAAACTGTTGTTGGAGATTGATTGAACACAAGTCCAAGTTCAGATTTAAAGAAGATCTAGCTATCAAGTGAAGATCTAAGAAGTTGGAGAGAGAGAGCTACATCCAAGAAATCAGCTGTTGGAACCCAGCTAAGAAGAAAGATTCAGATTGGTCTGAATCTTAAGAAGTAGAGATCAAGGATCAACTGCAGAGGAATCAGTCTTATTGTGTTCTACTTTCAAGAAGCTTTGAAGAAAGCCAAGTCAGATTGATTTCAGCTGAGTTCTTCCAAGAACTCATCAAGAATCTCACAACTTATCTCTCTTTCATCTAAGTTGTTGAGTTTATACATTTTGTATTCATTATAACTTGTAGGATCCTTAGGGATCTGAGATTGTAAGCCTGCAATTATAAAGGCTGAGGGTAGGAGAGTTAAATCTCTGAGTGTAGGCCTTGGTGGCTGAGTGTAGGCCTTGGTGGCTGAGTGTAGGCCTTTGTGGCTGAGTGTAGGCCTTTGTGGCTGAGAGTAGGCTTTGTGGAAAAGCTGAGTTGTAGGGCCTTGGGCCTGAGGTGTAGGAGCCTGTATTGGGTTCTGAGATAGTGGAGGAGTTTGGCCGAATCTAGTACACTGCTAGATAGGCGAAGGGGGAAAGTGGATGTACCCAAAGCTTGGAGAACCACTATAAAACTCTGTGTCTACTGTGTGATTGTTGTTGGCTGTGATTGTTGCATATGTGCTGTGATATAGTAGATAGAATTATGTGATATTATCTGATTGCTGCATAAAAAGTTAAAAAGATTCAAGTCACCTATTCACCCCCCCCCCCCCCTCTAGGTGATTAGGTATAATATCTTTCAGAAAGGATAAACTCTGTCATGTCAAACGGCTCCCGCTCCAAAATCATGTATGTAACATAACTCAGTTGTGCCATTATCTTTCGTGTATCACCGGATTTGAGTAGGACAGTGTGCCCTAATATGTCTTGCACTAGTCGTGCATCCTCAGTGAGCATGGCTGTAGATTGAATAAGGGTTTTGGTGGAATTTCCATGCAAAACCAAATTCAATAGTGTCCAATCTCTATCCTTCCGATAGTTCTCTATTATATCTAAGGTATTTTCATGCTCTATTAACCCAAACTCTTCTCTAAGGTCGTAGTGGGTTATCTTTACTACTTGTCCTTGTATCTTAGATCATACTCCACCATTCAGTTCTGTGAACATTGGATCTTTGAGATAATTATAGAACTCTTTAATTAGTACGGAGGAAAATATATCTGGAATAATAATATACATTATTCTCGCCATTGCTAACAGATCGTGGATGTGTGCATGACGGGCAGGGTCGAATTCGATCACCCGTCCGATCCCTATGTTAGCATTTTCAATTCCTGGAAATGTTTGATAGGAAGAATATGAATCACTGCTTGTGCTTCTACGGGCTTTGGAACTGGAAGCCATTGCTGCAAATAATTTTTTTTTAATATACAAACAGAAATGTTTTTTTTGATATCGCCATCCGGCAACACCCACTGTCACCGGGCGATATCAGAAAATGGTCTTCCTCCATGTCCAACTCCAGATCTGGTTTTTCACTCATCCAAACTACCAGATCTGAAAGTTGTTATTAACAAAACACATTTACAAACCCTTAAATCCCTAAATATATGCACATTTTTCACCAACACAAACGCATTTTCTCATGATCCATCGTACTTTAAAACTTGAAAATTTCTCATCTAGGGTTCCATGCTACGCTATACTAACACTTAGATCCATAAAAATCTAAAGCATAAAAGCAAAAAATCAAAGTTCCTTACCTTGCTCTTAGGTTTTCGCCGTCGTCTGCTCCAAGTTTCGTGACCTGCCTTCAGGAAAAACTGCTAGTTTTGATGCCTTTGACTTAATGCAACTAGTTTTATATTTTTCGCACTATCGCCAATCGGCGATATCCGGTATCGCCATGCGACAGTAAAAAATTCATTATTCCACCATTTTTTCTTCGTTACTCAGATTTAGGCATAATGTAATGTTTTCTTGAGTTCCCAAAAACTTGGTTCCATAGTTCAACATTCATATATCCGTTCTACATACTTAAATGATAGTGTTCTTAAACTATGTGAAATTATTTTTGCATGCCTTTAATTATGAGAAATCTTTTAGTTATGATAATTTTCTTTCACTCACGGTTGTGCAAATCTTCATATGCTTTCCCCTTACTATATGTGTGAATTGTGAATGTTCTGCCATAATTGCTAGTGTTGCATGTTCCTGCTAATGCTTTATCCGAGTTTGTACAGTCCACCACTAATATTTAATTATCCTATATGCTCTCACAAGTGAATTCGGACTCCTTTGTCCAGCCAAACAAAAAATGTGATAAAAAATGTATGATCCCAAAAGTGCACACCTTTGGTGATACGTTTCACACAAAACAAAATAAATAAATAATAAAGGGCTGACAATGAACCTCCACCAAACACTACTTACCCTCCTGATCAGTGTTAATAAGCATTATGAAGTTGAGCACCTTGGAAAGAATTGTAAAGTGTCTTGTGCAAATCTTTAACTGGATAATTTCTTTATTGTGTGCTCTGAACTCTTAGGTATGAGTATAGCCCCGTATGTCCAATTCTATGTTATGTTGTTTTTTAACATTCTCGTGTTCATTTATTTGTAAGAGTCTGCATAAGTGTTTCCAACATCATATCACATATACACAACATTATCCTCTCTAAAAGTTCTTCTTATGAGAATTGGACTGAAAACTTTTTACAAAATATTATTCACTAGTGTATTTATTTGTGATATAGTTGGCTGAACATTGCCAATGTTAGTGTTTACTCATTTTTTTCTTTACTATACATTGCTCACCTGTCCTATCTAGAGTTTCTCCTTTGTGTTTTTCCTTCTTTCGCTTCCGCCCCACTCTTATCTATCTTTTGACAACACCAAAGAGGGAGAATTTTCAAAGGAAATCATTCATATACACTCATAAGAATTTTCATATACACTAGTAATCCTTATTTTAACCACGGAAACGGTCACTATGCTTCAATTTAGGGGGAGTACATATGTAGGGGGAGTGTTTCATCCAAGAGCAATTTGTGCACTTACACATGCTTCGTCTTGCCACTCAAATCGGGTGGACCCTATAACATTCATGATTTCTTTCTTAATGGATTTGTTATTATCAAAAGGGGGAGATTGTTGGAGCATGCATTCCACGCTTCCTTGTTTGCTAATAACAAATCTTGTATTTGATTTTTGGGTGTTTTTGGTGTGCAGATATCACAGGTCTACCTCTAATGTCTTTTGGGTGATGAATCGGATCAGAATTGAGCTCGGGAGATATCGCCAGGTGATATTGAGTGCCGCTGACAGGCGATAGCGCCACTCGGCGCATTTTCGTTCGACGCTCGACGAAGCTAGTGGGCGACATGACATCCGTTACATCGTTATCGCCAAACGGCGATATCCAGTATCGCCAGGCGATAGTGCACGTTTGACGCTCGACATATCTGCGATGCGGAAATGAGGAGTTCGTGGGACACGTGGCAGCAGTTACCGATATCGCCAGGTGGTGATACCCAGTATCACCAGGCGATATCGCTAGAGTATAAAAGTCATTCAATTTCTTGTGGAAATAATGAATTTGATTACCTGGAGTGTACTTTCCTGCAAAGACGATTTAGAGAGCTCCAGATCTCAGAGATACTCCATACTCTCAAGAAGGCCAAAGCGTGGAATATTGATGGCACGTTCGCAGCATTCTAAGCAACTCTAGCAAGGATTCATCGGCATCTTCAGCGCATTGTTTGAAGGGAGTATCTAGCCTAAAGTGTTCAATTTGTTTTTTCTTGTTTCTATTATTTTCTCATTGTAATCGAGAGGGGAAATCGCCGCCATGTGCGTGGCGTCTAGGTCCTTGTGTGGCTTAGAAGAGAATCGCCGCCTTGTGAGTGGCGTCCAAGTCCTTGTGCGGCTTAGGGAGAAATTATTGCCTTGTGTGCAGCGTCTAGATCGTGATTAGATCTAGGGGAGGCTAGTAGCAAGATCTAGGAAGAGATATGTTTTAGCCTGCTGGTTCTTGGTAGAAGAACCAGCGAAAACACAAGTAAATTATTTGTTTCATGAGCCTTTGTCTCTAGCTCTATAGAGACACTTTGTATTCAATTTATCACTTTTGAAATATATCATTGTTGTTTTAGCTAGTATACATTTTCATTATTTAATTATATTATTTTTATTCATCAAGTAAATTTGTCTGAATTTAAGAAAAATTTAAAGAACCCTTATTCACCCCCCCCCCCCTCTCTAAGGTCATCGTAAGATCCAACACAGGCTTCTCCAGCTCCTCTCTTCAGGAATTTCTTAAATTGTCATTACTTATTGGGATTCTTCAGGAATTTATTGAACTCCCGAACGTAGAAGCTTTCCTCATCATCCTCCTTAGATTCTTCAGTGGCCATTTTCTCCCTTGCAGCCCTCAACGCCAGTCCCTTCTTATTTACTTCCCTGGGATATTCCTCTACTTGAATATTTAGCTCAAGTTTGTGTGTCTTCAGATTTCTAAAGAGGCATTCTATCTCTAGGGTGCTGATATCATGAGATTTGGCGATCGCAGTCACCTTCGGGTTGATGCGAAGAGGCAAAGAGCATGGGCTCTTCCTCACCAGATCACCATTTGAAAAGCTCTTCCAGAGGAATCTTGAGGCATTGACAATCTTGGTGAATTGTGTATACATGTTGTCAACCTCCTCATCCATATCCATCTCGAACTATTCATATCCAGACTTAAGTCGGAATAGCTTCGACTCTTTCACCTGCAAATTACCTTTGTGGGTAAGTTCAAGTAATCGCCACATATCATACGAAGTTTCATAATTGCAAATTCAATTGAATTCAGTTTTATATAATGCGCAGAATAGAGAGTTCATTGTCTTAGCATTGTTCATGCATCTAAGCTTATCTGTGTCATCCCACTTATCGTTTGGTTTGATTAGGACGATGTCCCCTACAGTGATAGTGTGTAACACCCCCTATCCGTCGCATAGCATATAGCAGTAGGTCCGGCCGAGGCCCGACGCCATATACCACAGACAAACCGGGTGGTTACTCAATGGAAACCATCCAACCAATCCAACGTCCTACACAAAGCATTCTAGCGGAAGTAGTTTAAATAGTTGCAATTAAAAGAACCCCGCAACAAGCATGAATGTCCACTAACAAGCCAAAAAGGAATGAAGTACATACACAAGTACTGGCCTTAAGGCCTTACAAATGGTTTAATCATATTACATGTTTTCCATACCACGGCACGCAGGCCGGTTATACATGAACAAAAGCAAGTAAAACACTCAAATTAGGCCTTCGAGGGCCGGCTTCGCAATTTGGGCTTTAGCCTGCTATTGACCGCTTGGTCCAGCAACACCTACAAGCACAATCCACCGCACGGTGGCAAACAAAAGCGACGGTCAGCAATGCTGACCAAATTATAACAATCCCGCCCCCAACACGGGGCGGCGATGCTCCTTCCCTGCACTTTATTAGTATAATCCAGCAGTATAGTAATGTCATTACATCACAGGTGTAGGCACGCACGTACACACATCCCGTGCACTCATGGCACATTCTCGGTGAACCGGCCAATGTCACGTCAATTTAAGCCATTGACAATTCTGTCTCACCGCCGCCACTTTGACGACCAAACTATGAGCATTTTGTCTTCTCGGCATGGGTCACGTCAATTTAAGCCATATACCGTCGAAGACCCTCATCTTTGCCAATGGCTCTAACCGAACGACATAGAACGGGTACGGTTCTGCCTGACCCGATGCTCACACCGCAACGTTAATTTAAAACATATGTGCAGGTCAAACTTCTCCCGAGTCCCGTTTCCGTCACACATTTCACATAACCTGGTTATGTTCAAGTTGGCTCCCAGGCCACCAAGTTGGCAAGATCACGCATCAGCCCAGTTTTCCGGGTGCACCTTAACGTTAATCACCAAGGCTCCCTATTGCAATCTACCACGTAGATAACCCAAAAAACAAACATTCGCACGGAGTCTTCTCCGGCATTTATGCAATGCAACATTACCGATCCAGACCAACATGTCCGGATAGGCTTCACACATCATGTCTATGTTCATTCTCAATTACGGACTCTACACAACGGGGACTTCACATATCTACCCGAAGGAACGCCTCCAACTCACCGCAAACTCGCGAGAGAGGGCTTCCTATGCAAAAGAAAGAGAGCTTCACATGCTCAAGTAGAGGATCGTTACCCTAGCGTTCTTCCTTGGCGCCATGGAAATGTACGCGGATGAAAAGCACCGCAATCTCCTTGCCTTCGTAGATCCGAAGTCGGCTCGCGATTTGGAGATCTTAAACTCCTCCAATGACTGGATCTAGACTTCTTCTTCCTCCTTTGCTCTCCCCTCTCTCTAAGATTTAAACAAAGAACTATGGCAGAAAAAGAAGGGTTTTGAAACCCTTCTCTCGGGTATAACCCCTTCGGGATAACCACAACCGTCAGATCCCACAAAAGGGATGCACGAATATGATCCAGGTCTAACTAGGACAAATGGGGCTAAACACCGCACGAATCACCAACAGGAGCAGGACACGTCCGCGTCAAAACAGTGACGGAACAATTAGTCAACTCCCGCCAAAACCCGTGTGTCGACACTTCGCGTCGACAGAGTCAAACACGCCACAATCCGCCCCGCGCTCGACGATCGTCGAACCAAGATTGTCGACCGCTGCCAGATTGTCGAACGGAGATCTCTGGCCAAATCGTCGAACGCAGCCAGATCGTCGAACGGAAATCGCTGGCCCGATCGTTGAACGGAGATCACTGGCCCGATCGTCGAACACACGGCCCGATCATCGAACCCACGGCCCGATCGTCGAACCAAACTCGACACGCCCTGGGACACGCCTGTATCCCAGGTCGTGTGCCTCCTGCCAAATTCCAAATTTGGCCCGGAACGCCTCCCGTCGCTCTTTTGAGTTTCGGTGTGTTACAACTCTCTCCCTCTTAAAAGAATTTCGTCCACGAAATTTCATTAAGGAAAGATAAGCACAAAACTAAAATTGTACCTGAGCGGAACAACTTCGGGTACTCGTCAAGCATAGTCTGCTCTCGCTCCTAAGAGAGCTCCTCTCGGCCGCAATTGTCCCATCGTACCTTGACCATCCTGATCTCTTTATTGCGTAGCCGCTTGACTTCCGAGTCTTCAATACGCACCGGCTTGACCTTTGTCGTCAACCCACTATCAATCGGCACTTAATCGACCGCGATCACTTGCGTAGGCTCTTGCACCGCCTTCCGTAGCACCGATATATGGAATACATCATGTAGACCACTGAGCTCCACGGATAGCTTCAACTGATAGGCTGCTTCACCAACCCGCTCCAGAACCTCAGACGGCCCAAGGTACCTCGGGCTTAGCTTTTTCAATCGCCGCACTCGCGAGACACCCTTGAACGGCTTGATCTTCAAGTACACCCAATCGCCCACAGCGAACTCCACGTTCCAGTGCTTGGCATTATAGTACTTCACCTGACGGTTCTGAGCGATTAGCAACCTCTCCCGAATGGTTCGCACCAATGAAGTAGCAACTTCAACCTCTTGATGCTTGTACAACTTTAACTTACCCGTTTCCAACCAGGACAACGACGTGCAACATCTTCTACCATAAAGGGCCTCGAAGGGCGCCATTTGAATACTCGCCTAGTAGTTATTATTGTACGCAAATTCCACCAAATAAAGATGGTTTTCCATTGCTTTCCAAAGTCCAAGACACATGTAGAGCATATATTTCATAGTTCAATTGACCCTCTCGGTCTGCCCATCCGTCTGCAGATGGAAAGCTGTGCTAAAACTCAGCTTTGTTCCCAACATTTGCTGCACAAGCCTCCAATCATTGGATGTGAACCGCCCATCTCGGTCACTCACGATGCTGCGGGGCACACCGTGGATCCGCACTCTATTATCCACATATAACTTTGCCAACTTATCCACCGGATCATCCTTCCTATGCGGAATGAAATGCGACACCTTCTTTAGTCGATCTACGACCACCCAGATGGCGTCGTTCCCCTTTTGCGACCTTGGCAACCCGTGCACAAAGTCCATAGTGATGTCATCGAATTTCCACTCCGGAATAGGCAAGGACTTCAGAAATCCTCCCGGCTTTTGGCACTTCGCCTTCACCAAGGCACAAGTTTGGCACTTCGCCACGTAGAGAGACACATCCTTTTTCAAACCCGGCCACCAAAACAGTTTCTTAACGTCGCGGTACATCTTTGTGCTCCCCGGGTGAATCGAGTACTTGGTATGGTGTGCCTCGTACAACAAATCCACCCGCAAACTGCACACGCTTGGGACGCAAAGAAGACCGTATTTCCAAAGTAATCCATTCACAACTTCATATTGGGAATTTGACCCATCCAGAACCTCTATCATGAGTTGCTTTATGTGGCCATCCAAATCCAAAGCCTGCCGAATCCGATCAGCCAGGTGTATTGGACTTCAGTCCAATTCAGTACTGCTTCAGCACTTGATTGCTTATCAACGCAAAAGATCTCCAATGCCTCTAACTCCCGAACCAACCGCTCGTCATGAACAGCCAATTGGCTTGAGCTCGGGCCCGGCAAATCAACGCATTCGCAACCGCATTACCTTTACCAGGCACGTAGTGGATCTTAAATATATAGTCCCCAGGAACTCCATCCATCTACGTTGCCGCATGTTCAGGTCTTTCTGATCAATCAAATACTTCAGGCTCTTGTGATCGGTGTAGATATCAATCTTCACACCGTACAAATAATGCCTCCACAGCTTCAAGGCAAAAATCACGGCCGCTAACTCCAAGTCATGGACCGGATAGTTCCTCTTGTGCACCTTCAGCTGTCTCGAGCCATATGCTACAACGCTTCCATGCTGTAACAGCACACAACCCAAACCACTGCCTTAAGTATCGCTATAAATCTCATAACCTTCGGTCCCACTCAGCGAACAAAGCACAGGCGCCGTGGTCAACCGACATTTCAACTCCTCAAAAGCTCACACGCACTCCGGCGTCCAAACAAACTTCTGCTCCTTCCTCGTCAAAGTAGTGAGAGGTAACGCTATCCGCGAGAAGTTCTCTATGAAGCGCCTATAATAGCCGGCAAGCCCCAGAAAGCTCCGGACTTCCGCTACCGTAGAAAGCTCAGGCCACTCCCGTATCGCAACAATCTTCACCGGATCCACTGCAATACCTTCCCCACTCACTATATGACCGAGGAACGCCACTGAGGACAACAAAACTCGCACTTCGAGAACTTAGCGTACAATTGATTCCTCCTTAGCATCTCCAAAACCAAATGAAGATGCCTGAAGTGATCTTCCTCACTCTGCGAGTACACCAAAATATCGTCGATGAAGACGATCATAAAATGGTCCAAGTACTCCCTGAAGGTCCTGTTCATCAAATCCATGAACACTGACGGCGCATTAGTCAGCCCAAACGGCATGACCGTAAACTCGTAATGCCCGTATCTCGTACTGAACGCTGTCTTCGGGATATCACTCTCCCTTATTCGCAGCTGATAGTACCCGGACTTGAGGTCCAACTTTGAGTACACCGTCGACCCGACTAACTGATCGAATAGTTCATCAATCCGGGGGATCGGGTACTTGTTCTTTTCCGTCAACTTGTTGAGCTCCCGATAATCAATATATAGCCTCAAGCTTCCGTCCTTCTTCTTAACAAAGAGGACCGGCGCACTCCAAGGCAAAGAACTTGGACGCACATACCCTTGCTCCAACAACTCTTGCAGTTTAACCTTCAGCTCCGCCATTTCCTTAGGCGCTAGCCGATATGGAGAGCGTGACACAGGATTTGCACCTGGTACGAGCTCTATCGTAAAATCTATCTCCCGCTGCGGCGGGGCTCTAGGAAGATCGCTAGGGAACACATCAGGGTAATCCGATACCACTGAAATACTATCCAACGCGGGCTTAGGCTTTGCAACCTCCACTAGTGTAAAGAACAATTCTGCACTGGCACAAACCGCCTTCACCACCTGAAGAGCAGACATCAACGTCTTGCTCGACCCCTTCAAGCCCGTGAAAGTCGTCTCACGACCTGCTCTCAGCTTGACTTCCTTGCTACCGCAATCAATATAGGCTCGCTGCTCCGAGAGCCAGTCCATGTCAAATATAACGTCGAATTCCACTAGCGGCAATAACGATGCTTGTAAATGGAACTCCTGGTTCCCAATTCGAATCTTCACGCCACAGATTCTATCTGCGCGCATCGAACACCCATTGGGCAACAACACATCCAACTTTTCCTTCGCCATCAAAGAAGGTACTCTGATGCGCGATATGAATTCTTCGGACAAAAAGGAGTGTGAAGCTCCTGTATCGAAGAGTGCTCTTGCCAGATTTTCACAAATCAAAACAAATCCTAAACAAGCAGTGGTAAGGTAACATGTGCATAACAAGTATTTAAAGAAATTTAACTTGCTACAAATTTAAATTTTACCATGTCACCACATCCGCCTGTTTGATGGCCTCCTGTTGGCCAAGATTATAAACCCTCGGTTAGGCCGGAGCATAATGGGACACGGTTGACTCCACCGCCTTTCCCTTCTCTTCATAAGTCGCTCTCGGCTTCCTTTCGGACTTGGGACGTCCGCTCCAGCAATCGTGGGCAAAGTGACCTGACTTTCCACAAGTAAAACATGCACCCGAGGTACGACTCGTAGTCGCCCCAGAAGCACCAGAAGAGGGGGCTGGACCCGAAGTCCTAGCCTTTTTGTAGAACCTTTGATAGCCGGACTTAGAAGTAGTCGGCACCTTGAAATCAGACTTCTTGTCACCAACGGTTTTCTTCGCTTGAACATTCTTCATGTCCTTCTCCAAGGACCGGGCCGTGTTGACCAAGGTCAAGAAACCCTGAGTCATCGGCCCCGAGAGCAGTAACCTTAAATCATCTCTTAACCCTTCGTAGAATCAATTTATCTTACGCTCCTCATCCGCGATGGTGGAGCTAGCATATCGACTCAATCGAGTAAAATCGTGGAGATATTCATCCACGATATTGTCTCCTTGAACCAACTTCAGGAACTCATTTTCCAACGCTATCCTCTGCGCCGAAGGGAGGTACCTAGCCAAGAATAGTCTCGAGAACTCTTCCATCAAGACGTCTATAAGTTGCCTTCCTCTCAATAGATGCAGCTCCAAACCCTCCCACCACAGCCTAGCGTCTCCATCCAACAGGAACGTAGCTATAGTGGTCATCTGCTACTCCTCCGTCTCTATCGCTGTCAAGACTCTCTTCACACGGGAGAGCCAGTCTCAGCTTGAGATGGGGTTCCCAACCCCGAGAATACCGGAGGATTAAAGCTCATGACATGTTTGAGCTGTCTCTCGGTTGTCCTCCTCGACACCACTGGTTCCTCTACTACCTGTTCCACCCTTCTCTGATCATCCGCTTGCAGTGGTACCTGCTCCATCGCAGGAGCGGGCTGCTGCACCTGCCTTGTAGGCTGCGCATTGATCATTGAAAACACTGCTTCAGCCACTAGTCGAATGGTTTCGGCCGAAGGAGGTGTTGCAGGAGCATCATTTGGTGCACTGCTAGCCTCAGAAACTCGACGTTCCGACGGCCCAGCGCCGCTTCTGGTCACCTATAGTGGCACAAAACACCGTTAAGCGACCAAACAAAATTGCAAACAATAATTATAGGAACACGCAAGTTCCCCAAACACGTGTATTTTCATTCCTAAGTGGACATTCATGTGTTCTTTTGTTATTATAACGATGACGCACACACATGTGCTCACCACCCCTTAAAAAGAATTCGTCCACGAATTCATTTTAAGCCTGACCGAAACCAGTAGTCTGATACTAAATTGTAACACCCCCTATCCGTCGCATAGCATATAGCAGTAGGTTCGCCAGGGCCCGACGCCATATACCATAGACAGACCGGGTGGTTACTCAATGGAAACCATCCAACCAATCCAACGTCCTACACAGAGCATTCTAGCGGAAGCAGTTTAAATAGTTGCAATTAAAAGAACCCCGCAACAAGCATGAATGTCCACTAACAAGCCAAAAAGGAATGAAGTACATACACAAGTACTGGCCTTAAGGCCTTACAAATGGTTTACTCATATTATATGTTTTCCATACCACGGAATGCAGACCCGTCATACATGAACAAAAGCAAGTAAAACACTCCAATTAGGCCTTCGAGGGTCGGCTTCGCAATTTGGGCTTTAGCCCGCTATTGACCGCTTGGTCCAGCAACACCTGCAAGCACAATCCACCGCACGGTGGCAAACAAAAGCAACGGTCAGCAATGCTGACCAAATTATAACGATCCCGCCCCCAACACGGGGCGGCGATGCTCCTTCCCCGCACTTTATTAGTATAATCCAGCAGTATAGTAATGTTATTACATCACAGGTGTAGGCACGCACTTCCACACACCCCGTGCACTCAGGGCACATTCTCGGTGAACCGGCCAATGTCACGTCATTTAAGCCATAGACATTTCCGTCTCACCGCCACCACTTTGACG
Organism: Platanthera guangdongensis; assembly: GCA_039583875.1. Lineage (NCBI taxonomy): Eukaryota > Viridiplantae > Streptophyta > Magnoliopsida > Asparagales > Orchidaceae > Platanthera > Platanthera guangdongensis. The sequence continues at coordinate 232,160,132 of CM077150.1, forward strand.
GCCAAACTATGAGCATTTTGTCTTCCCGGCATGGGTCACGTCAATTTAAGTCATAGACCGTCGAAGACCCTCATCTATGCCAACGGCTCTAACCGAATGACATAGAACGGGTACGGTTCCGCCTAACCCGTTGCTCACACCGCAACGTTAATTTAAAACATATGCGTAGGTCAAACTTCTCCCGAGTCCCATTTTCGTCACACATTTCACATAACCCGGTTATGTTCAAGTTGGCTCCCAGGCCACCAAGTTGGCAAGATCACGCATCCGCCCAGTTTTCCGGGTGCACCTAAGGGTTAATCCCCAAGGCTCCCTATTGAAATATACCACGTAGAAAACCCGAAAAACAAACATTCGCACGGAGTCTTCTCCGACATTTATGCAATGCAACATCACCGATCCAGACCAACATGTCCGAATAGGCTTCACACATCATGCCTATGTCCATTCTCAATTACGGACTCTACACAACGGGAACTTCACATATCTACCCGAAGGAACGCCACCAACTCACCGCAAACTCGCGAGAGCGGGCTTCCTATGCAAAAGAAAGAGAGCTTCACATGATCAAGTAGAGGATTGTTACCCTAGCGTTCTTCCTTGGCACCATGGAAATGTACGCGTGGATGAAAAGCACCGCAATCTCCTTGTCTTCGTAGATCCGAAGTCGGCTCGCGATTTGGAGCTCTGAAACTCCTCCAATGACTGGATCTAGACTTCTTCTTCCTCCTTTGCTCTCCCCTCTAAGATTTAGACAGAGAACTATGGCAAAAAATAAGGGTTTTGAAACCCTTCTCTCGGGTATAAACCCTTCGGGATAACCACAGCCGTCGGATCCCACAAAAGGGATGCACGAATACGATCCAGGTCCGACCTTGACAAATGGGGCTAAACACCGCACGAATCACCAACAGGAGCAGGACACGTCCGCGTCAAAACAATGTCGTTAACAATTAGTCAACTCCCGCCAAAACTCGTGTGTCAACACTTCGCGTCGACAGAGTCAAACACGCCACAATCTACCCCGCGCTCGACGATCGTCGAACCAAGATCGTCGACCGCTGCCAGATCGTCGAACGGGGATCTCTGGCCAAATCGTCGAACGCAGCCAGATCGTCGAACGGAAATCGCTGGCCCGATCGTCGAACGGAGATCGCTGGCCCGATCGTCGAACACACGGCCCGATCGTCGAACCCACGGCCCGATCGTTGAACCAAACTCAACACGCCCTAGGACACGCCCGTGTCCCAGGCCGTGTGCCTCCTGCCAAATTCCAAATTTGGCCCGGAACTCCTCCCGTTGCTCTTTTGAGTTTCGGGGCGTTACATAGTGTGTGCAGTGTATTTCGTCTCTACCATGGCGCATACGTCCATGCTTTGAGTCATCAAAAAAATTTCGTGTGTGTCCTCTTGTGACTATAGTCACTCCCCATAAATAGTGGAGGTCAACTCACACCTTGTTCCTCAGAGAACGCATGAACAGAGTTGGTCATCTTACTTCAAGATTTCAAGACTTTAGAAGTAACCTCCCTCTGATACCACTTATTAGATCTCGTGGCCAACCTTAGAGGAGGGGGTGAATAAGGTTTTTCGCATTTATTGCAATTTAAAATATTTCGACCCAGAAGATCGAGTTCTGGAAACTACCGCGGAGCGTTAGGTAGCTAACGCGCGGCGGTAAGTCACGTAACTCATTTTCCTGGGAAATTACGCTTGAGCACCATACACAAGTAATCAAAACAGTATTCGCAGATACTCATCTAGGTAATATCATAGAAAATAAATTTCATTGCAAGATTTTAAAACAATAATAATTTTTGAACAACTACAAAACGGTGATCTCCGTGACACCGGAGATTGAAGGCTGTGAGAAATAAAACTCTTGTGTTTTCTATACCTACCTGCTCCACGGACCGGTTGGCTCTATCCCTCGGCCTCCAAGAAAGGTCCTCAAGCCGACTCTTCACCTCCATGCAAGGAAGGGTCTTAGAGCCACGCTAGATCCTCCGATCTAGATGTCCTATCCCAGGACGATTTTCAATGGAATCCTCCTTGAATTTCGACGCCCTTATCGGTTGATTTTCCTCACCACAAAATTCAGAAAAAGAAAAGATTACAGAAATAAGGATGTAAGAAATCTAAAAGATGAAGTTCTCCCTCTTGGCGATTTCTCCGACGAGCGATCCGCGGCCGGTGCTTAAGATCTTCGTATGCTAGCAACTGGTCGGCTCTTTGTAGTCGATGCAGATCTTAGATCGTAGGAGTTCTTCGTTCACGAATGGGAGGGAGACTTTCTTCTTCTTTGACGGATACTTTTTGAAATGGAGCGCAAAGAGAGAGGCTGAACCCTAGAATGCACGAACTCCTGTCTCGTTTTATTGTTAGAGATGTGTGGCATAGAAACCGAGGCGGCCTTATATATATCTTCATGAAAATAGGCTAGCGCCGGCTGTAAGACTAGCACCGATGGTAGTTTCACGCGCTTAGTGTGCCAGCTGTCCTCCAAATTAGGAAAAATATTCAAAACGAATATTTTCATTTTTTCATTGCTAGCGCGGCGCGATAAGAAGATAGCGCACAACGGTATCCCTGTCTCAACAAACTCAACGCGTTGGTGCGTTGAGTGGAGTACCACGGTGCGATACTGTAAAAGACGAACAAAAAACAAACCGGAAGTGGTTTAACTGAAACATTATTATCTCAAAAAGGTATCTATTACAAAGGTATGACCTCCCTTGAAAGAACTAGTGCCTAAACACCTAGAGGGGGGGTGAATAAGTGCACTTAATATTTTTAAACTTTAAAGGCAGAAACACAGAATTATATGCAATTCTTCACAGCAATACAGCACATACACCACAGCAATCACAGAATAAAGCACACAGAAAGAACACACAGATTTTATAGTGGTTCCCCAAGGTCTGGGTACATCCACTTTCCCCCTTCGCCTATCTAGTAGTGTACTAGATTCGGCCTAACTTCTCCACTACTTCTCAGATCCACAGATCTTACAGCTTAGAACCCCAAATAGGTTCCTACAACTCAGAGTGATCCCACTCCTACAACTCAGGCACAAAGCCCTACCACTCAGTCTTCAGCAAGACCTACACTCAGCCTTCAACAAGACAAGGCCTATACTCAGCCTTCAACAAGGCCTACACTCAGAGAAATGTATCTCCTACACTCAGGCACACAAGCCCTACCACTCAGCCTTTATAAATATAGGCTTACAACTCAGATCCCTTAGGATCCTAGAGAAAATAAAAATACAAGGATTAATAACCACAACTCAGATTGAGAAAGTTGAGTTGACTGGCTTCTTGATGAGTTCTTGAAAGAACTTTGCTGAGATCAACCTCCCTTGGCTTTCTTCAAAGCTTCTTGAATTTGAACACAGTAGGGTTGAATCTCTAGGCAGATGATCTTCAATCAACTGCTGACTTGTGAATCAGATCTCAATCTGAAACTTTCTTTATCAGCCTGGTTCAATAGCTGTCTTCTTAGAAGGAGCTTTCTCTCTCCAACTACTTAGATCTTCACTTGAAGGTCTTCTTCTTGTTTGTTGTTTATCACTTCAATGATTGCTTCTCTCTATCTGATTCCATGTTTTTTCTGTTGAAGGAATATGCCTTTATATAGGCTTTCTTCATGGTGACCAGCTGATCCGGTTTCTAACGATCTTCTTACAGCTCTGACAGTAGCAGTTGACCGGTTGAAATGGCAGCTGTCAAGTCATCCAGTCACTTCTTGAAATCTCTGTCACTATTTGAAAGTGTCGAGACAGATAGTCTTTAATTGTCGACACAAATAGACCAAGTGTCGACACAAGTTGACTAAGTGTCGACACTAGCCTTCATGGTGTCGACACAACTCCTTGTGTTGTAGAAACTGCTTCTCGACACTGCTTCTTCAGAATGTGTCGACACAGATCATGTGTGTCGACACAAGTCCTTCTTCTTCAATACTTAGTTGATTTCTGCTAAGTGTCGACACTACTCCTTTGTGTCGACACATCTTCTTGTGTTGTAACTTGTCAAGTGTCGACACATCTTCTTTGTGTCGACACATGCCTTCTGTGTTGAGACTTTTGCTGAGTGTCGACACATCTCCTTTGTGTCGACAATTCTTCATGTGTTGAGACTTTTGCTGAGTGTCGACACATCTCCTTTGTGTCGACACTTGTACTTAGATTTTGTTGAAGTTTGCTGAGTGTCGACACAGCCTCCTAGTGTCGACACTTGTACTTGAACTTTGTTGAAGTTTTGCTGAGTGTCGACACAGCCTCCTAGTGTCGACACTTGTACTTGAACTTTGTTGATGTTTTGTTGAGTGTCGACACAGCCTTCTAGTGTCAACACTTTTGATGTCGACAAAGCTCCTCTGGGTGTCGACACTGCTTCTAAGTGTCGACACTGATTCTTTAGACATTTCTTCATTGTGTGTCGACACTTCCTGTATGTGTCGACACTTTCCTTCTGGTGTCGACTCTACATTCCTGGTGTCGACACAATTACTCCAAGTGTCGACACAGCTTCTCTAGGTGTCGACACAAGCCTTCTTAAGTGTCGACACTTTTCTTCTAAGTGTCGACACATGAACTTAGAAACATTTCCTGCAAACCTGCAGTTACTTAACCTGCACAAGTAAACTTAAAGTACATCAAATACACCTTGATGTATATCATTGAGTAGGGTGAGGCTTCTTCAAATCAGGTACATATATTCCAATGTACCCAACAATCTCCCCCTATTTGGAGAAGTCATAACCCTTAGTCAATGATATACACCATAAATAATAAATTCACAGTATGATGTAAAGCAGTAAAACATGACAGGGAAAAATACTTAAACATGCATGAACAGAACATGTATATACCATTAGCTCAGAACAATTAATGTAATAGATGAACATATAATATTGTTCTTACAAATTCCAACATTTTCAGTAGTCAAAAGTTTACATAGAATTTTCAATACAAATGATTTCAACTTGTAAACTAAAGAAAATGCTATCCTAAGGCTGCTCTGGTTCCTTGATTACAATCCCTTTTCTAGATTGAATCTTTGCTTGAACTTGAGCTTCAGTGTCATCAGCAGCAGCAGGCTTCTTCCCTTTAAGATCTTTCTTTTTCAACTCTTCAGCCTTGATCTTCTGCCTTTCAAAATAGTGATAAGGCTTGGGAAAATACTTGCTAGGCTCCTGTGCATTAGGAGGTAGCTTTCCCAGTTTAGCCTTTCTTCTATACTGTATAATGGCCTCTTGCCTATTCTCATGCCTCCTCCACTCCAGGTCAGAATACCACTTGCCTCTATCCAGGACATTGTCCTTAGCAGCCTTCCATGCAGTCAATATGATATTCCTGGAAGTGGGGCTCCATTGTTCAAAATTAGGTCTCAATTCAGCTTGCTCTCTGAATCTTTTCTTAGACAATTGAGCTTCTTATTCTTTTAGCAAAGCCTCTTATTCTTTCAGTATTGCCTCTGGCACAGGCTGAACCACTTTTTCAATGATGACATTCTGATTTCCCTCAGGTGGGCTATACATAGACTGTATCTCTTGATGTATCATGTCAAAGTCTGGTGGAGGGTATATCACTTGAGCTACTTCAGCCTGCTCTCCTCCAAAGTATGCAGGATTAATTCCAGACTCTGCAACATTGTCATCATCACATAAGGGTGGATATCCAAGGGTGGCTCTGATGGAATTTGAAATCCATTTGGCATGATCAGAGCCTGCCTTGACTAATACCCTCTCCCCCTTTATGACTTCTTTCTCTATATGATCCCTCAGATCATCTTTCTGAAACCTTATCTGGGCATTCAGATAGTTTACTCCATCTTTATAGAAAGGTTTCAACCTTTGGAGCTTTTCAGTGATAGCCTTTTGAGAGTCTTCTATGGCAGTTTTAACAGCAGTTAGGCTCTCTTGCAATTGCTTGTCAAATTCAGCCTCGGCAGTAGCACTTGCTGTAGTCTGAGCAGTAGCCATATTCTTCATTTCAGTTACTATGGCATTATGTGAAGCTGTCAAATTATCATTCATCCTTATTTGGTTTTCCAGGACATAGCCTTGCTTCACTTCTAGGTAATCAAGTTTTGTCTTTATTTTCTCTTGATGTGTGGCCAGATGAACTACTGCATTGCCTCCCTTATGGAAACAATCAGTCATTTCCTTCTTGTTAAGATTTACTTCAAATATGATTGACTTGATGTCTTGTGCCAGATCAAACTGCAGTGACTTATGCCCTTCATCCACATATTTTTCCAGAGCTTGTCTTTGCTCATCCAGCTTAATCTGTAAAGCCACCATCAGTGAACTGTAATCAGTAGATGGGGCAGGCTGTGGAGCAACTGTCTGTAGGGCTTTCTTATAGTTCTGGCTCCTTCTTTTGAAGACCTGGAACTTCCTTTCATTGGCCCTAACAGCCTCTTCATCCTCTGAAGTAGATGTGCTAGCAATATCCACTCTTTCTTTAGGACTAGGAGGTAACTCCTTCTCAGTCCTCTGTGATTCCTCAGCATCCTTTGGCTTTTCAGTCTCTTTGCTTGCAGTTTCTTCTACAATCTCCACATGCTCCCCCTCAATGTTGATCTCCTCCCCCTCAGCAGCAGCTTTCTCTTTCTCAAAATCTGTTTGTAGAAGATCAGGGAACAGCTCCTCTAAGGTAAATTCCTGTTGGGAATGGGCTGAAGAATCTCTTATCTCATCAACCACTTTATCAGCAACAGATGTGTCCTCCATGACAACATCTAGTGGTTGAGATTCTATCTGTGTTTGCTGATGAATATCAGGTAATGAATCAGTCAAAACTTCTTCCACTATAGGGAAAGCTAATTGATTAATGTCAGTTATTACCTCTAGTATGGTTTGGATAGCTTGTTCACTCTCCAGTGGAGTTGGCTCTTCCACAAGTAAAGGCTCCCCCTGGAGTGGATCCAGGTGAATTGGGCTCGCTGATGGTAGCTCCCCTGCCTTTCTGCATCTTCTTGTCTTGCTGGAGACTGACCAGCATTCCTTCTCTGTTCATCATCAGAACTAAACACTACTTGCTCTTCAAAGCTGCTGGAGGATTCTTGAGTCATAGTGGTTGTTTTCTTCTTCTTCTTCTGGGTGTATCCTTTACTGGAGTTGGCATTTCTTTGGTCAATACTCTATCCCACCTAGAGAAGATTCTCAAATCCATTCTCCTCATGTGGTTAATCTTGGAACCAGCTGCTTGATTCATCACCTCTGGAATACTTCCAGCTAGGTATAAACTCAGAATTCTTCCCAGATTGGGCTTCTTCATACTCTCTTTTATTTTTTCAAACACAACTGCAGACCAATCAGTATCTAGTTTGAAAATAATCCTTGTCATTAAACTGAACATATAAGCTGAAATCCTGTCATGTCCTCCAGGCTTGCTCAGGATGACCTTGCCAACTATCTCAGATAAGAATTTTCCTTGAATGTTCATTCCTTTTCAGTTGAAAACAGATCCAATCTTCAGGTTAAAATCCAGTCCACACCATCTCAATGCCTCTCTAGTCTTAGAAGCAGAGACATCTTCTTCCTCCTTTGTTCTTGGTAGTTGAAGTACCTTTCTGAGGCTTTTCTATGTGATCTTAACTTTGGTTCCATGAACTCTGGATTTAATCTTGAGTCCAGAGTCATCAACTGAAGCTGCACTCAAAAATTCTAGGACCTCCTTCTTCCAGATCTTGATTGGTTCAGAAACAAGGTATTCCAGTCCAGTTTCAGCAATTAGGGTTACCACACCTTTGATTTCAGGTTCCGCGTCATCAAAGGCATGTCGCACGAGTTCATATCCTTCATTAACATTCTCTTCTAGCTTGGGCGCCATTAGGGTTTGAAGAAATTTGAATTTAGAGAAGAGAGATGTCGACACACAAGTTTGGTCTCGAAACTTTGGTGAGCGTGTCGACAAACAATGGAGAAAACCTATTTATACCTTTCTAGAATCGAAGATGAAAGGGCGCGTCAAAATACTTAAATTGTGTCGACACTGTTGAAAAGTGTCGACACTTACTTATAATGTCTCGACAACTATGTGTCGACACAAGTATAGTCAACAGAATATATGTGTCGACACTTATATATGTGTCGACACCACTCAGCTCGACACTTAGTCGAGACTCTACTAGACTAATTCTAAGTAAAGCCTAAGTGTCGACACCACCTTGGATGTGTCGACACCTACACTGCATGTGTCGACACTAATTCTCTGAAGTGTCGACACAGACTTCCTAGATGTGTCGACATCATTTCTCTGAAATGTCGACACCACTTCTATGTGTCGACACAGACAACTCTGTGTGTCGACACCATTTTACTTAGCCAATTTTTGTAAACTATTCCAAGTTTATCATCCCTAATTCAATTTTAAATTTATTAAATTTGGTTTCATCTAATGGCTTAGTATATATATCTGCTAGTTGATTATCTGTATTTATATACTCTATGGAAATATCTTCTTTTTTCACATGTTCTCTTAGAAAATGGTATTTTATTTCTATGTGCTTAGTCCTACTATGGAGACAGGATTGTTTGCAATACAAATAGCACTTGTAGAATCACAAAATAAAGGTGTTCTACTTACTTGAATATCATAATCTTCTAGCTGGTGTTGTATCCATAGTAGTTGTGCACAGCAGCTTCCTGCAGCAACATACTCTGACTCAGCTGTGGAGATAGCCACACTGGTTTGCTTCTTGCTACTCCATGACACCAGCCTTCCTCCTAGAAATTGACAGGTTCCAGTTGTACTCTTCCTATCTTCCTTGCAGCCTGCAAAATCTGCATCTGAATAACCTGTCAGTACAAAATCTCCATTCCTAGGGTACCAAAGGCCTAGATAAGGAGTGCCCTTAAGATATCTCAAAATTCTTTTGACTGCTGTCAAATGAGATTCTTTAGGGCAAGCTTGGTACCTAGCACAGACACATGTAGCATACATGATATCTGGTCTACTTGCAGTCAAATATAGTAGGGAGCCAACTATCCCTCTATACAAAGTTTCATCTACAGGTTTCCCTGCATCATCTTTGCATAAAGACATTGTTGACCCCATAGGAGTTTTTATGGTAGTGGATGTTTCCATACCATACTTCCTTATCAATTCTAGGGTGAACTTAGACTGGCATATGGATAAACCATCCTCAGTCTGTCTAACTTGGAGACCCAAGAAGAACTTAAATTCCCCCATACTGCTCATTTCAAATTGTCCTTGCATTAGTTTTGCAAACTTTCTGCAAAGACTACTTTCTGTAGACCCAAATATGATGTCATCTACATATATTTGGACTAAGATAATCTTGCCTCTGGATTCCCTAAGGAATAGAGTCTTGTCTATTTTCCCCCTTGTGAATTTATTCTCAATGAGGAAACTAGACAGGATTTCATACCAAGCCCTAGGGGCTTGTTTTAACCCATACAAAACCTTCTTAAGTCTATAAACATAATTAGGTTTAGTAGAATCAACAAAACCTGATGGTTGTTCTACATAGACTTCTTCCTTCAGATTTCCATTCAGAAAAGCTGACTTAACATCCATTTGGTATACCTTGAACCCTTGGAATGTTGCATAGGCAAGGAACATCCTTATTGCTTCCAGTCTGGCTACTGGAGCAAAGGTTTGATCAAAATCAATACCTTCTTCCTGCCTATATCCTTTAGCAACTAGTCTAGCTTTGTTCTTTATAATTACTCCATTTTCATCCAACTTGTTCCTAAAGATCCACTTAGTTCCTATAATGTTGTGGTCTTTTGGTTTAGGAACTAGCTCCCAGACCCTGCATCTTTTGAACTGGTTCAGCTCCTCTTGCATTGCCTCAATCCAATGAGGGTCTAGGATAGCTTCTTCAAATTTCTTTGGCTCTACTTGGGATAGAAAGCTGGAGTAGAGAACTGAACTTAGATTCTTGCTCCTTGTTTGTACCCCTTGTCTGAGATCTCCAATAATTTGATTGGCTGGATGATCTTTTAAATGCCTATTTGCTGGTGGCAGCCTGTCTACTGGTTGTACACCTTCAGCTTCTTCATTCAGCAGCTCCTCTTGGTCTTCTTCAGCAACAGGAGTATCTTGTACTCCCCCTGGACAGCAGCCACTATCATCCACTTGCTGACTTGTAGTAGAACCTTCTTCAATAGTAAGCTTGTCCATCTTCTCAGTCACACCTGTAGAGCTGCAAACACTTCTAGGCAACTCATTGTTAATGAGTCTAGCTTCATCAAAGACTACATGAACTGACTCTTCTACAACTTGAGTAATCAAGTTGTAGACCCTATAAGCCTTACTGTTGTTGCTGTACCCAACAAAGATCCCTTCTTGGGATTTGGCAGCAAACTTGGTTAAGTAAGACTTATCATTGTTAAGTATATAGCATTTACAACCAAAGATCCTGAAATAGGATAGATTTGGTTTTCTGCTCTTCACAATCTCATAGGGGGTCTTATTGTGGCTCTTGGTGATAGTAGCCCTATTGATCACATGACATGCAGTATTAACTACCTCAGCCAGAAATATTCAGGGAGAGATGTGTCACTTAATAGGGTTCTACCAGCCTCTATCAAGGTTCTATTTTTCCTTTCAGCAATACCATTTTGCTGAGGTGTTCTTGGTGAAGAAAATTCCTGAAATATCCCAAACTCTTCACATAGCTTTGTCATACTGTCAGACTGGAATTCAGTACCATGGTCACTTCTTATTTTGACCACTGTACTGTGTAACTCATTCTGAATTTATTTGACAAAACTATAAAAGATACTAGGAGTTTCAGATTTCTATCTAAGGAAGAACACCCAGGAAAACCTTGAGTAGTCATCTACAACCACAAATGTGTAGACCTTCCTACCTAGGCTGTGAATTGGCATAGGACCAAAAGATCCATATGCAAGAGGTATAGGCACCTCACAGCATCTTTGTTCTCAACGCTATTAAAGGTGGATCTGGTCTGCTTGCCCTTTTGACAAGCTGAGCATATCTCATCCTTAATACACTTAACCTGAGGACCATTCCTCACTAACTCTTTGCTAAAGAGTTGGTCAATTGTCTTATAGTTAAGATGAGCCAGCCTCTTGTGCCATTTAACACAATGTGAGACTTTCTCATCAACTACAAGACAAATAGGAGAAACAATGTTCTCACACATAATGTCTAGACAATAGACATTTCTCTTCCTATATCCTGTCAGCATGATCTTTTGATCACTTGACCTCTTGATATGACAACCATCCTTGACAAATGAGATGTCAAATCCTACATCACTCAGCTGACTTATACTAATTAGGTTGTGTTTCAAACCTTTAACATAAGCCACTTGAGTAATTGTAATAAGGTTGTTAGAAATGTTATCAAAGCCTTTGATGATTCATTTTTCAGAACCACCAAAGGTGACTTTAGGACCATCCTTGATTGGTGTATAGTCCTTCAGCAATCCCCTAGTTCCAGTCATGTGTCTGGAACATCCACTGTCCAGTACCATATTGGGGCATGACCACTTGGACTTACCTGCAAAACAGATTACTTAACCTTAAAACCCAAAAACTTCTTGGGTCCTTGGTGCAAGTTAGTCTGACTCTTAACAAAACCACCTGTAGCTTTTCTAGCAGGCAGTTTGCTACTCATCTTGGCACTAGAATCGTGCCAACAATCTATGGCAAAGTGGCCTATCTTGCCACAACACCAGCACTCAAATCTGTTGTACCTTTGTTTAGGTACAACCCTGGCTGTTTTATCTATAGCAGGCTTCTCGTTGAGTACTGGGGCTTTGCCCTTAGACTTGGACTTTACTGTCCAGGCAGGTTTTGTAAACCCCAATCTAGTTTTACCCTTATGAGGTGCAAACTCATCTATCAAAGGTAGAACAGACTTTGGTTTAGAAAAACTTGCTACAATATCTCTATCTTTCTGAAGACTAATCTCCAGATTTCTAATTTGATCATTTTTAAATGTTATAGTCCCCATCTGAATAACAGTAATGTGCTTCAGTCTGGCTATTTCATTTAATTTCTAATCAGCAACTTGTCAAAATCTGTTGCAGCAACTTTAAGACTGGCAATCTCCTTAGCCTGAGTTTTGGCCAAGAGTTTGCTTTTCTTCAAAGCCTGCAACACTACTATATATTCATCAATCAACTGATGAATGTCTCCTTCAGATTCAGATCCACTAACATCACTTGATGCTGATGTATCTGAATCTGACTCAGTACTAGAAATTGAACTAGCAGAATAATTTTGTACCTGACTTGGTCCAGGCTGATCCTGGATTTTGTCTCCTTCTGATAAGGCCATCAGTCCCTGGCACTGATTGTCCTCATGGTTATATATTGAGTTCATTAATTGTATGAACTCATCTTCCTCTTCTTCAGCAAACAATCCAATATAAGCTTCAGCTTCTGAATCAGTTTCTGAAGATGACATATCAGACAGACTTTTGTCCTTCTTAGCAACAAAGGATCTTTCCTTTTTGCCCTTGAACTGAGTCTTCTTCTTGTCTGTTGACTCTTTCCTCTTTTCTGGACAATCAGCAACTACATGTCCTTGTCTATTGCAACAATAGCAAACTATCTTTGAGGATGTAGTTTTACTTGGCTTGGACTTTCTTCTTTCATTCTTTGATGACTTCTGTGAAGTGGATGGCTTAGACCTCCACTGTTTCTTCTTTAGAAACTTCTGAAAATGTCTGGTGAAAGCTGCAAAGTCTTCATCACTCTCACTGCTTTCAGAATTCTTGCTTTCTGACACATTTGTCTCAGCCTCAGCAACTTTTTGAGGTGGAGATGGAGACTTACTTTTATATTTCCTAGTGGCTTCTGTCTTGAAAGCCACAGCTCTTTCTTTGTGCTCAACTCTGGTAGTCTTCTCTTCCTCCTTCCTTACCATTAACTGCATCTCATAAGATAACAGTTTTCCAAACAATGTTGGAGGAGGTATATCTGCTAATTTGGCCATTTCCCTTATGCCACAAATCTTGGTATCCCAGTCCTTAGTCAGGGATCTCAAGAACTTATCATTCAATTCATAATTGCTGAACTCTCTTCCATAAGACATCAACTCATTGACTATCCTATAGAATTTCTTGTAGCACTCAGTTATGCTATCAGACCTTCCTTGTCTGAAGCTTTCATATTCTTGATTCAATAAAGACTTCCTGTCTTGTCTTACCTCTTCTGATCCCTCCATATAGACTATCAGTGTGTCCCACATTTCTTTTGAAGTTTTACAATGAATCAGATTCTGAAATGTGGCATCATCAATTGCACTCACAATAATATTCTGAGCCCTCTTGTCCATAGTGGCCTGAATTATTTCATTCTTGGTCATTTTTGAATAGTCTTTGGGAGTTCTCTGATTGGCATCTAGCACTGATACTTTCATTGGCACATATGGCCCTTCTTTAACAGTAATATATTCTTGGGTCTGAGGCTTCCATAAAAAGTCTAACCCTTTCTTTCCAAATGCCAAAGATCTCCTTTCTGCAGATTGGCAACTTCATGGATCCTAGCTCTTTGTGATTCTCAGTTGAACCCATTTTCTTGATTCTTGATTATACTGATTCTGCCTACAGGAACTTTACTCAGACTGTTATGTCCTTTTTGAGTAACCTACCTCTGATACCACTTGAAAGAACTAGTGTCTAAACACCTAGAGGGGGGTGAATAGGTGCACTTAATCTTTTAAAACTTTAAAGGCAGAAACACAGAATTATATGCAATTCTTCACAGCAATACAGCACATACACCACAGCAATCACAGAATAAAGCACACACAGAGAACACACAGATTTTATAGTGGTTCCCCAAGGTCTGGGTACATCCACTTTCCCCCTTCGCCTATCTAGTAGTGTACTAGATTCGGCCTAACTTCTCCACTACTTCTCAGATCCACAGATCTTACAGCTCAGAACCCCAAATAGGTTCCTACAACTCAGAGTGATCCCACTCCTATAACTCAGGCACAAATTCCTACCACTCAGTCTTCACCAAGACCTGCACTCAGCCTTCAACAAGACAAGGCCTATACTCAGCCTTCAACAAGGCCTACACTCAGAGAAATGTATCTCCTACACTCAGGCACACAAGCCCTACCACTCAGCCTTTATAAATATAGGCTTACAACTCAGATCCCTTAGGATCCTACAGAAAATAAAAATACAAGGATTAATAACCACAACTCAGATTGAGAAAGTTGAGTTGACTGGCTTCTTGATGAGTTCTTGAAAGAACTTTGCTGAGATCAACCTCCCTTGGCTTTCTTCAAAGCTTCTTGAATTTGAACACAGTAGGGTTGAATCTCTAGGCAGATGATCTTCAATCAACTGCTGACTTGTGAATCAGATCTCAATCTGAAACTTTCTTTATCAGCCTGGTTCAATAGCTGTCTTCTTAGAAGGATCTTTCTCTCTCCAACTACTTAGATCTTCACTTGAAGGTCTTCTTCTTGTTTGTTGTTTCTCACTTCAATGATTGCTTCTCTCTATCTGATTCCATTTTTTTTCTGTTGAAGGAATATGCCTTTATATAGGCTTTCTTCATGGTGACCGGCTGATCCGGTTTCTAACGATCTTCTTACAGCTCTGACAGTAGCAGTTGACCGGTTGAAATGGCAGCTGTCAAGTCATCCAGTCACTTCTTGAAATCTCTGTCACTGTCTGAAAGTGTCGAGACAGATAGTCTTTAATTGTCGACACAAATAGACCAAGTGTCGACACAAGTTGATTAAGTGTCGACACTAGCCTTCATGGTGTCGACACAACTCCTTGTGTTGTAGAAACTGCTTCTCGACACTTCTTCTTCAGAATGTGTCGACACAGATCCTGTGTGTCGACACAAGTCCTTCTTCTTCAATACTTAGTTGATTTCTGCTAAGTGTCGACACTACTTCTTTGTGTCGACACATCTTCTTGTGTTGTAACTTGCCAAGTGTCGACACATCTTCTTTGTGTCAACACATGCCTTCTGTGTTGAGACTTTTGCTGAGTGTCGACACATCTCCTTTGTGTCGACACATTCTTCATGTGTTGAGACTTTTGCTGAGTGTCGACACATCTCCTTTGTGTCGACACTTGTACTTAGATTTTGTTGAAGTTTGCTGAGTGTCGACACAGCCTCCTAGTGTCGACAGTTGTACTTGAACTTTGTTGAAGTTTTGCTGAGTGTCGACACAGCCTCCTAGTGTCGACACTTGTACTTGAACTTTGTTGATGTTTTGCTGAGTGTCGACACAGCCTTCTAGTGTCGACACTTTTGATGTCGACAAAGTTTCTCTGGGTGTCGACACTGCTTCTAAGTGTCGACACTAATTCTTTAGACATTTCTTCATTGTGTGTCGACACTTCCTGTATGTGTCGACACTTTCCTTTTGGTGTCGACTCTGCATTCCTGGTGTCGACACAATTACTCCAAGTGTCGACACAGCTTCTCTAGGTGTCGACACAAGCCTTCTTAAGTGTCGACACTTTTCTTCTAGGTGTCGACACATGGACTTAGAAAATTTTCCTGCAAACCTGCAGTTACTTAACCTGCACAAGTAAACTTAAAGTACATCAAATACACCTTGATGTATATCATTGAGTAGGGTTAGGCTTCTTCAAATCAGGTACATATATTCCAATGTACCCAACATCCCTTGTATAGAATGGAGAAGAGAAGAGAGAATACAAATAAGAGATGTGGGACTAAAAATTTACAGGACACAAGCGGACTATACAGACACAAACCGCACAGGCCGCGCGGTTAGACAGAAGGGCTAACCGCTCGGCTACTACCAGAGAGAGATCGCCATGGGAGACCGCTAGATCGACCGGCCTCCAAGTCGCCAGAGACAATCCGCTAGACCACTTGGACCTCAGACAGCAACACACAGCAACCAAACCGCTGAAGGGTAACTGCAAAATCACGCGGTCATCAACCCGCCAAGCCAGACCGCTAGACCACCCGGTCACCAACTTCAACACTCCCCCTCAAGCTGGAGCATATATATTGATCATGCCCAGCTTGTCACAAATATGAAGAAATGAGGTGGATACTGGCTTGGTGAAGATGTCAGCCAGCTCTTTATCAGAAGTGACGAACGGAGTGAAAATTTGTTCCTTCAAAATCTCTTCACGAATGAAATGACAGTCGACCTCAATGTGCTTGGTTCTTTCATGGAAGAACGGATTTTTGGAGATGTATATGGCAGTCTTGTTGTCACAGAACATAGGTAGAGGTTGGTTGTAGACCTCTCCTAAATCGAGCATGAGAGCCCCTAGCCATTTTAACTCACAAGTGGTTGATGACATACTCCGATACTCTGCTTCAGTACTGGACCTGGAAACAACAGACTGCTTCTTACTCTTCTATCTTACCAGATTCCCCAACAAAGGTGCAGAAACCAGAGGTAGACTTGCGATCCCCTTTGTCATCAGTGTAACTCGCATCTGAGTATGCTTCAACCCTTAGATGACCATTCTTCTGAAAGAGTAATCCTTTCCAGGTGCTGCTTTGACATACTCCAAGATCCGCAAGGCGGACTGTAGATGGCACTCCCTAGGTGCTTGCATGAATTGACTCACCTTGCCCACAGCATAGGAAATGTCGGACCTGGTCACTGTGAGATATATGAGCTTACCAACTAGACGCCTGTACCGCGTAGTATCTGATAGAAGAGGCGAATCATCTGTCCAGGTTTTGTCTTCTCCAATTGTCATGGGGCATCGGGCAGGTTTGGCTCCAGTCAATCCTGCTTCTTTTAATAGATCAAGGGCATACTTACGCTGGGAGAGGACTAAGGAATTGGGCTTCCGAGAGATTTCGATCCCCAAAAAGTACTTCAGAGAGCCCATATCTTTTGTGACCAAATGTTGATGAAGATGCCGCTTTGTCAAGGCTACCCCTTCCTGATCATCGCCAGTGAGAAGAATATCATCGACGTACATAGCAAGAACCACTAGTCCCGAGGAGGTTTTGCGAATAAATAGCGAGTGATCGGCAGAGCTGCACGCAAAACCAACGACCACCACGATGTCGCTGAACTTGTCAAACCAAGCTCGAGGGCTCTGCTTGAGGCCATAGATTGCTTTCTTCAGCCGACATACGCGTGTCTCCCCCTGAGCAACATACCTAGGAGGTTGCTTCATGTAGACGGCCTCCTGAAGATCACCATAAAGGAAGGCATTCTTGACATCCAGCTGGGAAATCGGCCAATCTCTATGACCGCCACAGAGAGAAGGACTCGTATAGTGCTGAGACGAGCCACGGGAGAGAAAGTGTCAAAGTAATCAACCTCATAGGTCTGAGTAAAGCCCTTAGTAACAAGGCGAGCCTTATAACGGTCCACCGTGTCGTTTGGGCCAAATTTGACCACAAAGACCCAGCGACACCCAACAACATCAATACCGAAGGGAGGAGGAACAAGAGTCCAGGTACCCCGCTCCATAAGGGTCGCCATTTCCTCATCCATGGCCATCTTCCAGTGAGGAATAACAAGAGCCTCCTGGTAGGAACGAGGTGTGGCAGTGGCGGAGATAGCCAGTGCAAAGGCCCTGCGAGAAGAGGTAAGACGATCATATGAAACAACAGTAGCAAGGGGGTGTAGGGTATACGTCCGCACCCCTTTGCGAAGAGCTACAGGAAGATCCAGGTCGGCGGGTCCCTCGGCATCCGGAGCATCCATGGCGGAGAGAGCTGGCCCGGGAGGAGAGAGCGACGGCGGCGGAGATGAGGGAGACGGTGGCGGAGAAGTGGGATAGAGAGGTGGAGGGAGAGGAGTTGACGGAGACGGTGTAGGGGTGGATATCGCAGTAGGAGACGAGGGAACAAAGGGAATAGCAGGGGAAGAGAAGCTGGGGGAAGAGAAGAGGAGTCATCCGAGAAGTAGGAGGCATTCTCGAAGAAGGTAACGTCAGCGGAGACGAACTATTGACGAAGAACGGGGTTAAAGCAACAGTAGCCTTTCTGAGTGGTGGAGTACCCCAGAAAGACACATTTGGTGGAGCGAGGGATAGCTTATCACGGGTGGCAGAGGGGGCATGCACAAATACAGTGCACCCAAAGATGCGGGAGAGGGAGAGGAAAAGGCTCCTTGCCCGGATACAGCATGGAGAATGGGGTGTTCCCATGGAGAACTGTGGAGGGAATGCAATTGATGAGGTAGCAGGCAAGGAAAACAGCATAGCCCCAATATGAGCGAGGGACATGCATCTGGGTCATCAATGTGCGAGCGACGTCGACGAGGTGACAGTTTTTGCGTTCCTCCACCCCATTTTGTTGGGAGGTATAAACACAGCTAGTCTGATGAATAATGTCATGTTGCACACAAAAAGAGGTAAAAGCATGGCTCAGATATTCTGTAGCATTGTCGGAGCGAAAGATTTTAATACAAACACCAAACTGAGTTTTGATTTAACTGATAAAAAGAGAGGCATACATCGAAAAGTTCAGAGCGATCTCGTAAGAGATACACCCAAGTACATCGAGAGAAATCATCAATAAAGGTTACAAAATAAGAACTACCCCGACCAATGGTGAGGGTAGGTGCGGGTCCCCAGACATCGGAGTGGACAAGATCAAACGGACGAGTAGAGCCCCGACCTTGCTTCGGCGGGAAGGAGGAACGGTGATGCTTGTCGAGTTGACAAGCATCGCAGTGGAGAGGAGTACTGGAGGGAGGTAGGTGGGGCATAAGCTGATGTAGAAGTCGTAGTGGAGGATGACCGAGGCGGCAGATGAAACTGGAAAAGATCCGGACAAGAAGATGAGAAGGCGGAAATGTTGTCGAGGAAGTAGAGGATCGCCTCTCTCAGTCCCAGTAGCAATCGTCTATTGGGAGCTCGGATCCTGAAAAGAACAAGAAGTCGGAGTAAACTGTTAAAATTCAACAAACCGCAGACGCCCCTTGGATACCCTATTGAAACCTCAACAAACCGAAGGAGAATACGCCCACTTATAATGTTGAAAGTTTTCCCGGATCGTGGAGTTAGCAGGGGTTATCTCAACAAAGCAGTAACAACCAGCAACACATGCAGCACAAGCTTCTTTATTGATCAAGAGCAAACTTCATTACAAGGCGAGACATACATGGCGAGACATGCTTCACCAAAAACCAACACCGGGAGAGCAGAGACAGTTACAAAGACAAGAACAAAAAACAAGCCGCGCGGACTCAATCAACAAGCCGCCGACCTACTGCTGTGGAGTCCGCTCAGTCCGCCAGGTCGCCAGACCGCAACCCAAGCCGCGCGGACTCACCCTTATTCCAATGCTTAGCTCTTCACCGCGATCTGCACGCCGCCAGACCGCACAAGCTGCATCACGGAATGGAACAGTTCGCCTGAAGCAGGCGACTTCCTGAACCCCGAACCAAGTCGCCAAAGAGAAGACCGCCTGGTCGCTATCCGCGACCTGCTGTTTACCGCCTGTTGCTTAACCGCAGAGTCCGCACTGTCCCTGACCGCAATCAGAGCCAAGTCCTGGCTTTCCAGCGCTATCCGCACAACCTACACAGCACAACCGGGTCAACCCTCTATCCGCGCGGACACAAAGTCCAGACCGCAACAACTTACGCGAGCTCAATTACTGTTCACTTACTTCGGTCTAGGTTCCTTCGATTCCTGATGTGACATGGGTCCTATTTATAGGCACGACGATGAGTATGGTCACCGCCCTAGCCGATAGGATCACCGCCACAACCCGCAGCTAGAACAAGTGTGTCCGCCAGCCCGCGGACACACATTCCAGTTCGCCGCTCCTGTGCAGATAGCCAGTCCGCCCCAGCTTCTCCAAGGCCGGACTCCAATATCCAGCCCGCCTTGCCGCCAGAGACCAAGCCAGGACCACCACAGCCGGACTCCACAACAGCCGTGTCCGCCATTCTGCGGACAAGGCATCAGCCCGCAAAACCCGAGCCCGCAGCCTCGCCATCAAGGCACCTGCCGGACTCAGCGAACACCCGGCTTCCGTCAGCATATCCCAAGTCCATTACCTCATCTCCAAGGCACCTCCGGACTTAGCGGACACGTCGATCCAGTCCGCTAACAGCAGACTCCAGTCCGCAACTCCTGAGTCCATAACCTCACCACAAGGCTAAACCGGACTCAGCGGACTCCGGCTCCAGTCCGCACGCTCCTGCACAAGCAATTCTCTAGTCCGCATTTCCCCAAGCTAGCAAACAAGGCAAAGCACTTCTACTATGCTTAGAGGACTGAGAAACCAGCCCGCGCTCCACTGCGCGATCTCCCCGGACTGAGCCAACCTGGACTTGGTTCAATTCCCACCAAGTCCAGTCCGCTGGCCACAAGGGCCAGTCCGCACTTACTGGCGGACACTGGATCTAGCCCGCCATACCGGGCGACCTCCAGTTCCTGTCCGCGCTGACCGGCGGTCTCCGCGGCTTCCACTTGCCGCTTCACTAGAGCAAGACCAAGGCAACTGCCAAACCGGTCTGCCGAGCTCCAGTTCTTCAGTCCGCTTCATGCCAGACTCCGCGGATTACATTTTATCCGCCCGGTTACTTCCTGGGAGTCAACCGCCTGCTGAGCATACACTGGCCTGTCAGACCGCCGCTGCTGTCCGCG
This sequence comes from Platanthera guangdongensis, assembly GCA_039583875.1. NCBI lineage: Eukaryota > Viridiplantae > Streptophyta > Magnoliopsida > Asparagales > Orchidaceae > Platanthera > Platanthera guangdongensis. The sequence continues at coordinate 232,180,685 of CM077150.1, forward strand.
TAGTCCATGCGAACAGACCGCCCAGGCCGCCACAGAGTAAACCGCCTGCAACATCCCTGCCGACCTAGCAGTCCGCCAACCCAGTCCGCGTAGTCCGCGCGGATAGGTTTCCCAAGCCTTCCATTCACCCACTTTCACTTCACAGAATTCAACACTCCCCCTTGAAGTGAGAAGTGGTGAATAACTCCAGCAGCTCCCGTAACCTTGCACCTGGTCCCTCCGATAGCATCTACAAAGAGATGTCCAAGACATAGTCCTCGCCCCGCATATCATGGACCATGAGGGAGCCCTCCAGCATCTCCCAAAAGGAGTCATGCTTCCCTCTGCCTTCTTCAGCTTCAACCTCCACTCATGCATCACAGGAGTATCACCAACTTCCTTGGACCCAGAAGCCCAAGCCTCGTTGCCTCTGAGAGAAGTCACCTCTTCAGACTTGGTGTCAACCACCTCCTTGATTCTAGTGGGGTCATCACAGCCAGAAGTCCCTTGCTCGACCTGAGGGCTAACAAGGAAACACGGGACCAAGTCCGCCGTGTTCCCTTCACAATATCGAGCTGGTGGCTTACTGATCCTCTTCGATCTCCGAAGAACCTGATCATGGCTAACCACCTCCGCTGCTCTTGAACCAGCTCCGTTCCCGGGCAAACCCGGAACAATGCTCCCTTTGCTCCCTGAACAAGACGCCTCCTTACTGGAACCAGAAGCACCTAGAGCAACGCTCCCCCTGCTACCTGAACCAGAAGACTCCCCTCTTGAACAAGAACTGCCTGGAACATCGCTCCCCTTGCTTCCTAAACCGGAAGCCTCCGCCTTCGAGCCAGAAGATCCTGGAGCATCGCTCCCCCTTCTTCCCAACTCTGACGCCTTTGCCCCGGAGCTAGAACAACCTGGAGCACCTGGTGACTCAGGAAACTCCACTTCCTTAGCAGCAGCCTCCTTCAGCCCACCCATCTGACCTGCTTATCTCTAGCTCCACATAAGAGCTACCCCAATACGGCGTCAACTCATCGAAAACAATGTCTCTCGACACTATGAGTTTCTTCGTCGCAGGATCCATACACCTCCATCTTCTTCTCTGCTCATCATACCCAACAAAGACTAGCTTTGTCTTGAGAGCACCCGGAGAGTGTATATAGCAGGTAGATCCAAACACCCGAAGGTGCTTCACTGAGGGCTTCACTCCGAACATCAGCTCATAAGGAGTCTTCATTATGATCGGACTAAGAGGCATCCGGTTGATGACATGAGCAGCACAGGCTATTCCCTCCGCCCAAAGAGCCTTCGGAACGCCTTTACTCTGAAGCCAACACTTGCAGGTCTTCGTTAACCAACGGATCATCCGAGCTGCAATACTACCCTGTTGTGAAGTATGTCCACAAGAAAGCTCCATCCGGATCCCTTGCTTCCTGCAAAAGCGTGAGAACTCGGTTGAGCCAAACTCACCACCGAAACTTGTGCTCAACACCTTGATCCTCCGGCCAAGCTGGCCTTCCACAAGCTTCTTGAACTCCACAAACAAGCGTACCATGTTGGACTTCCTCTTCATAAAGTATACCCAAGTATACCCAGAGTAGTCATCAACCAATATCAGCATGAACCTACTGCCTCCAAGACTGGCCGTGACAGTCGGTCCCACCAGAGCACAATGGACAACCGCCAATGGTGCATTACTCCTGGATTGTGCTTTGTCAACCATGAAGCGATAGGCTCCACTATCCTGACATCCCGCACACCCCCGACCATCGCCATAGTATGACAACCTAGGCAAGCCTCTTACGAGTCTTCTTTCCGTCATTGCTTTCAGCTTATCCATCCCTACATGCCCCAGTCTTTCATGCCAGATAGCAGCACTATCACTGGCATTCCTCCGATCAACTCCAGAACTAGTTGAAATCCCAAATACGTTCTTCTCCTTCCTCCCTACCTGAGCAACGTTCGTCGAGAGCAAGACAACCTTGCACTCCTTCCGAAGATGACCTTGCTGCTTGCATTTATAGCACCTTGGTCCTTCCTTCCTCTTCCTATCACGCCTAGGAGAAACACTCCTTTCTTCCTGATATGAAGTAGAGGGACCATCTTCCGCAGCAACCTTCACCTCCTTCCTGAACAACCCATCAAGGGAAGTCCAGACCTCCGCAGCTGACCGACATCCACTGATGTGGTCCAAGAGCTCCGATGAGATCACCTGCTTGAGAATAGACTCCGCTTTCGCATTTGCCTCCTTCCAAGCTCTCATCGCCTCAGCATTGCCAGCAGTATCCTCTTGTCTTCCTGCTCCGCATACAACCTCCCAAAGGTCCTCGCCAAGAAGAAAGCTCTTCATACAGGACTTCCACCGTTCACAGTTCGCCTCTGTAAGAAGATCAATACCAAGACAACTTGCATCCTCCACTGCCATGGTTCTACCACTGGTTTCCTCTACATACGAGCAACTACTTCCATTGAGCACTGCTTGACCACTCCAATAACCTGGCTCTGATACCATGTTAAAATTCAACAAACCGCAGACGCCCCCTTGGATACCCTGTTGAAACCTCAACAAACCGAAGGAGAATACGCCCACTTATAATGTTGAAAGTTTTCCCGGATCGTGGAGTTAGCAGGGGTTATCTCAACAAAGCAGTAACAACCAGCAACACATGCAGCACAAGCTTCTTTATTGATCAAGAGGAAACTTCATTACAAGGCGAGACATACATGGCGAGACATGCTTCACCAAAAACCAACACCGGGAGAGCAGAGACAGTTACAAAGACAAGAACAAAAAACAAGCCGCGCGGACTCAATCAACAAGCCGCCGACCTACTGCTGTGGAGTCCGCTCAGTCCGCCAGGTCGCCAGACCGCAACCCAAGCCGCGCGGACTCACCCTTATTCCAATGCTTAGCTCTTCACCGCCGATCTGCACGCCGCCAGACCGCACAAGCTGCGTCACCGAATGGAACAGTCCGCTTGAAGCAGGCGACTTCCTGAACCCCGAACCAAGTCGCCAAAGAGAAGACCGCCTGGTCGCTATCCGCGACCTGCTGTTTACCGTCTGTTGCTTAACCGCAGAGTCCGCACTGTCCCTGACCGCAATCAGAGCCAAGTCCTGGCTTTCCAGCGCTATCCGCACAACCTGCACAGCACAACGGGTCAACTCTCTATCCGCGCGGACACAAAGTCCAGACCGCAGCAACTTAGGCGAGCTCAATTACTGTTCACTTACTTCGGTCTAGGTTCCTTCGATTCTTGATGTGACATGGGTCCTATTTATAGGCACGACGATGAGTATGGTCACCGCCCTAGCCGATAGGATCACCACCACAACCCGCAGCTAGAACAAGTGTGTCCGCCAGCCCGCGGACACATATTCCAGTTCGCCACTCCTGTGCAGATAGCCAGTCCGCCCCAGCTTCTCCAAGGCCGGACTCCAATATCCAGCCCGCCTTGCCGCCAGAGACCAAGCCAGGACCACCACAGCCGGACTCCACAACAGCCGTGTCCGCCATTCTGCGGACAAGGCATCAGCCCGCAAAACCCGAGCCCGCAGCCTCGCCATCAAGGCACCTGCCGGACTCAGCGAACACCCAGCTTCCGTCCGCATATCCCAAGTCCATTACCTCATCTCCAAGGCACCTCCGGACTTAGCGGACACGTCGATCCAGTCCGCTAACAGCAGACTCCAGTCCGCAACTCCTGAGTCCATAACCTCACCACAAGGCTAAACCGGACTCAGCGGACTCCGGCTCCAGTCCGCACGCTCCTGCACAAGCAATTCTCTAGTCCGCATTTCCCCAAGCTAGCAAACAAGGCAAAGCACTTCTACTACGCTTGGCGGACTGAGAAACCATCCCGCGCTCCACTGCGCGATCTCCCTGGACTGAGCCAACCTGGACTTGGTTCAATTCCCACCAAGTCCAGTCCGCTGGCCACAAGGGCCAGTCCGCACTTACTAGCGGACACTGGATCTAGCCCGCCATACCGGGCGACCTCCAGTTCCTGTCCGCGCTGACCGGCGGTCTCCGCGGCTTCCACTTGCCGCTTCACTAGAGCAAGACCAAGGCAACTGCCAAACCGGTCTGCCGAGCTCTAGTTCTTCAGTCCGCTTCATGCCGGACTCCGCGGATAACATTTCTATCCGCCCGGTTACTTCCTGGGAGTCAACCGCCTGCTGAGCATACACTAGCCTGTCAGACCGCCGCTGCTGTCCGCGTAGTCCGCGCGAACAGACCGCCCAGGCCGCCACAGAGCAAACCGCCTACAACATCCCTGCCGACCTAGCAGTCCGCCAACCCAGTCCGCGTAGTCCGCGCTGATAGGTTTCCCAAGCTTTCCATTCACCCACTTTCACTTCACAGAATTCAACATAAACGTCACAGAACACTGAAGCTGCTTGCATAAAGAGGTAACCGACAATAAATTGCATGGAAACTTGGGCACATAGAGAGTGTCCGCTAGCCTAAGGGTCGGAGTAACATGAACCACTCCCCACCCATGAATCGGGGAGGGAGAACCGCCGGCAACGAGGACCGGGGGCAACCGATCATGCTGGTCGAGTAGAGAGAAGCACTGAGGATTGCCCGTCATGTGATTAGTTGCACCAGAGTCGATAAGTCATTTACCTTGAGTCACCACGTGAGCACTACCTGAGGATGTGACCACAGAGGCAGACGACTTGGAAGAGGAGGCGAAAGAGTCACCAGAGGGTCGAAGATGGGGATGCTTCATGTAGCAGCGTTCAGAAGTATGGCGGGTGCGGCCACAGTGAGAGCAGAGGTAGCGGGAAGAAGCACTTCCGCCGGACTGGTGACTGTGGCTACCAGAGCCACTCGCTGAGTTTGATGAGCATAGTTGTCCGGTGTAGGAGGAGTGGGCAGAAGTGGTAGCTGAAGGAGAGAGGTGACAGCGGCGATGCGAGTAGCGGTGGCATCTAAGGTAGGAGATTCCGCCTCTCCCAGAATTTGATGGTGGATCATGTCATAAGTATCAGGAAGCCGGAGCAGATAACACACAACCAGAAGCTCCTTGAAGTGCTTGTGTTATTGAGCCAAATCTCCAGAAAAGGGCGATTCTGAAGAATCTCAGCCCCAAGAGCCTGAACCTGTTAGTAGGCAGCAGCAGGAGACAAGGTAGGATAGGCAAAGAGGTCCGCATACAATGTATAGATGCGGAACGTCTGAGCCCCTTGGAGTACAGAGCGGCAAGATGAAGCCAAGCGGCCTTGACCGTCTCATCATGACGGATGACGGGAAGGCACTCATCGGATAGGCTGTTAGCGAGCCAAGTACGCACAAGTGCGTCACTCGCATCCCAGTCATCAAAGAGAGGTGAAGTGGTAGGAGGGTCATCACGAGATGGTGGTGTTTGTGTTGCGAGCGTAGGAGAAAGGTGAAGAAACGCTCCAATTCGGGTAGTTGGAGCCGACAAGTTTGGAAACTGTGCCAAGGTTCCCGGATGGAGTAGGTGAAGAGGCGGAGCCGGATTGGCAACAGGGGTGGTGGCAGGAGTGGTGGCAGTAGAAGCATAAGAAAGAGCCATAGGAGCAAACAACGGGAAGTCGTGCGGTTAGGAAACAAGCCGCGCGGATAGGAAGAAGAACAGCTGCAGCGGTCACGAGAGCAGACACCAGCGGCCAGAAAAGCCACGACCAAGCTGCAGAATCAAGCAGAGGGATAGAATTCGAGCGGCTAGAAGACAGTCCGTGCGAATAGAAGCAAAGACCAAACAAGGCAACAGGTCGCGGCGATAGGTTGCGGGGACTAGCACAGGGAACAAAGAGGTCGCGCACACAGAGGGCAACGATAAGGAGAGAAGGAAGGTGCGCGGACAGAGCGCAAACCGGCGAAGCAAGCCGCGCGGACAGGATCAGGAGGGAGATGATCGAGTCCTCTGATACCATGTAAAAGACGAACAAAAAACAAACCGGAAGTGGTTTAACTGAAACTTTATTATCTCAAAAAGGTATCTATTACAAAGGTATGACCTCCCTTATATAGAATGGAGGAGAGAAGAGAGAATACAAATAAGAGATGTGGGACTAAAAATTTATAGGACACAAGCGGACTATACAGACACAAACCGTAAAGGCCGCGCGGTTAGACAGAAGAGCTAACCGCTCGGCTACTACTAGAGAGAGATCGTCATGGGAGACCGCTAGATCGCCCGGTCTCCAAGTCGCCAGAGACAATCCGCTAGACCGCTTGGACCTCAGACAGCAACACACAGCAACCAAACCGCTGAAGGATAACTGCAAAACCGCGCGGTCATCAACCCGCCAAGCCAGACTGCCAGACCGCCTGGTCACCAGCTTCAACAGATACCATGCTAGAACCCGACTGTAGAACTGACTCAACAATATCAATGCCATGAGGCGTTGAGTGGGTTACCACGACACGGTACCATGTTATCGCCTTGAGGCAGTAGGATCCCGAGAGCTTTGCCCAATTAGTTCGTCGAGCTAGCGCGGGCGGTAAAACTAGCGCAGAGCGGTAGGATACCGAGAGCTCTGTCCAATTAATTCATGGCTACCGCCCCACGGTAACTTCTATCGCTCAGCGTTAGACTTGTCTCAACGCACTCAATGCCCTAGAACGTTGAGTGGGCTCAACGCCTTGGAGCGTTGAGTGGATTACCGCGGTGCGGTACCATGCTCGCGCCTGCGCGGTAGGATCCCAAGAGCTTTGTCCAACTAGATCATCGAGCTAGCGTGGGTGGTAGAACTAGCACAAAGTGATAGTTTCCCGAGAACTCTGTCCAATTAATTCACGGCTACCGCCCAGCGGTAACTTCTATCGCTCGGCATTAGCATCCATAGGAGACTTCTTTTCTTTGCTTGAACCTATCAACCTACACACTATATCAACATGAGACGTGATCAATTACAGCCTGGGATTTGATATTCTTAAACATATGGAATATGAAACAACGGTTCCAACATATATCGTGTCGTATTAGCCACTTAACGATCGTCGAGACTGGCTGATTCGTCGAAACTAGCTAATTCGTCAAGACTGGATTGTACAACTCCATGTTAGCCGAGTGGCTCCACCAGGCAAGACGAGCAGATCAAGACGACCTGTCCGCGCCAGAACAGCATGCGACCGGGTTCAGAACAGCCAGCTCGCTCTCGTCAAAGCTAGGAGAGCGATCTGCGCGAGTCGGCCCAACAAGACCGCGTCCGCCCAGGGTTCGACGATCCAGATCAGGTTTTTGCCAGACCGAGCTCGGGCGGAGCTCGTTGTTCGTCGAGCAGGGCTCGACGCTCGTCGAACGGAGCTCGCCATTCGTCAAGCAGGGCTCGGCGCTCGTCGAACGGAGATCGTCGTTCGCCGAGTGGGGCTCGGCGTTCGTCGAACGGAGCTCGGCGTTCGTCGAATGGAGCTCGGCATTCTTCGAGCTGACATCGTCGAACAAAGCTCGGCGAGCTCGAGTCTTCTAGAATTCCTTCTGTAGTAATAATCTCAAACCGCCCCGGGCGAGTGAAGGTATCAAAGGGATACTCACCCAACTATTTTATGAGACTTCATCCAGACTTCAGCCCCGCTGACGCACTTCTGGCTTTGGCGTTGAGTGACGTTGCTCCATTTGACACTCTCGACGCCCTTCTGGCTTTGGCGTTGAGTGACGTTGCTCCACTCAACGCTCTCGGCACCCTTCTGGCTTTGGCGTTGAGTGGCGTTGCTCCACTCAATGCTCTCAGTGCCCTTCTGGCTTTGGCGTTGAGTGATGATGCTCCACTCGCCCAGTCTCCTATGAGGTGTTCTTCTTTACCATTTTACCCTTGCTAGGGGCGCGAATAGCTTAGTAGAACGGCGGAGTTACGCTGTTAGCAGACCTAGTTGGGTTGCACATAGCTGTTCAAAACAGTGGAGGTTTGCTATTGGCAGGTCGTTTTCAGAAATCTATAAATAAGACCCAAGGGGCACCTCAGAAGGCATGCTTATCAGTATTCAGATCTTCTTGTGCTTTTCGAGGTAGCCTTAGCTCGGCCATCGGCTAAGGAGGTGAAGTGCTCTAAGATCTTCCGGGTGTGTGGCGGGACCTCCACGCCGAGCCCTTGGGTCAGTTTCCATTTCTTTTTGCTGTTTGGCTTGCAGGAGAGAAGTAGGTTCGCGATCACCCCTTCCCCAAGGGTGAATTCCATAAGAGACCGAATTTTCGGTTTCAACATGTGAAAGTAAACGGTTGTCAACCTAAATCACCTAGAGGGGGTGAATAGATGAGTTGTGCGTCTTTTGCGGAATAAAAAATAATTAGAGCACAGCACAGAACTATCTACCAATATCACAGACGACACAAGATTTATAGTGATTCCCCGACCTTGGCTACATCCACTTTCCCTCACCGATCTAGCAATCAACTAGACTCGGCTACTCCACTATCTCGAATCGAAAAACCGATCCTACCCTCGGAACAAAGTTCCTACAAACTCGATCGAAACAACGAGATCTACACCTCGGAAGATGACACTTCCTACAAACTCGGAGTGAAAAACTCCTACACTCGGAGAAACTTTCTCCTACAAGATTAATAAAGTTTATGAAAGCTATACAAACAGTAAATCCAATCAAATCTGATGAAACAGCCAGAATCTTCTTCTTATGAACTTTGCAGCACTTTCAGAAATCGGTGAAGAAAATCTCGGCTCAGATCTGGATCTTCTTTGCTTTTACAGAATTAGAGAGAGAAGACGAACAGTGATGTCGATCTCGATCTGTAACTTTCTTCAGAATGAATCCTCTGAAATTAGAAGCAGTGGCCGGAGAAGATGGCGGCGGCGGCGGCTTCCGTTCCTTGAAAACAGAGAGAGGAGTCGTATTCTCAGAAAATTTTTAGAAAATTCTCTTTCTTCTTAGGGTTTGACATTTTCTGACAAGACATTATATAGGATGAAAATAACGGTCATAATTGGTCTCAATGATGTACACGTGGACCAATCATGTCGCGTGATTTGAAATTCCCGTCAGATGTGGACTTGGACAAAATTTCAAGAAGATTCAGTCATATACATGAGTGAGTGAGGGGCTACTTGAGTAGGTGAGGAACTACTCGAGTACATGAAGGAAAGTCAACTCGGGTATATATATATTGTCTACTCGAGTAGATAGAAAACAACTACTCGAGTAAGCAAGTAGAACTACTCGAGTAGGTATAGGGACTTACTCGAGTACATGAAGGAACTACTCGAGTACAGCTAAGAACTACTCGAGTAGGTTGCATAAGCTACTCGAGTACATGAAGGATTACTCGAGTAGAATACTTGGAAGAATTTTGAAGATGTTAAGAAGCAGTTACTCGAGTAGTTAAACTAAACTACTCGAGAGGAAAAGATCTACTCGAGTATATGAATGAAGTACTCGAGTAAATGACTTGGAAAATTCTGGAGTAGGGAAATTACAGAATATATGAGTGAAGCTTTGATCTACTTGAGTAGGTAAGATGAACTACTCGAGTATGTGAGTATACTTACTCGAGTCAAAGACTTAAAAAAATATGGAGGAAGACAACTTTAATACTCGGGTAAAATTAATGATCTACTCGAGTAGTTAAGCATGCTTACTCGAGTATACGACAGTCTACTCGAGTACTTTGACTTAGCTACACGAGAGATAGAGTGAGTTACTCGAGTATAAGGCTTTCTGACTCGAGTAAAATACATCTAATCTACTCGAGTAGTTATCGACCTACTCGAGTAAATGACTTAGAAAAAATCTTGATGTTGGAAAAAATCTTTCTTCTTGAGTAGTCAACTTCCAACTTTCTTCACATAGTCCAAGGGCTTGTATATGAAGTGTATCCCAATAGAGAGGCTACACATGGGTCAACACCTTGGATCACACAATGAGGGATTACATTGTGTGGTCCTGTGTTTGGTGACCCATTGTAGACTGACATTGGTCTACACTTCTCATTGGAGTCCTGCAAGCACATAACTAAAACCAAACATCAAATACAACCTAATTCATCTTAGTTCCATGGTGACTTCATCAAATCTGGGTTAATGTGGATATGATCCCCAACAACCTCCCCTATTTGTTGAAGTCAGAACCCTTTACACTAAGGTGAATTATAGACATAAAAGAAACTAAGTAGAAAAGTGTGCAAGCAAGCAGTAGACTATGATAAAAGATAATAAGAGCAAAAACTTAGAATTATATAAATAAGAATATCCAAAATTTTCATTTCTACAGTCAATCATTCCACCCTCTCAAAGATCCTTGAAGGTCAGCCTTGATTCTGTCTGTCCAGTTTCTCTTGTTGTCTTCTCTTGTAGCAGTAGGATTTTGGATAGTACTTGGGAGGTCTAGGAGGGGCAGCACGGTTGTTCCTCCCATATTCTCTATCATAGATTCTTCTTTTTGTCATGGACTTCTCATAAAGTTCCCATTCAGAGGAGATATAATGAATGTTCCTGCTCTCATGGAATTCCATAAATAATCTGAGAGTTTCTAAAATCAGGAACTTTGAGGTTGGAGACCAAACGTCAGCATGTTCAGTGGCTTTGGAAGGAGCAGTCCTGCTAGCTGAGGGGCCTTCACCATACTTCCTTTTCTTCTTGTAGGTTTTGATCTCTGGAGGACCTTTGAGGAATATATCTGCATGATCTTCTTCCTATTCTTAAGCATAGGTATCTGGAGGAGCAACTGAGTCTCCAGGCCTGGGAGAGAAGATAGGTTGCAGAGGAACAGCTGGGGCAGTGACATCTATAGCTAGAGGGTTGAGATGGTGGGGAATGATGTTGGGGTCAACAGCAAGGTCTGGCAGAATCTGATTGTGCATCCAGACAGCAGTGTCATAGGTGTGAAATTTGACACTTTGTATCTGGGCTAGCACATCATCATGAATGGTCTTCACATGAGTTTCCCATACATCTGACTTCTGAGCAGTGATGTCGATCTCGATCTGTAACTTTCTTCAGAATGAATCCTCTGAAATTAGAAACAGTGGCCGAAGAAGATGGCGGGGGCGGCGGCTTCCGTTCCGTGATAACAGAGAGAGGAGTCGTATTCTCAGAAAATTCTTAGAAAATTCTCTTTCTTCTTAGGGTTTGACATTTTCTGACAAGACATTATATAGGATGAAAATAACGGTCATAATTGGTCTCAATGATGTACACGTGGACCAATCATGTCGCGTGATTTGAAATTCCCGTCAGATGTGGACTTAGACAAAATTTCAAGAGGATTCAGCGATATACACGAGTGAGTGAGGGGCTACTCGAGTAGGTGAGGAACTACTCGAGTACATGAAGGAAAGTCAACTCGGGTATATATATATATTGTCTACTCGAGTAGATAGAAAACAACTACTCGAGTAAGCAAGTAGAACTACTCGAGTAGGTATAGGGACTTACTCGAGTACATGAAGGAACTACTCGAGTACATGTAAGAACTACTCGAGTAGGTTGCATAAGCTACTCGAGTACATGAAGGATTACTCGAGTAGAATACTTGGAAGAATTCTGAAGATGTCAAGAAGCAGTTACTCGAGTAGTTAAACTAAACTACTCGAGAGGAAAAGATCTACTCGAGTATATGAATGAAGTACTCGAGTAAATGACTTGGAAAATTCTGGAGTAGGGAAATTACAGAATATATGAGTGAAACTTTGATCTAGTCGAGTAGGTAAGATGAACTACTCGAGTATGTGAGTATACTTACTCGAGTCAAAGACTTAGAAAAAAAATATGGAGGAAGACAACTTTAATACTCGGGTAAAATTAATGATCTACTCGAGTAGTTAAGCATGCTTACTCGATTATACAACAGTCTACTCGAGTACTTTGACTTAGCTACACGAGAGATAGAGTGAGATACTCGAGTATAAGGCTTTCTGACTCGAGTAAAATACATCTAATCTACTCGAGTAGTTATCGACCTACTCGAGTAAATGACTTAGAAAAAATCTTGATGTTGGAAAAAATCTTTCTTCTTGAGTAGTCAACTTCCAACTTTCTTCACATAGTCCAAGGGCTTGTATATGAAGTGTATCCCAACAAAGAGGCTACACATGGGTCAACACCTTAAATCACACAATGAGATATTACATTGTGTGGTCCTGTGTTTGGTGATCCATTGTAGACTGACATTGGTCTACACTTCTTATTGGAGTCCTGCAAGCACATAACTAAAACCAAGCATCAAATACAACCTAATTCATCTTAGTTCCAGGGTGACTTCATCAAATCTGGGTTAATGTGGATATGATCCCCCAACAATCTCCCCTTATTTGTTGAAGTCAGAACCCTTTACACTAAGGTCAATTATAGACATAAAAAAACTAAGTAGAAAAGTGTGCAAGCAAGCAGTAGACTATGATAAAGGATAATAAGAGCAAAAACTTAGAATTATATAAATAAGAATATCCAAAATTTTCATTTCTACAGTCAATCATTCAACCCTCTCAAAGATCCTTGAAGGTCAGCCTTGATTCTGTCTGTCCAATTTCTCTTGTTGTCTTCTCTGGTAGCAGTAGGGTTTTGGATAGTACTTGGGAGGTCTAGGAGGGGCAGCAGGGTTGTTCCTCCCATATTCTCTATCATAGATTCTTCTTTTTGTCATGGACTTCTCATAAAGTTCTCATTCAGATGTGTCGTAATGAATGTTCCTGCTCTCATGGAATTCCATAACTAATCTGAGAGTTTCTAAAATCAGGGACTTGGAGGTTGGAGACCAAACTTCAGCATGTTCAGTGGCTTTGGAAGGAGCAGTCATGCTAGCAGAAGGGCCTTCACCATACTTCCTTTTCTTCTTGTAGGTTTTGATCTCTGGAGGACCTTTGAGGAATATATCTGCAGGATCTTCTTCCCAGTCTTAAGCATAGGTATCTGGAGAAGCAACTGAGTCTCCAGGCCTGGGAGAGAAGGTAGGTTGTAGAGGAACAGCTGGGGCAGTGACATCTGTAGCTAGAGGGTTGAGATGGTGGGGAATGATGTTGGGGTCAACTGCAAGGTCTGGCAGAATCTGATTGTGCATCCAGACAGCAGTGTCATAGGTGTGAAATTTGACACTCTGTATCTGGGCTAGCACATCATCATGAATGGTCTTCACATGAGCTTCACATACATCTGACTTCTGAGCAGTAGATTTTTCTACTTGTTCTTTAAGTTTTTGATCAAACCCTCCTCCTTTCTGATTTCAACAGATAGCTTGGTTATATCATCTTCTTTGAAAAGACCAACTTTGTCACAGATTTTCATTTTGTTTGCTTCATTTCTCTTATCTAGCTCTATCTGATTGTTAGCAAGGGTGACACCTTGTTCCATAACATTGCCAACACTAGTGATAGTGTGGTCTAGGGCTTTGCCACCAAGTTGAAATAAGTACTTGAGCTTGTCAGTATTATGCTGAATTTCAGCAAAGCCTCTGCTCATCTCAGTCTCAAGAGCAGTTACCTTGTCAGTTACAATCTTTAGAGAAGTGTCAAAATAATTTATTTGTTCTTGAAGAAGAAGTGCAATATGTTGGAGCAAATCTGAGGAGGAGGAGACTGTAGCAGCAGCAGTAGAGGGAGCAGCAGTAGGGAGAGGAGTTACCCAAGGTGTTATATCTTCAATGATGACAGAGCTGAGAGCTCTAGTGGTATGAATTATAGCATCCTGTTTTGTTGTATCATGAGGGATAGAGAAATCTAGGTTTCTGAGAGGGGCCTCAGCTGGCTCTAGAGAGGGCTCATCAGAAATAAGAATGGTGTCTTGCTGGTCTTCAAGGGCATCTAGTCATCGACTGTACTTGCTATAATGTTCTTAGCTTTCTTGTCGAGGGAGACAAGTGCAATCTCATCTTTGTTGAGATCCATTAGCTTTTTGGGAACTTTCTTGGTAGGGTCGATAGTGGACGTAGTCATGGGAACGTAAGGACCTTCTTCAACGATCATGAAGATCCTTGGATCCACAGCTTCCATGAAAAATTTTATCCTTTCTTTCCACATGGGAAAGTTATTTTTGTTGCACAGTGGAAGCTTGGCGAAATCTTTGCCCTTGTCCATTTTATGGTAGAATCTTTCAGACAACAGATTTGGATCTGATCAAGGTGTTAACCTTTTGACGATCAATCTGGCTCTGATACCAATTGAAAGTAAACGGTTGTCAACCTAAATCACCTAGAGGGGGTGAATAGGTGAGTTGTGCATCTTTTGCAGAATAAAAAATAATTAGCGCACAACACAGAACTATCTACTAATATCATAGACGACACAAGATTTATAGTGGTTCTCCGACCTTGGGTATATCCACTTTCCCTCACCGATCTAGCAATCAACTAGACTCGGCTACTCCACTATCTCGGATCGAAAAACCGATCCTACCCTCGGAACAAAGTTCCTACAAACTCGATCCAAACAACGGGATCTATACCTCGAAAGATGACACTTCCTACAAACTCGGAGTGAAAAACTCCTACACTCGGAGAAACTTTCTCCTACAAGATTAATAAAGTTTTTGAAAAGTTATACAAACAGTAAATCCAATCAGATCTGATGAAACGGCCAGAATCTTCTTCTTATGAACTTTGCAGCACTTTCAGAAATCGGTGAAGAAAATCTCGGCCCAGATCTGGTTCTTCTTTTCTTTTACAGAATCAGAGAGAGAAGACGAACAGTGATGTCGATCTCGATCTGTAACTTTCTTCAGAATGAATCCTCTGAAATTAGAAGCAGTGGCCGGAGAAGATGGCGGCGGCGGCGGCTTCCGTTCCGTGAAAACAGAGAGAGGAGTCGTATTCTCAGAAAATTCTTAGAAAATTCTCTTTCTTCTTAGGGTTTGACATTTTCTGACAAGACATTATATAAGATGAAAATAACGGTCATAATTGGTCTCAATGATGTACATGTGGACCAATCATGTCGCGTGATTTGAAATTCTCGTCAGATGTGGACTTAGACAAAATTTCAAGAAGATTCAGCCATATACACGAGTGAGTGAGGGGCTACTCGAGTAGGTGAGGAACTACTCGAGTACATGAAGGAAAGTCAACTCGGGTATATATATATTGTCTACTCGAGTAGATAGAAAACAACTACTCGAGTAAGCAAGTAGAACTACTCGAGTAGGTATAGGGACTTACTCGAGTACATGAAGGAACTACTCGAGTAGGTTGCATAAGCTACTCGAGTACATGAAGGATTACTCGAGTAGAATACTTGGAAGAATTCTGAAAATGTCAAGAAGCAGTTACTCGAGTAGTTAAACTAAACTACTCGAGAGGAAAAGATCTACTCGAGTATATGAATGAAGTACTCGAGTAAATGACTTGGAAAATTCTGGAGTAGGGAAATTACAGAATATATGAGTGAAGCTTTGATCTACTCGAGTAGGTAAGATGAACTACTCGAGTATGTGAGTATACTTACTCGAGTCAAAGACTTAGAAAAAAATATGGAGGAAGACAACTTTAATACTCGGGTAAAATTAATAATCTACTCAAGTAGTTAAGCATGCTTACTCGAGTATACGACAGTCTACTCGAGTACTTTGACTTAGCTACACGAGAGATAGAGTGAGTTACTCGAGTATAAGGCTTTCTGACTCGAGTAAAATACATCTAATCTACTCGAGTAGTTATCGACCTACTCGAGTAAATGACTTAGAAAAAATCTTGATGTTGGAAAAAATCTTTCTTCTTGAGTAGTCAACTTCCAACTTTCTTCACATAGTCCAAGGGCTTGTATGTGAAGTGTATCCCAACAGAGAGACTACATATGGGTCAACACCTTGGATCACACAATGAGGGATTACATTGTGTGGTCCTGTGTTTGGTGACCCATTGTAGACTGACATTGGTCTACACTTCTCATTGGAGTCCTGCAAGCACATAACTAAAACCAAGCATCAAATACAACCTAATTCATCTTAGTTTCAGGGTGACTTCATCAAATATGGGTTAATGTGGATATGATCCACAACAACATGGATGATTCATCAAGACTGGCTGATTTATCGAGACAACTGGAATACTGATGGGCGCTAGATTGGTACCGCGCCATGGTAACACACTCAACGATCGTAGAGATGAAAGCGTCGAGATTATTGGACTACCGTCGGGTGCTATCTAGCTACTGCGTCATGCTAGTATTGGAAAAAGGAAATATTCATTTTGAATATTTTTCCCAATTTGGAGGACAGTTGTCAACAGCAAACGCGTTCGGAGTTCGGCCGCCTCTCCGTGGTCCATTCCGTCGTCTCTGTCGAAGGAAAAGAAGACTTCCTCCCTCTCGTTCGGAGGAGTCGTATTGAGGGAGATTTGAACATTAATCTTTTATATTCTTGTGTATTTTCTCTTCTTTGTATTCTTGTGGTGAGGAAAATCAATCGGTGAAGGTCGTTGGGATTCGGGAAGGATTCCGTGAGAAATCATCCCGGGAAGGGACGTCTAGATCGGGGGATCTTGCGGGGCTCTAAGACGACTCCTTGCGTGAGGGTGAATAGCCGACTCGAAGATCTTTCTTGGAGAGAAAGGGAGAAAGCCAAATGGTCCGTGGAGCGGGTCGGTATAGAAAACCAAAAGTTGTTTTCATTCACCTCCTTCGATCTCAGGTATCATGAAGATCAAGTTTTGTAATCTTTAAAAACAATATTGATTAGACTTTGAAATGAAATTCATTTTCTGCGTATTCTCCTGCATATTATGTTGTTTGTGTTAGCATGTAATTCTCTGAATGGTGTATAGATTTCCAAGGAGGAATCTGCTCAGAAATAATTCGAATTTCTAGTAATCGTCGTTAAACCATATTCACCCTCCCCCTCTAAGGTTCGCCACTAGATCCAAGAGAATGGACACCAAATCACTCCAAGATGCAACATGGAAACATATACCATGTCCTTCCACGTTTTCTAGTAGTGGCAAGCCCGCAAGTCCTTCCATGGTGTCGAGATAAGGGGGAAGACTATCGCTCCACGTCATAAGAATTCGCCGTCAACGTGAACTTTACACAACAATCGCGTAAGCCCTCAACTGCAGGCATCCTCGCAAAACCTTTAACCCATGAGGCAGACACGAGCGGATCCAAGGCATCACCACACACATCAAAGACAAACCAAGGGGATATTTAACGTCGCAAGCCAAAGTAACTGGAGATGCACGCATACCAAAATGACCTTAAGTCCACGAACCCGAGATGAAGTCGTCAAGCTTAGAAATTTTTCGGGCTCATCGCTTTGCGGTTAACAACCCACAAAAATTTGGGGGCATTTGATGGGGTTCCCCCTGAATTTTCTGAGTCAAACAGGGAAGGTTCGGTCCAAGGACTCGGGGGCAAACTAAACAGGACAGACAAGTCGCGCTCACCCGAAAAGTCCTGAAAGCACCCTTAGAGGGTGTCAAACCCGACCAACGCGCGCCGAAGGGCCCCGCACAAGCTGCGCACGCGCAACGTGTGCGCGCCCACGTCCTCACATGGGCGCGCAAAGCCATGCACCGTGCGGACTATGCACTCCCGCAACCGCATAAGGCTACGGGCCCTGCGAACGCGCAGGGCCGCGTACAGTGTCCGTGCATGGCCGCGCGGTCATGAGGCCATGCAGGACTGCGCCCTGGTGTGACCACGTAGGGTCGCGCCCTACGCGCGGTCGAGTAAGGCCGCTCCCCGCGCGACCACTCCCAGCACGCCCGCACCATGCAGGAGTGCGTGTCAGCGGCCTCAGCCGTCGCCGGCGGCCTTCGCCACTGTCGGCGATCCTCGTCGCTGTCGGTCGTCCCCTTCGCCGCCGGCCACCTCCGGCCGCCGCTTCCGTGCACCCTGCCCGGGCCGCCCGAACTGCTCAGAGAGGAGGGGGTACTTCCATCATTTAGCTAATTTTGGTGATCCAGGGGACTGAATTGGTGTGACGTCATTCGCTAGCACAAATCAAGCCACAACACATTTACCGACGCGCCCATCCAGAAAACTATAAATAGGTACCCATACCTTCATTTCAAGCCAATCAACTTCAAAGGAAAGAGAGAGCTCTGAGGTTTTCCGGCGAGAACGTGGAATTGATCGATCCTTCGCTCAGGAATTCACACTACTCCACTCCCTTGCGATATGGATTCCTCACACCTTAAGTGACATCATCCGCCTCCGCAAGAGCGCTCCCATCTAGGCTCCGCATTAATGAGAGCGCAGCCTCCTGAAGCCCAGTGGACTTAGAAGATTTTCCAGCCTGAACGCTACCTCCAAGGTTTCGTGAGCTCGACAGCATCTCAAGGTCAGAACACTTCTATCGAGGCTCCGAGGACTTAACAATTTTCCCTCTATTTTCTGTATTTGTAACAAAGTAGCGTATGTTTCTCTCTGAGATCAAACAAATTTTTGTAACACTCCAAGGAGCTAGTGGATTTTTGATCGGCATAGTTCCAACCAAATGGTTTTTTTTTACCCTTTTCAGGTTTTTTCAAGTCAAAAATGTCTCTTGTCCATTGCTGCGGTTTTCTTTAACTGATTGCACTGCCGGCTCGACTCCGAGCTAAGTCGGTCTGATTCTTCGGACCGAAGAAAATGCCGGGTGACCCGCAACAGATCCTTTGTCGCCATTGTGCCCCATCTTCTATCATAATCCCACTAAAGACCAAGTACATCATGTCTTTCCTTATAGTTTCATCGTTCTTTTCGTACTTCTCTAAAAGAGGAATTTCAATAAAATCTAAGATAAAAAATTGAGCATAATGAAATCCATAAATTTCATGATAGCTTGATTCATTGATAGCTCAAATCCTCTCTTTATGGACTATGAGATCTCTATCTTTGATAGACTAATCTAATATTTTCTTATTGCAATTAAGCTTAAGTTATTATTTAACTTCTAAATATATCCCATTTACAAATGTGAACTCATCACTAGAGAAATTATCCGACTTGCATTAATTCAATCCTCCCATGCAATTCAAATTCAAAGAAAAAACATACGTTCAGAGCTATTAATGCAATACATTTTTGTGTGGCTGTGGGTAGAGGAACCATGAGATCCTGATAAACTGCAATAACTTCTCCTATGGGTTAGGAAAATTATGGAGTCCGGGCTCCAAATCGTTCGGCATCAATAAAGAACGGCCACATTAGATCCACTTTTTTGCGGCCTTCCCTATGCCGGGGACAATGTGTAAATAATTCAGGACTGACACACATGGGTGAAGCTCGGCTAAGATTGTCCGGGCTGTACTATACACCCCAACCTGTCTTGGATCCCGCCTAGAGATGTTACTTAAAATTGCAAACTGAACCTGAACCGAACTGGAACCGGATCAAACAGTTTGCTAATTATCTGGGTTCCAGTTTGAATTTTGGAACCGTGAATAACATTGCTCCGGGTACGGTTCTTCCATTTTATTATCCGGACCGCAACCGCAACATACAAGGCTCAAACGGTTTTGAGAATTTTAGACCCGAACCGAACCGGATCGAAGCAGAACCAAACCGCGACCTGTTTATTATTTTTTTTATAATATTTTTATTAGCATTAATATTATTATAATATTGTTATTTTTATAATCTAACTATAATATCTATACTTACCGTTAGAGGTGAAACTGGAGTGATTTGAACTCAAAACGCAATCGTATCAAAGGAGATCGGTTTTGGATTGAATAAAATCGCACCGCACAAAAACTATGCGGTGTAGTTTGAACATTGCATCAACACTACACAATCGTGATCATTAAATTTTTGAATGGAGATTTGAGGTACACGGTTCATTTCAGAAGAAACCAGACTTTGAGTTCCCTCTTGCAAAAAAATCTAACGAGTTTACTTTCCCCGGAGGAGTTTTATTTTTGACCTCCTACATTCATTTCAGCAAGTTTGGTTTTGGTTGGAACCGGACCGAACCACATAGAATCGGACGAAACCATTAGTGGCCAGTTTGGTTTTAGCTCTTGTTGAACTGGAACCAAAACTGTTGACATGACGGTTCCAAAAATATGCTGAAACCGAAAACAGAACCAAAACTGGTGAAACCAAATAAGATTTTGGTTCTAATTTGAATAACCGTTAGCTTAGCGTTTTGATTCACGATTTTAGTAAAACCAAAACCGAACCGGAACCGTGACAACTCTAGTCCCACCACAGGGCACAACATGTTGGAGACCGTAGACTCGCTTTGATGATGAAAATTCTATAGTTAAGCGGGCATCGCAGGAACTTTCTAGGAGATCACCCATCCCTCCACTACTCTCACCCAAGAACGCTTAATTATGAGTTTTTCTTCTCCTTATCACCAATTGAGCCGTGGAAAAACTATATAGTTAAGCATGCTTTGATGAGAGTAGTGACGGGATAGGTGACCTCCTGGAAAATCCTTGCACTTCCCGCATAACTATAAAGTTTCGCTCATCAAAGGTAATCTGCAGCCTCCAACAACCCATTGTGTCGTGGTGAGACTGGAGACGGGTTGAGTTGTATGGACTATAACCCGGACGATCTCAGTATGGCTTTGCCCATGTGTACCGCTCCTGAATTGTTGCACAACGAGTCTATCGACGTAAAAGTTTTCGTGAGATGGTGTTGCTGGCATGTCATTTCATGAATGGCTTGCACAAGATAGATGCCTCAAATGAGCACGTACAAATTACACCAACAAATCAAAATAAAACAATAATAAGAATTTTAAAAAGTATTTGCACTTGACGAACAATTAACGCTGCACCTAACATAATGACTATATTCCCAACCTCATGCTTAAAGCATCCCCCCTCCCCCCTCTCCATCACATCACAAATCCATGGAATCCAAAAAGTTCTTCAAAGTATGCTACATTGCAAGCACCATCATCCTCATAATCTTCATCGTCATTGTCGTTATTTTATGCTTCACAATCTTCAAACCAAAGCAGCCAGAGATTGGGGCAACTCCGGTCAGCCTCACAAATATCAAGTTTACACTCGCCCCCAACATCACTTTAAGCTTATCGCTCCGCACCGATGTCGCGCTGAGGAACCCGAACTACGCCGGCTTCAAGTATAAGAACTCCACGACTTATGTGTACTATGGCGGGAATTTAGTCGGCGATGCAGCAATCAGGGAAGGAATTGTCGCGGCACGATCGACCAAGCGGATCGGAACAGTGGTGACTATTCGTGCTGATGAGGTGATTGAAAGCGCCGAGTTCTTGGCAGATATTATGGGATCTTTGAACATGATGGCGAAGTAGAACATGGAGGGGAAGGTCATCCTGCTAGGGGTTTTTAAGCTGCGCGCTAGAACAATTACAACATGTGTTGTCTCAGTTTTCATTTGGAAGGGGAACAACACCTCCACCTGCAACTCAAAGGTTAAACTTTGATTATCATTTAGGCTCCGTTTGAGAGAGCGTGGAAGGCCACCACCACCACCTCGAGCCATCTGTTTAGGCGACCGTGTTCCATTGTTGAACACTGTTTTGACGCCTTTATGGACTGCAGGTAGAGATCATGACAGCAACTTTCCAAGGCGAGTGTTCAGCTCTTCTCCTGAGAATCATTCCAAGCATTATTTTTTCATGTTGCCCTTCATGTTCTATCTGTAC
Organism: Platanthera guangdongensis; assembly: GCA_039583875.1. Taxonomy (NCBI): domain Eukaryota; kingdom Viridiplantae; phylum Streptophyta; class Magnoliopsida; order Asparagales; family Orchidaceae; genus Platanthera; species Platanthera guangdongensis. The sequence continues at coordinate 232,202,138 of CM077150.1, forward strand.
AGTATGGGGTTATAGAACAAAACTGTGTTTTTAGTGATAAAAAAGTTCAATGTCAATTTATCTTAAGTATAAAAATTTTATAAAAAAAAAAATTTCCTCAAAATCTAAATTATTAGTGTTCAATAATAAATATTGCATATTGATTTTTGGCATGGGGTTGGTTAGTAAAGATGGAGCTGCTACTGCCACAAAAAATTGAATTCCCTAGATCAAAATTGCTTGCCTAGCTCAACCTTCCTCACTAGCCGAATTGTATTGTGCAGGATAGAGTCTAGTATCCCCGCAACCTGAAATACATCGATACTGAAATCAGTTTGATTCATTTATAGAAGTAGCGTGCTGTGTCCGTGAACTAATTGATGAGGCGAGTTTTGTACCGTGAAAATTCCGCCGGTGATAGCACAAAGATTGGTGATGAAATGAGAGAATGATTTCGGAATTTCCGCAACCAAGACCTGAAATCAACCGATTAGCTTTTTCATATATACACAGTACATAGGGAGCATGATCCAGCAACGAAAATATTTCTCGCAGGAGGCGACTATATTCTGATTGTTCAATAGATTTCTGATGCTCTAGTACAACCTTCAAAGCCTCGTGTCACCTCTAGAGCAAAAAAAATTATATTATATATAAGGTTATTTATCGGGACTTTCTCTCGAAGTTTGCATAATTACAGCTTGCACCCCTCTAACTTTTGAAATTACAAAAATCTCCACTCAATGTTTACATTTTATAACATTCATGCACAAAAAATACCCCCTTGGAGTAAATCTTCATGGGGGTCTTATTGTGCATGGATGTTATGAAATGTAAACATTGAAGGGGGTAATTGTAATTTCGAAAGTTAGAGGAGTGCAAACTGTAATTACGCAAACTTCGAGGGGAGGTCCCGGTAAATAACCCTATATATATACAATACTGGGAACTCTCCTGTGAATTTACAAAATCCCCACCACTCAGGTTAACCCCCTCATGTCATTGAGAACGTTTTACCTTGTCTTTTTACTTAAAAATCAATGGATAAAATTTTATAGAAAAGCATGATGTTTGTTAAATGTATGTTCTACAGCAAGAATACAGATTTGAAACTATTTTTTAACAAGACACGGCATAAATGTAATAAGATCAACCGGTGACACCTGGCTGTCGCCTAGTACCCATTTTTTACCTGCCGCCACTGAGCAATGACAAAAGGTATTGCCAACGCAAGCTACGCGCGGGGAGCACCGTGCCCTCTTGCTAGCATACATGCAAAAGAGGATTCCAAAAAATCATATACTCACTTGCATGGGGGAGGGCTCGAAGTGGAACTTGGCCACAGGAATGTCCAAACTGTGCACCAAACTACTGTGTGCCGTGTACTCATACTCTTCGAACAGCTTTAGTTCTCTAGAAGACTTTCTTGTAAGAATCTCGGTCTTCACCAGTTGGACATAGTGCTCGATCTTCAGAAAGAAAAATAATTTTGCTCCTAAAACTAAGATATAACAAAATAATTTCATGGAAGCAAAGAAGAAATTATCGAATACTCACAGTGACATTCGCCTTATTGTCTTCATGACCAACTACATAAGTTTGACCGGCCAGCCGGTCGTGGCTTTCACCAAGATGTGGTGTCAGACGTTTCATTTCATAATGCATCTTTGGAGAGAGCTTTTTTCCGAATGAAAAATGGGAAATGACATGCGAGACATTCATCAGAGATGCATCAAAAGAGTGCGCACTAGAACGAGCTGAGATTATTAGATTGCCGGGGACCTGCGCAGTTAAGAATAAACACAATATTTGAGTTGATAACAAATAAAATAACAAATAACAACAATATATCCTAAAAAGCAACCCTAAAATTATAGAATGAGAAGGGAGAGAGGTTGTCCCCACTGGCTTCCAAAAGACATTGGAGAATTTGCTCCATAGAGTTCCACATGATGTGACGAAAAAATAAGACTGTGAAGTAAGAAAAATCTGGAACATATTCTGTGTGATAACAAAAATGAAACCGAAGTCGCCAATTCTTCATCTGAACAATAAATTCAATAAATGCCTAGAGCTACAACACAGACTTCAATAACTCCTAGCATGGAAGTTGAGTGTGTAAAGGTACTAAGACAACAAAGTTATACATCATTTTTTTAAAATTAGTTATATATCTATACTAATTGGAAAGACGGATGAGCCAGACGATATATCCATTGAAATATAAAAATGTCTAGTGAATGAAGGAATTTTGTGCCTTACATGTTTTATCAATAAGATACTAAAGTCAAAGATGATTCGAGATCAATGGAGAGAGTATCTTGGTACCTTTGTATAAGAACAAAGAAGATATACAAAATTGTGTTAATTACGGAGGAATTAAATTGATGAGTCATACCGTAAATTTATGAGAACGAGTAATGTAAAGAAGAGTAAGACGGAAGACTAACATCTCAGAGAATGAATTTGGATTCATGTTAAGGCAGTTGACCATGGAAGCTATACATCTCTTGAGGAGACTCAATGATAACTACCGAGAAAGAAAACAAGATTTACATATGCAATTAATAAACAAGCTATACATCTCTTCATGTTCGGGTCGCGCAGAAGCTCAATTGAGGTCGACACGCGCAGGAGGAGAAAAATGACCGAAAGAGGAGGAAGATCCAATTATGGTTCCGTCGGAAACCCTAAATGAGCAGCATATCAGACCAATAGATAGAGGCCGTATCAAGAACAAGAACAAGAACAAAGAACACGAACTTGCATTGCATGAAATAAAAGATATAATTGGGAGCAAGGTTTTAAGAATTGGGTCGGAGACCGAACCAGTGAGATCAAAGATTCAAGGTCCGACCGGTCGGACCGAGGTCGAACGATTATGTTATATTATACTATAATTTAATTTAGTCAACTCTAAAAGTGTAAAATTATAAAACAAACTATATAATCATTTGAGCAAAAACTATGTCATATTGTCAAAACATATTACATATCAAATATTTGCATAAAAATATTTCATCTCAATCTTTTTATTTATGATACTGTCAATTTATTATTGTTAAAGACAAAATATAATTAGCTCATTTGGGAGGCCCATGTGTATTGGTCTATGTATAGCTTCTTTAGACCCACATTGTAAATGTAGATTTCTCTCCCTCTATCTACCTCTATATAAGTGTATGTATTCCTATTCTTTATGTAATAATATAATTGAGGGTGATTTTCTATCTCCTATTCTTCTCTTCCTACATGGTATCAGTGACATTCTTCCTTCCTTGTGCTTCCAGCGGCCTCTGAATTCTTCCTTGCGGACTTCCTGCGGACTCTGCTTCTACCCGCCTCTTCTGTCTGTTGTACTCGCGCAGCCTTCGGCAGACTCCTTTTCTCAAACTGCCTCCTCATCTTACTGCTCCTATTGATGTTGCTCCTGCTCCTGCAGGCCCCTCTACCACCGACCCCTCATCAACTGCTCAGAAGGATATCAATGACCCCCGCCTCCAGATACTGCAGCTTCAAGGCATGGTCAACCGTTCCTCTGGCTCGGTTGCCTCCTTCTCTACTGAAGGTATCTCCTGTCTCTCCTACAGCTCTCAATGGATTCTGGACTTTAGAGCCACCCATCACATAACTTCTCAAAAACCTCCTCAGTACATGCACACTGAGTATCCCAAGTTTATCACTGTGGCAAATGACGATACTACTCCTGTATCTGGAGCTGCTGATCTGCAACTTACTCCTACACTCTCTTTAACCTCGATTCTTCATGTGTCGGGATCACCTTTCAACCTACTGTCTGTTAGTAGGCTTTCTCATGATCTTGATTGCTGTCTAACCTTTTCTCCTTCTTCTTTTGTCATGCTGGATCGTCGCACACAGACTATCATTGGTAGAGGATGGTTGTCAAACGGGCTTTAACTCCTGAACGTTCTTCCCACTTCACTCTCTGTTGTTCCCTCCGTAAACTGGCATCGTCGTCTTGGTCATGCTCCTCTTCTGATTCTTAAGAAGGCCCTTCCTGATATCTCTTTACAGGACTTTTCTTGTGAATCATGTATCTTTGACAAACAACATCGTATCTCTTTCCCTTCTACATGTAACCGGAGTAGTACTCTGTTTTCTTGAGTTCATTCCGATATCTGGGGTCCTTATAAACTTCTCAGACTTTTGGCTATCGGTATTTTGTAACCTTTATTGATGACTATTCACGCCTGACGTGGATTTATCTCCTACATGATCGTGCTGAGCAAACTTCTGTTTTCCGTGCGTTTGTTGTGGAAATACGTACGCAATTTTCTACTACGGTACAAACGCTTCGCACTGACAACGCTCGTGAATACACTACTCGTAGCTTCTCCACTTTATGCACCGACTTTGGGATAATTCATCAAACTTCATGTGCGTACACACCCCAACAAAACGGTGTGGCCGAGCGGAAGAATCGTCATATCCTTGATGTCACTCAGCCAATAATGCTTCAAATGCAGGTCCTCGCTGAATATTGGAACTTTGCTGTCTTTACTGCTTGCTATCTCATTAATCATATGTCCTCCGTACTTAACTTTGCTTCTCCATTCAGTCTTCTATTTACTTCCAAGTCCCTCTTTTCTCTCATTCCTCGAACTTTTGGTTGTGCCTGTTATGTTCACTCTCTCGGACCACCAAGTGACAAATTTGCCGCCCGCGCCACCAAATGTATTGTTGTTGGCTACTCTCGTACCCAAAAGGGGTATATTTGTTATTATCCCACACTCAACAAGGTGCTCGTCTCCGCAGATGTTACCTTTGCTGAAGATGAAAGTTTCTTCTCTCCCACCTTCCCTCTATCACCTCAGTCCACTATTCCTCGTCCAGTTGTTCCCGTTACATCTCTGCCTCCTACAACTTCCGCTCCTCCAGTACCAACTTCACCACCTCTCCCTCCTGCTCCACCTCTCCGTGTCTGTATCGACGCTCGTCCAGTATTGCAGCCCGACAGCAGCCCCCTACTACTGATGCTCTTCTGCGCGTTGACGATCAAGCACCACCCTCTACGGCTCATCCCATGGGAAACTATGTCTCCCTCCATCACCTCTCTCCACCGCTTCGCACTTTTGCCCTCTCTCTCCACTATTTCCATTCCTAACTCCTTGCAGGACGCTCTACAACATCCGGGCTGGCGTGCGGCCATGGACGACGAGATGGCAGCTCTCTGGGCTAACCAGACTTGGGACCTTGTTCCTCTCTCTCCTGGTCAATCTTGTGTTAGCTGCAAATGAGTCTTTACAATCAAACATGCTCCTGATGGAACAGTTGATCGTCTCAAAGCCCATCTGGTGGCCCGTGGCTTCACTCAGCAACATGACCTCGATTACAACGAAACGTTCTCACCGGTGGCAAAACTAAGTACTGTACGGGTTCTGATCTCTCTTGTTGTGCACCGTCAATGACATCTTCATCAATTGGATATCACAAATGTTTTTCTCAATGGCGATTTTCAAGAGACTGTGCATATGCACCAGCCACCTGGGTTTGAGACCACGGGGGAGCCTCGTGTATGTCTTCTCCGAAAGTCTATATATGGTCTCAAACAATCCCCTCGCGCTTGGTTTGATAATTTCAGTAAGGTGGTTCGCGATATAGGATTCACTCGGAGTTCTGCTGATTTCTCTCTCTTTACTCGTCATCAAGCAACAAGGGCAGTTCTTATTTTCTATGTTGATGACATTCTGATTACGGGAAACGACACATCGGGATCCAGAAAATCAAACAACATCTGAACTCCGTCTTTCAGACAAAAGATCTGGGCAATATGTGATACTTCCTTGGACTTGAGGTTGCAAGGAGACCTGATGGACTAGTCTTATCTCAACAGAAGTACTGCATAGATCTTCTACAAAGTGTGGGCTACTCGGGATGCAAGCTTACAGATACTCCGATGGATATGAATCATCAGCTGTTGAATCATGACTCTGGGAATGACCCTGTTCTGACCAATCCAGAGTACTATCGACGCTTGGTGGGGAAACTTATCTACCTCACAGTTACGCGTCCTGATATCACATTCACTGTTGGAGTTGTAAGCCGATTCATGCATATCCCTCAAACTTCTCATCTTCGAGCCGTCGAGCGGATCCTCAGATATTTAAAGAAGGCTCCTGGACAATGACTTGTTTATAAGCCATCGACTTCCTTATCTCTTGTTGCCTACTCTGATGCAGACTACGCAGGATCACTTGATGATAGACATTCCACAACCGGTTTTTGCACCTACCTCGGTGGACACCTTATTACCTGACGCAGCAAGAAACAGAATATTATAGCTCGCTCATCTGCTGAGGCTGAATATCGTGCTATGACAGCGGTCGTATCTGAGGACACCTGGCTAGATGGCCTGCTCAGCGATATGGGTCTCACACTCTCCTCTCCTGCTAGTCTGCTACCCTGCTCTGTGACAGTCAAGAGATCATACATATTGCCAAGAATCTGGTGTTTCATGAGCGCACGAAGCATATTGAGGTTGACTGTCACTTCATTCGGGAGAAGGTTCAATCAAAGAAGATAGTATTGGAACATGTCTCAGCCTCCAGTCAAATTGTTGATATCTTCACTAAAGCTCTCTCTCGGACTCTGTACTATCAGTTTTTATCCAAGCTTGGCGCTTATGACTTATACGCTCCAGCTTGCGGGGGAGTGTTAAAGACAAAATATAATTAGCCCATTTGGGAGGCACATGTATAACTTCTTTAGTCCCACATTGTAAATGTAGATTTCTCTCCCTCTATCTACCTCTATATAAGTGTACGTATTCCTATTATTTGTGTAATAATATAATTGAGGGCGATTTTCTCTCTCCTATCTTCTCTTTCTACAATTATCATTATATATATATATATATATATAAATAAAAATGATATAATAATACTTTGAATAAAAAATAACTTAAAGCTAACATGTAATTAATAAACTAAATATGATATATGTTAATTACAAATAAAATGGTATATTTTAATGACAAATAATATCGGTATATGAGTATATCCATTATATATATAAGTTGAGAAGACTAAATTTATTACATTAATAAATATGAATAATATTATAATATGTTAATTAATATGAATATTATTTGTATATATAAAACATAATTCAAAGATAACCAACAAATTCAGGTGGTGTAGTGGTTAAATTACTTGTATCCTGCTGCAGGGTATAGGTTCGAATCGTACCCTTGTTGGCTTTTTTTAAATTTTTAGGCTTAAAATCCGAGCTTATGACCCGCCTGATTACGGGGAACCGATCCCGATTCCCAGTTTACCGGCCGACCCGCCTGTTCCTGGGCGGTTCGCAATGTATGGATCCAAAGACCGGAACCAGACCGACCGGTTCGCAATGTATGGATCCAAAGACTTGAACCAGACCGACCGGTTCACAATGTATGGATCCATAGACCTGAACCGGCCGGTCCGATTTTAAAAAACTTGATTGGGAGACACTCAAAAGATAAAGATACCCCCCCCACCCCCCACCCCACCCCCAAAGTAGAGGATAAAATACCTAAAACACATGCTTATCAATAACCCAAAGATGTTAAAAAGTTAAAATCTAGATCTCCAAACATTATCTGAGAAATTCGTATTCAAAGTACTACTATCCAGAATCGTAAGGTGTCATGGAATTAAAGAAAAATGCAAGTACTGGAGAAATACCAAGCACTAAAGATGAATTACCTTCTTAACACGTACAAAACCTTCTACTCTGCATCCACTTGTTGATGGCGCAGGACGTTTTACTGAATCAGTCACTACTTTGGATTTGTTCTCCAATGCCAGTTCATGAGACACTTTTGGAATACTTGCAACAAGAGTTTCCATTGCCTACCCCAATTTTTTTTAGAAAATATACTAATATTATACGAGAAAAATAATAAAATATTAAGAATAAAATTGGGATATGCAACTACTACATCAAAGAAAATTTTATCTAGGCTACTGAATAGACTTTCAACCATACCGCGACCAAGCTATCTGCATCCCTCTCTCCATAATAAGATTCATGATCGTGGTGTCCATGATCTTCCCTGTGTAAAATGTTAATTAATTTCCAACTCTCAGAATGCAATGAACATAAAATGGAAAAAATAGAATGAATTGAAAATGATCTTAATATATCCAATGCGTGCTTCTATAATTTTATAGACAACTACATATCTTCGTACATTTATACAAATAGACCATAAAAAGTAACCATTTATTTTTCCTATGTATGACTTAAAAATTCATTTCATTGGACTTCATGGATTCATAGAACACTAACAAAATACTTTCAAACCTACATTTCCTCCTACATCTTATTTTTTTCCAAATCTGCTGGTCACTTTAAACATGAAGAGAACTTTACGAGTTCACTGCTTTTAACAGCATCAAAATTAGAGTTCGGGCATACCTTGAACATCTAGATCAAGGTAAGAATTTTATTGTTATTATCATTATTATTGTTATTATTATTTAATTCAATTTATAGGAATTAATTACTATTATTTAATTGCATTCTTATTATTTTTATTATTTAAAAGAATTAAATATATTATTTTCTTTTTTGAAAATTATATAATTTAAATAAAATAAATATCAACATTAAAATTGTTTTTATTATTCTATGTTATTCAGAAATGATTGTTCAACATCATCACCAACACATCAAACAACTTATCCTAGCTAACTACGGTCTGCTGTATGAATCTTCATTTCCTATTCATTCATATTAAGGCTCTGTTTGACGCGGTTTTTTTGCTCGAGTGAGTTTAGACAAAAACGCTACCATGATAGAATATATGTTTGGCATGATAGAATATATGTTTGGCATGACAGTGGTTATGACCGCCATCAAGAAAAGAAAGCTAATTTTGACCATAAAAGTGGATGAAGTTCCTTAGGTGAGGTCAGACATTGATAAACGATGGTTCATAACCATCAATGCAGTGCCAAACAGAGCCTAAGTGCTAAATGAGGAATAAAACTTAGATTAAGCAAATTAACATTTATCAACTTTCATTAATATTTCCTTGGGTCTACCCATTCTCAACCTGAAAGAAATTTTTTTATTCAAATTAGATTATCACATAATCCTACCCATACATATACATGAATTAGGATGACTAGGAAATAATAAATAATATCAGATTACATTGTGATACAAATATTCTGAGAATAATATGTAACTTGAAATCTTCAACTCTACCACTTAGGTTTGACAAAAAATATCTATCATTCCATCTTGAGTATATCATTAGTACACACATCACAGCCTAGACCTTTGGTGAAGACGTTCGTCAGGCATCAGCTGGTCCTGAAATAAACAAAAGGAGTAACTAAATTCCATTTATCAAGATGGTCTTTTTAATAAAATATCTGACAACTTCAGCATGCTTGGTCCTATAATCTTGAACCGGGGTGTGAGTTATGTTGATAACAACATTGTTATCATAGTTCAACAAGAAGGGGTTGTGTTCCAGGTTCCTTAAGCCTTATGAATAGATGACAGCCACAATCCTTCACAGAGGCCTTGTGACGTGGCCCAGTAGTCAGCCTATGCATTGGATTTGACAAATACATTTTACTTTTTGATCCTTCGATTCATTAAGTTACATCTAACAAAGGTACATTAGTTGGTGGTGGCCTTTCTACCATGGTTTCCTACCCAATCAGTGATGATGCAATATGTGTTCACATTCTTAAGTGCAATAAACGTTCATGAGAAGGGACCAATCAAATTTATCAAGTCATCAAAAGCCGCCGGAACTGATTTGAAAACTGTTGGCTATCACACATCTTAGGTGCACGTTGTGCGTTCTGGGTGTGCCGTGGAGAATTCAATACTGAGAAGACCAAAACCGTCCAAAGTCATTGTTGAAGAAAATGCAGAACACACGCCCCGACGCGCCCACCGCGCGCTTTGCCCATGCACCCCTCCATAGTGTGCACTTGTCATTCCATTGGCATTTTCATAGTTTAATATGGTCATTTCCCGAACACAGGCCCGTTATGCAGGTCATGCGCCTATGGAGTACACAACATAAGTAACACTTTTTGAACGCCTAAGAATAGCATGATATGGAGAGAACCCAATATCATGTCTTTGGAGAGTAAAATAGGTAAAATAAGGAGGGAAAAGAGAGTGTCTTGTGTAAGAGAAGTCTTCCATATTTTAAGGTTGTTATTTTTTTTCTTTGTTTCCAACATGTCTCTCTATGTTTTTGGATCTCATTCTATCATCAACATAAGTAACTAATTCCATATAGAGCATAATCTTGATAAAACTGTTAGAATCGTATATTGCTTATGAATAATGACCCCTCTTTGGGTAATATATACAAGACCCGAATATATACAGAAAAATACAAATAAGCCCCTATACATACAATATCTAACACCCCCCCACAAACTCACGGGGGATCATACATCGAAAATTTGTACATAAGGTAGTCATGTTGAACCCTCGTCTGGGGCTTGGTGAACAAGTCCGCAATCTGATGCTCGGTGGGAACATACTGGGGAACCAATGTACGTCGTTTGTACTGCTCACGGAGGAAGAAGACATCGACTCCAATGTGTTTGGAGAGGGAAAACTTCACTGGATTCAGAGTGAGCTGAATGGCACCAGTGTTGTCACAAAAGAGAGTGGTCGGTCCTGAGGAGACAATGCCAAAATCTGCAAGAAGCCAACGAAGCCAGATAATCTCCTCGGTCGTAGACGCCATGGCGCGTAGCTATGCCTCAGTACTAGAGCGGGAAACACCAGACTGTTTCTTGGACTTTCAGGCAAGCAAGGAGGAGCCCAAAAACAGACAGAAACCAGTGACGGAGCGACGATTAGAAGGATCACTAGCCCAAGTAGCATCAGAGAAAGCAGAAAGCTGGAGGGAACTGCTGCTGGAGAAGAACGGACCACGGCCAGGAGTCGCACGAAGGTAACGCAGTACACACAACAAGTGAGCATAATGGACTGATGTAGGAGTGCTGACAAACTGGCTCAACACATGGAATGCATGAGCAATATCTGACCGAGTGATGGTGAGATAGACCAGGCTGCCGACCAAATGATGATAGCGAGTGGGATCAGCAAGAGGGATCCCCTCATCAGCCTGAAGCTGCAGGTGAAGCTCCATCGGTGTGGCTGTGGAAACAGAAGACTCAGTTGAAGAGGCGGCAGGGAGCAACGGTGCTGGGTAGGATCCATCTAAATGGCCCCAAAGGCGTAGGCCTCGGAGATGCATGTGCATGGTGGAAGACCAAGCCTTGTAGTTCTGCCTGTTGAGCAGCACATCAGGCTTAGGAAGATAGTCACTGTGAGTCGACGCGGAATCCATTGAAGGCCGACACCAAGATCTGGAGCAGGATCGACCGGGCAGGAGGAAGCAGGCGGTCGATGGAGCAGTCGAACGGGAGAGCGCAGACGGGATCAAGCGATGACGGATGAACGATCAGTCGAGCAGTCAGGATCGAGCGCAGACGGGATCGAGCGCAGACGAATGATGCAGGCGGTCGATCGGCGCAGACGAACGATCAGTCAATCGATCGATGGAGCAGTCGGTCGAGCAGTCGAGCAGTCGGGATCGAGCAGTCGGGATCGAGCGCAGACGAACGATCAGTCGATCGATCGATGGAGCAGTTGGGAGAATTAAACCCTAGCCTCTGATACCATGTTAGATATTGTGTGTATGTATAGGGGCTTATTTGTATTTTTCTGTATATGTTCGGGTCTTGTATATATTACCCCAAGAGGGGTCATAACCCACAGGTCGGAGGTTCGGAACCTCCCTCTGACACTATGTTAGAATCGTATATTGCTTATGAATAATGACCCCTCTTGGGGTAATATATACAAGAGCCGAACATATACAAAAAAATACAAATAAGCCACTATACATACACACAATATCTAACAAAAACTACAATGATATTAATCTTATATTGCTTTTATCGTCATTGATCTCTTAATAATATCTTGATTTATATTTTTTGAATTCATATTTTCGGTATATGCTAATCATCTATGACTTGTAATTAAAGGTCGAGAGATCCTAGAGTATGAGATCACTTAATGATAAAATGAGGTGCATACGCTTCTGAACCAAAGATTAGATGAAAGTAGCCTCGAGAGAGGGGTTATCATAATCAAAGAACCTCCATAGTCCAAATCTATAACTCAAGTCAATGACATTTGTTTTACTTATTTCTATTTTACTATAGTGATTGTAGATCGAACATTTTCTTCTCTCATATTTACATCTCTGATATTTTCACCAATTTTATTTTTAAGAACTCATTTTCACTTAGCTTTATAACCTTTCAATGTTTTATCCAGTAAAATAATAATAATTTTGACTAGTAAAGTACTCGACAAGGCCCCGAGAAATACGACACTTGATATTTTTTATCATATACATTAAGCAATAGGTACGCTTGTCTTATCGAATTGTACTTGAACAACGCACAAGCACAACACACATCATGTTTTTGCAACGTTGCCGATATCTTATTTTTTTTGTTAATATTCTGGAAAAGAGCATTCTATTAATTTCTCATTTATCTTTTCTTGTTTTTACTTTTTTCCGTGTTTCGTTTTTTTTTCTCGTTTCTTATTTTTTTCATTTCTACCCCCCTTACTTTATTTTTATTTTCCCATCTTCTTACCATTTTTCTTTAGGTAGTTTGAGTCGGTGGAACATTTCTATCTTTTTTTAAGGTGATTTTGAGATTGAACGCACTATTCAGAGATGTCTGAGATTTCATGATTGTCTTTCTTAAATTTGTGAAACCACTCTACCAGAAAGCATGTGGCACAATTTTATACTAAAAAAGGTAACCTCAATCTTCCCAATCCATCATAGGTTCACTAACGGACTATGTTTGATTATGCTTGACCAAATCTTACGTGTACTAAATCTACTATTGTTCGGTCCGCTATTGCCAATAATAATTTTGAGTTGAAATCAAGCATCATTCAAATGATACAACAATTTGTATAATTTGATGGATTGTGAGACGAGAACTCACACTTGCATACAACAACCACAACAACAACATTCAAGCCTTTATCCCACTATAGTGGGGTCGGCTATATGGATCTTTTGTCGCCATTGTGCCCCATCCTTTGTCGCTATAGTGAGAACTCACACTTGCATATTGCCAATTTTTTTGAAATAAACAACATTTTCAAAATCATTGGAGTCACAAATGATGCAATCAAACATTGATTATTTCCATTCAGTGCGCTACAAGGTAAACAAATGGTTAGAATTCTCTCTCAAGAGGATCAATCACTACTTAGGCTATCATGATGGAAAAAATTCAATGAAAATATTCTCCACCCACTAAAACCGCCAAGTTGCGCAATGATATTTCTTCTTATGTACAACTTGAATCAAGTCTTTGGACACTTGGGAACGGTATAAGGATTTCCTACGCCAATTGCTACATCATGCATTGCCTACTTGGCTTCCGGTACAAACTTTTTATAACGGACTAAATAATGCAACCAAACAAATGATTGATGCCACATTCGGAGGTACCTAGAATAATAAAATTTTGAAGGCCGCACAAGATCTAATGGCTGACATGGTGCTGAATAATTATGAATGGAGTACTTCCCGGCCTAACCCTACCATGCCAGAGGGGGCGCACAAAATTGATAAAATCACCACCATGGCTTTACAGGTTGACAAATTGAAGGTGCCTATGAATTAGGAGCCACAAGCTTTTGCCGACGCAACGCAACATGCATCTAAGCATGTTGACTATATCGGTAATTCTTCTAGATATCCTTTCAATTATTATAACAATCGTACAACAACGCATAATCCTGGGTGGCAGAATCATCCTATTTTTTCTTGAGGAACCAAGGCGCGTTTCGTATTCGCAAAATTCTCAACCTCCAAATTTCCATATCCGCCATCCCAACAGCTATTAATCAATGAAGATATCCTTGCCAAACTGTTCTAGCTTATTAAAAATGATATGCAGGATTTTGAGACCACTTTGAGGAATCAAGCCCATTCCATCCAGAATCTTGAGAATCAAATTGCTCAAAAACTCTTAGAACGCTATCACGACACTCTATCAGGAAATACAGAAATCAATCCAATGGAGCATGTGAAGGCCATCACTCTTTGAAGTGGTAAGAAGCCTCCAACCACTAAAGCACTGGTTGATCTAGAGATGAAAGACAAACCTCCAATATCTACTCCACTCAAGGAATTTCAACTCACCATTCCGTACCAGGCTAAACAAAAAAAAACAATTGGATGACATTACGGTAAATTTCTTAGATCTCTTTAAACAATTACATATTAATTTGTCTTTTTGTGAAGCCATTGCACAGATGCCAAAGCACATAAAATATTTGAAAGGCCTACTATCCAATAAAATGAAATTGGAAAATCTAGCCATGGTGACTCTTAAGGCCTAATACCCAACTATCTTGCTCAACAAATTACCAAAGAAGCTTAAGGATTCAGAGAGTTTCTCAATCCCTTGTTTCATTGCTCACTTTTTGTTAAAAATGCATTAGCCGATCTAGGGGGCAGTAATAATTTAATGACATATTTGTTAGTGAAAAAAAGTGGCATTAGGTGAACTGAGACGTACTAGAACGAGTATCCAACTAGCGGATCGGTTTACTAAATATCCTATAGCATAATCGAGGATGTTCTAATAAAAGTTAAATTTATCTTTTTGGTAGATTTTGTTATCCTTGATATCGAAGAAAGTGTCGAGGTACATCTTATTCTTGGTCGTCCATTCTTAGCTACCCCTCATCCTTTATCGATGCTAGTAATGGTAATCTTTGATTTGGAGATGGAGATGAGGAATCCAAGAGTACTGTTAAAATAGCACATGTAAAGGGCCCATTATTGGGCCCATTTATTGTTTTATCTTCTCTCCTCCTTTAGTCTCACATCTTGTATAGGATTTTCTTCTCTCTTCCTCTTCCTATATATTTGTATTCACTCCTTGTATTTATACACACAAGCAATACATACAAGATTTGAGCTCTCTCAACATGGTATCAGAGCCAGGTTACTGTCCTCTGCGGTTTGTCTTTTTTCTAACCGTCAAGCCCGCCCGGTTTCTTTTTCTCCTACCCGTTGCTTTGTCTCTTGCGGACTGGTAGCCTACCCGCTCCGGTCTTCTGTCCGCCCCTAGCTCTGCGGTTTGCACCTCTGCATCCGCTTCTCCTCTCCCTCTCTGTGGTTCCACCCTCTTCAGGCTTCTTATAGCCACCTTCTCTCTCTGCTTCGTGGGGCCCACCTTTCTTCAAACCGCTGCGGGCTCTCTGCTTCTGTCCGCTGCCAGCTCCGCTGCGGCTTCGCCTTCTGACCGCTGCGGCTTTGCCTTCTGTCCGCTGTCAGTATCCCCTAGCCGCTCGAGTTCCTCCTCGCGGCCTCTCTTCTCTAGCCGCTCGAGTTCCTACTCGCAGCCTCTCTTTACTAGCCGCTCGAGTTCCTACTCGCGGCCTCTCTTCTCTAGCCGCTCGAGTTCCTACTCGCGGCCTCTCTTCTCTAGCCGCTCGAGTTCCTACTCGCGGCCTCTCTCCTCTTTCCGCGTTCTCTGTCAACCCGCTCGGGCTGCTTTCTGACCGCTGCTGGCTTCACCTAGACCGGGGCGGTCTCTCTTTTGTTTCTGCCCTTTGGTCGCGACCTGACTACTCGCTGGTGTCCGGCTTGACCGTGCGGATTGCTTCCTATCCGCATTCTGGTCGTGGTCTTCCTTAGTCTTTCTTGCCGGCGGATTATCCTCTATTCGCCGCGGTCTGCCCTTATGGGCTCTTCCGGTAACTCTTCTGGCTCGACGGCCAGCCCGCCTGCTGACTGCCCGGCTTGTCCAACTGACCGCCCGGCTTACCCTACAGAACTCTGTGACGAGCTGCGCATCACTACCATCTCTCTTTCTGGAAAGAAGAACTTCATTCCTTGGGTCCATTCAGTTCGACGGGTTTTTCAGGCCAAGGGCCTTCTCCCTCACCTTACTCAGGCTCCACCAACCCCTCCTACCGATGACTGGCTCCGCAATGATGGCCGAGTTCAGACCTGGATCTTGAATTCTTTGGATGGTGAACCATATCAAATGGCTATGTATCATGAGACTGCCAAAGATATGTGGACTGAGCTACACTCCTTATATTCTGGTCGGGACAGCCTCCGGCATCTCTACGACATCCTCACTGACCTCTTTACTCTGGACGCTGGAGGGGCTTCCGATATGTCCTCCTTTGTTGCTCGTGCGAAGACTCTTGCTGAAGCCTGGATCCAGCATCAGTCGTTTACCAATGATGCTCTTGCTCAGCGCGCTCAGAAGGAAGCCGCATGTACTGCCATCCTTATGGCCCGTCTTCCCCCTCACCTTCAGAGCATTCGTGCTCAGGTCCTGGCGTCCTCTACCACACCATCTTTTTCTGATTTGTGCTCCATGATTCTCCGAGTACCACCTCCTCCACATACTACGGCTCCTCCGGCCCTTCTTCAACAAGCACCTCCGCTTCTACCCTTCCCTCCTCCTCCTTCTACTCGGGGGGGGGTCGTTCAGGCTCTCGCGGCCGTGGTCGTGGTGGCCGGGGTCGGCCGAAGTGTTCCTTCTGTGGCAAAGACGGTCATCTCGAGGCAACCTGTTACAAGAAAGTTGGTTATCCTCCTCGCCCGGCGGCTTCTGTTGCTACCGATGTTGTTCCTCCTGATCTTGAAAGTGTCCGTCTTCAGCTCCAGCATCTCCAGGGCTTGCTTCATCCCCCATCTGCCTTTGTTGCCTCCGTCTCTAACACAGGTACCGCTTGTCTCTCCACCGGCTTGTGCTGGATTGTGGATTCTGGCGCTACTCATCACATTACTCCACATCGACCTGCCCAGTACCTGAATTCCCCTTATCCACAGTCTATTACTATGGCCAATGGAGTCACTGTTCCCGTCTCCGGCTCGACAGATCTTCCTTTCACCTCCTCCATCTCCCTTCGCTCGGCTCTTCACGTCCCGAGTTCTCCGTTCAATTTACTTTCTGTTGGACGGCTTACTACTGATTTGGATTGTTCTGTTATATTCACTTCCTCTTCTTTTGTTATACAGGATCGGCGGACGCAGACTACCATTGGTAAAGGCCGGCTGCGGAATGGGCTCTACCTTCTCGACGACTCTCCCACCATCCTCTCCTCCATTTCTTCCACAGATTGGCATTGTCGTCTTGGGCATGCTCCTCTACCGGTCCTCCAGCGGGCTCTCCCGGATGTTTCTCTTACCCCCTTTCAGTGTGACTCCTGCATCCTCGGCAAGCAGACTCGTTCATCTTTTTCTTCACATTGTACTCAGAGCGCTGCTCCTTTTGATTTAGTCCATTCGGATATTTGGGGACCATTTAAAATTTCTAGTATTTCTGGTTTCCGGTATTTTATCACGTTTATTGATGATCACTACCTGGCTATACTTACTTCGTGATCGCTCCGAGCTTTCTCGTGTCTTTCGGGCATTTGTCCTCGAAACTCGTACGCAATTCCACAAGACCATCAAAGTACTAGGAACTGACAATGCTCGTGAGTACACTAGTCACGCATTTACTGCTTTATGTTCCGAGTTTGGGATTCTACATCAAACTTCTTGCGCTTACACGCCGCAACAAAACGGTGTTGTCGAACGCAAGAATCGTCACTTACTCGATGTTGCCCGTTCTCTCATGCTTCAAATGCATGCCCCTAAACCGTATTGGAACTTTGCGGTCTCGACCGCCTGTTTTCTCATAAACCGTCTCCCTTCCTCTATTCTCAACTACGCTACTCCGTTCAGCAGCCTCTTTCCCTCCGCTACATCCTTTCCTCTCCCACCTCGTGTGTTTGGTAGCCTCTGTTATGTCCACCGTTTGGGGCCTTCATCGGATAAGTTGGATCCCCGGGCCGCCAAATATATCTTTGTTGGTTATTCTCGCACCCAAAAGGGGTATGTCTGTTATTCTCCTGCAACACGCAAGATCTCCGTTTCTGCTGATGTCATTTTCCGCGCGGATCAACCATTCTTTTCTGCTCCCTTACCTGACCATCGCCCACCCACACCTCCATCCATCCCACGCCCGGTCATTCCCACCACTACTCCGCCTGTCATTCCCTCTACACCGCCTGTCGTTCCCACCAAACCACCAGTTATCCGTGTCTACACTCGTCGCTCTACCACTTCTGTTGCCCCTCTGCCGTCGGTCTCTACCATGGATACTCCGCGTCCGACTGATCAGGTATCGCCTTCCACTGCTCATCCGCTGGCAAACTCCGTCTCTCTTCATCGCCTCTCTCCCCATTTACACACTTTGGCTACTTCTCTCTCTTTGGTTGTTATTCTTAATTCTGTGCAGGAGGCGCTTCAACATCCCGCCTGGCGAGCAGCCATGGAGGAAGAAATGTCTGCTCTCTGGTCTAACCAGACCTGGTCTGTTGTTCCCCTTCCACCGGGCCAAAAACCAGTTGGGTGCAAATGGGTCTTTGTCATCAAACATGTTGTCGATGGGACAATTGACCGTCTAAAGGCCCGTCTTGTGGCTTGCGATTTCACTCAACAGGAGGGGCTCGATTATGAGGAAACGTTCTCTCCGGTGGCAAAGCTTAATAGTGTTCGTGTCCTCATCTCTGTTGTTGTCCATCGCCGGTGGCCTCTCTTTCAGCTGGATATCAAGAATGCTTTCTTGAATGGGGACCTCCAGGAAACTGACTACACGCAGCAACCGCCCGGGTTTGAGACCACGGGGGAATCTCAGGTCCGCCATCTTAAAAAGGCTCTATATGGTCTCAAACAATCTCCGCGGGCATGGTTTGAAAAATTCAGCAAGGTCCTCCGTGAGATTGGCTTCACTCGAAGCTCGGCCGACTTCTCGCTCTTTACTCATCACCAACCAACAGGAACGGTTATTCTGTTAGTTTACGTCGATGATATTATCATTACTGGAGATGACTCTCAAGGGATACAGGCAGTCAAAGTTCATCTAAACTCAGTCTTCTAGACCAAGGATTTGGGACCCCTTCGCTATTTTTTGGGTCTTGAGATTGCCAGAAGGCCAGATGGGCTCACTCTCTCTCAACGAAAATATTGTCTTGACCTTCTTCATGATGCGGGTCTGTCCGGCTGCAAGCCCAGTGATACTCCTATGGATGTGAACCACAAACTGTGTGCCCAGACCTCTGACTCTGATCTCCTTCTTCAGAATCCTGAATATTATCGACGTCTTGTTGGAAAACTGATATATCTCACGGTTACCAGACCGGATATCTCCTTTGCTGTTGGTCTTGTCAGCAGATACATGCACTCTCCTCGAAAATCTCATCTTCAAGCAGTGGAACGAATTCTCAGGTATCTGAAAACCGCTCCTGGTCAGGGACTTGTCTACAGGACCTCCTCTTCTGCTCCAATATTGGTGGCATATTCAGATGCTGACTACGCTGGCTCTCGCGATAACCGGCGATCTACGAGTGGTTTTTGCACTTACCTTGGAGGACATCTTGCAACTTGGCGAAGTAAGAAACAAGCAGTCGTTGCTCGCTCTTCAGTCGAGGCAGAGTACCGGGCAATGGCATCGGTTGTATCAGAATTAACATGGCTTGAGAGTCTTTTTACTGATCTGGGTGTAAAATTACCATCACCGGCTCTTCTCCTTTGTGATAGTCAAGCCGTCATACACATCGCAAAGAACCCGGTCTTTCACGAAAGGACGAAGCATATTGAGGTCGATTGTCACTTCATTCGGGAAAAGGTTCAAATGAAGAAGCTTGACTTAAAGCATGTCCCAGGATCGGAACAAGTTGCAGATGTCTTCACAAAGGCTCTTTCCAAGACATTATTCTATCAGTGCTTGTCCAAGCTTGGCGCATACGATTTGTACGCTCCAGCTTGCGGGGGAGTGTTAAAATAGCCCATGTAAAGGGCCAGTTATTGGGCTCATTTATTGTTTTATCTTCTCTCCTCCTTTAGTCTCACATCTTGTATAGGATTTTCTTCTCTCTTCCTGTTCCTGTATATTTGTATTCTCTCCTTGTATTTATACACACAAGCAATACATACAAGATTTGAGCTCTCTCAACAAGTACTATAAATTCTTCTATGAAAAATTTGTTAGAAAATGCTAATTCTTGTTATTTTTTAGAAACTATTTCTCATGATATTAATACTTCTCTTCTTACTCCCTTTTATGACACAAAATGATTCCGAACAAATTTTAAATAATATAACATTTTCAAAAAATGAATCTTCCACTAGTTCCCGTCGGAATTAAAAAATTTAGAAAAAAATTGATAAACATAAAAATTTTTATGAAGATCCGCCACACAACAACAACACTCAAGCCTTTATCCCACTATAGTGGGATCAGCTATATGGATCCCTTATCGCCATTGTGCACTATCTTTAGTCATAATCTCACTAATGCCTAAGCGCATCATGTCTTTCCTTATAGTTTCATTCCAAGTCTTTATTGGTCTACCACTACCCCATTTAATATGCCTAGTGAATAAACTCTTACAACGTCTAGCAGGTGCCTCTAACGGTCTCCTTTGTATGTGTACAAACCATCTTAGTCGAGCTTCCAACATCTCTGCAATTGGTTACACTCCTATTTTATCCCTGATACATTCATTTCTAATTTTATCTAGTCTCGTGTGCCCACACATCCACCTAAGCATTCTCATCTCCATAACTCTCATTTCTTGCTCATGTACATAATTCACTGCCCAACACTCATAACCATAGAGCAACACTGGTCTAATTGCAGTACAATAAAACTTGTCTTTAAGTTTTAATGGTGCTTTACGATCACATAAAATCCTTGATGTGCCTCTCCACTTCAACCAACCTGCTTGGATTTTATGTATCACATCTTTATCAACACCCCATCTTTTTAAACTATCGATCCAAGATATTTAAAGCACTCATGACGGGAAATATCTTGATCACCCAACTTAATAACTAAGTTATTCGTCCTTCTTGCACTGCTAAATTTAAGCTCCATATACTCCTTTGCCCCACTTAACCTAAAACCCTACTTTTCTAAAGTGTCTCGCCAATATTTTCAAGTTTTGCATTTACACCCTCGCGCATCTCATCGACCAAAATGATAACATCCTGAAATAATAACCACCAAGGTATTCTTTGTTAGATATGTCTAGTGAGCTCATCTAAGATAAGGGTAAACAGATAAGGGGTTAAAGCAGCACCTTGATGTAAGCCAACAGTGATAGGGAATTCCGTTGTTAATCCTCAAGATGTCGTCACCCTTATCGCTGAATTTGTATACATATTTGTTATTATGTCAATGTATGGTACATTTACACCTTCCTTTTCTAAGACTCTCCATAAGATCTCTCTTGGAACCTCATTATAAGCCTTCTCAAGATCAATAAACAGCATATGCAAATCTTGCTTTCTTTCTCGATAGTTTTCAATGAGTCTCGTCAAGAGATGTATAGCTTCCATGGCTAACCGCCATGGCATGAATCCAAAATGATTCTCTGAGATGTTAGTTTCTCGTCTTACTCTTCTTTCTATTACGTGTTCCTCTAGTTTCACGGTATGACTAATTAATTTAATTCCTCTGTAATTTATGAAGATCCTCCATTTTTAGAATCAAAATTACTTCTAAAACATCAAGAATATATATATATATATATATATTTGGGAGAATTCTAAACTTCCGGTTATCATTTCAACCTTTTTAAGCAAGGATGAAAATTTAAAATTATTTTTCCTTAAAAACACATTGGAAAATCACTGATATCGAAGGAAGAAATCCATGTTTTGTACTAGTGAAATTTTACTGGTAAATCTAAAATTCAACACCAACACAGTTTGAACCTGCCTATGAAAGAAATGGTAAAGGCAGAGGGTAAACTCCTTGACGTAAATAATCTATCTGATCTCGGATAGTAAATGGGTAAGATCATTACAAGTCGTGCCTAAAAAAAGAGGATTGACAGTGGTTCCTAATGAGAAAAATGAGTTAATACCGGCTAGAACTATCACAGGACGGTGGGTTTGCTTTGATTATCATAAACTTAATGATGCGACCCTAAAGGATCACTTTCCTTTGTCATTTATAGAAAAGATTTTAGAAAGATTGCCTGGACATAACTACTATTGTTTCTTAGATGGCGTTTCGGGTTATTTACAAATTCCCGTCATACCAGAATACCAATAGTAAACAACTTTCACTTGCATATTTGGTACATTTTTCTATAAGAGAATGCAGTTTTGACTTTGTAACGCTTAGACAACTTTTCAACGATACATGCTTTCTAAATTTGATGATTTGGTAGAAAATATGTTGGAAAATAGAAAAATGAGAGATTTATTTCATGAGGAGCTCTCTCCTAATATATAGGAGGGAGGTACAAAATAAGCACTAGCGTAAATCAAACACTTCCCTCAAGTTGGGAGTGTGATATCTTGCATGCCCAAATTGCACATAATTTTTTCAAACACGCTCTGACTTAACCCCTTGGTGAGAGCATTCTCTAGTTGTTGATCTGAAGGGACAAATGGTGTGCTCATTCACAACTCCTCTTTATATGTTCTCTTTGATGAACTGACGATCAACCTCCAGATGTTGTGCGATAATGTTGGATGGGATTGTGAGCAATGCTAATGACGACTTCGCTCTCACAGTAAAGTCTCACGAGGTCTTGGTTTTCATGCCAAGATCGTTCAAAAGAGATTTAATTCACAGTCCTTCGCAAATCTCATGCGTCATATCTTGGAATTATTCTTTTGCACTCGACCTGGCAACCACATGTTGATTTTTTTACTTCAAGTTATCAAATTACCACCAACCTGAGGTGGACCTCCTATCCTCAACTGAACCGGCCCAATCAACATCAGAATAGACTTCAACAGTTAGTTATTTACCCGGTAAGAACAGGATACCCTTTCCAGGAGAGGACTTGAGATACCGAAAAAATTGGGCAGACAACTTCTAAGTGATGGGTTTTTGGTGAGTGCATGAACTGACTGATGAGACCAACGACATACAAAATATCCGGACGACTATGAGTTAAATAGATGAGGCGATGAGCTAGTCGTTGAAATCCAATGATATCAGTCACCACTTCCTCATCATCTTTAACCAATTTGTGGTTGACTTCAATTGGGGTGTCAGCGGGTCTACACCCACTCATCCCACATGACTGGAGCAAGTCAAGGATGTACTTCCTCTGAGATATGAATATACCATAATTTGACTGAGCAATCTCAATTCTCAGAAAGTATCTGAGATTTCTCAGGTCTTTTACTTTAAACTCCTTTGTCAGCCTTTGTTTCAGAATCTAGATTTCTTCAGTATCATCGCCCGTGATGATGATATCATCCACATAAACAATAAGAGCAGTGAGTCTCCTATGTTTGTTCCTTACAAATAAAGTACGATCAGCATACTCTGAGAGTATCCAAATGTGACCATAGCTCTATGCAATCTCCCAAACCAGGCCCGAGGAGACTGTTTTAAGTCATATAAGGCTTTCTTCAATCTGCATACCTTTCCCTCAGATCCTGCCAGAGTAAGACCAAACAGTAACAACATGTAGACTTCTTCTGTCAAGCCCACATGAAGAAAACATTTCACATCTAACTGGGTCAAAGTCCACCCTTTACAGGAAATACACACCAGCAAAACTCTTATAAAATTCAACTTCGCCACAGGGGCAAAGGTTTCTTGATAGTCAATCCCCATGATCTGAGTATAGCCCCTAGCCACCAGTCGAGACTTGTATCGCTCAACAACACCTTGAGAGTTCTGCTTGATGGAGAACACCCAC
The DNA here is from genome assembly GCA_039583875.1 of Platanthera guangdongensis. Classification (NCBI taxonomy): domain Eukaryota; kingdom Viridiplantae; phylum Streptophyta; class Magnoliopsida; order Asparagales; family Orchidaceae; genus Platanthera; species Platanthera guangdongensis. The sequence continues at coordinate 232,225,916 of CM077150.1, forward strand.
TTACACCCTACCACGGTCTTGCCAGGTGGCAAAGCGACCAAGTTCCATGTGCAATTCTTTTTCAGGGCCAACATCTCCTCACGTATAGCTCTTGCCACTTTGGGTGAGCAATAACACCCTGCCAAGTTGAGGAGAGGCAATAAAGAGTTTATGTGAGGGAGATAATGAGATATATGACACAAAGTGGGACATTGGATGTTGGGTAGAGAGCATTATAGCAACACAAGGAATTATTCACTTAAATTCCTGTCTGATGCAACCCTTGTTTGCATCTTTATTTTACTTTATTTCTAGTACTTTTTGTAGCGCATGTGTTCGCGCATTTTTTGTTTTAGTTTCACTTATATTGTATCGCGCTTGTTAATTGCGCATTGTCGTTTGACTTATTGGAGTGACCGACCAATAAGATCATGAATGTAGAGGTCCGCCAAATTAGGAGCAGCGTTAAAATAAGCAAGCGAGATTCATAACAAGGAAAACATTAAGTTATTATTATAATTATTTTTCTGAAATTATATTTGGGATTGACTATTATTTCAGAATTTTGTAATTGGGGAGTTACCAAAGTTAGCCAAATTAAATGCGTGTGGGAGTTTTCTTGAAACAAAGAGCCTTCATTTCCATTCATCAATTTCAATTAAAACCAGCCTGGTAACAACCATGAATTAAATGGCAGCCCCTCTGATTACAATGAAAAGATGTTTTTTAGTATTTAGATGCCCTAGAAACGAGTAATAACATACATATATATAGGACCACAACACGTGACATATCACGTGGATTACATAAGTGCGATGGCAGAAAAGAAACGTAAAAAATAATGTGTATATTCAACTCTCCCCCTCAAGTTAGGAATATATATTTATCATTCCCAACTTGTCAGTGTTGTCCATGAAGTTGTCACTGCATAGTCCCTTGGTGAAAACAACGGCAAACTGGTCAAATGAGTTCACAAATGGAGTGCAGATATTCCCCTTGTTGGGGTGATCTTTAATGAAATGTCTGTCAACTTCCACATGTTTGGTTCTGTCACGTTGTACTGGATTGTGAGCAATACTGATAGTTGTCTTGTTGTCACAGTAGATAGTAACAGGTTTGTTCACCTGAAAACCCATATCTTGAAGAATTGTCTTCAACCACAATCTCTCACAAACTCCTTGCGTCATAGCCCTATATTCTGCTTCAGCACTTGAGCATGCTACAACATTCTGTTTCTTGCTCTTCCATGAAACAAGGTTGCCTCCCACAAATGAACAATACCTAGTGGTAGATTTTTTGTCATCTTGACTACCAGCCCAATCGGCATATGTAAACACTTCAACCTCCAAATATTGATTAGCTTTGAACAGAATCTCATGCCCTGGTGTCTTCTTGAGGTATCGCAACACCCTAAAGGCAGCTTGCTGATGACGTATAGAAGGAGAGTGCATAAATCTACTTAGGACGCCCACAGCGTACGTAATATCAGGGCGAGTATGTGACAAATATACGAGCCTCCCAACCAATCGTTGGTATTTTGAAGCATCCACTTTCTCCCCACTAGTATCTGCATCAATTTTATGATTAGCCTCAATTGGAGTGTCCACGGGGGCACACCCAAGCATCTCAGTCTCCTCCAAAAGGTCAAGAGTATACTTCCTTTGAGAGATGAAGATCCCTCGTCTAGACCTCACAACTTCAATTCACAAGAAGTATTTCAGCTTCCCCAGATCTTTGACTTCAAATTTCTTGCCCAATTGTTTTTTCAGATTACTAATCTCCTCCAAGTCATCTCTGGTAATGATGATGTCATTCACGTACACAATAAGAATAGAAACTTGTGCACCTTTTCTCTTGATGAAGAGAGTGTGATAAGCTTGACATTGGGTGTATCCTAGCTGAATCATGGTCTTGTTAAACCGTCCAAACCACGCTCTCGGGGACTGTTTCAGGTCATACAGAGATTTCTGCAGACGGCATACCTTCCCATTGGATCCTTCGGTAACAAAACCATGGGGAATATTCATGTAGACCTCCTCTTTCAGATCACCATGCAAGAATGCATTCTTGACATCGAGTTGTTTTAGCTCCCATCCACAACTCGCAGCACAGGAGAGAAGCATTCGAATCGAGTTCATCTTAGCAACAGGAGCAAAGGTCTCTTGGTAGTCAATACCTTGAGCATGGGTATACCCCTAAGCCACTAAGCGAGCGACGGAGCGGGATCGGGTTGTCGGCGCTTCCTCTGATACCAAGTGGAAAGATGTTTTTAAGTATTCTGATGCCCTAGAAACGAGCAATAACATACATATATATAGGACCACAATATATGACATATCACGTGGATTACATACGTGCGATGGCGGAAAAGAAACGTAAAAAATAATGTGTATATTCAACTATTACTGTTCCATTATTTCTCCTGCTATAGTTTGATTTTCCATGATTTAAATGGCAGCCCCTCCTCTGTGAACATTCGCCTGGAAAAAGAAAGAAAATGACGTGACTTCACAGTCCACGTCGTCTTCTTCATCCAGAGCAGCCGGTCATCTGTATTCCTCCAAATTCTGCGCGACCCCAACCCGTTTCGCCATTCCTCGGCTAGTCGCTGCCTCCCGCAGCTCCGTCAACCTCCGACGATCAGGACCCAGGCCTCCACCGGCGGAATCGAGTGGTCCCTGCTCTATTTGGCGTCGACATCCTGCTCCAGCCCGCCATTCCTTCCGGCCTCCCATCCAACGGCGGCAAAGAACACTTCTGCGGGCTGACTTGTTCCCGACTACCCTCGCAGTGGCAATCCAGCCACGGGAGACCGCTGCGGAACCCTCACGGGCGCATTCCTCCACCCGAGCCAGCAGCCTCTTTTTTCCTCTCCATCTTTACTGTTGATTCACTATTTGGACTTGGTATATCCCTCTCCTAACTCAGTCATCTCTCCCTATCAGTATAATATTTATGCACTATATAATTTGGCCATTTTAATCAAAGCTTGCTTGCTTAAAATAACACCACGCCTGTTTGCATTACATCTCAAAATCAAGCGTATTCTCCTTTCTTGTAGCATGTGGATGTTTTAAACATAACGTTGAATTGCGAGCGAGTGTTGGGCATTCTATGTGCGTTTGTGAACATTTGGATGGTAATCGACTTGAAAATTCTCGTGTCATAATCCACCAGCGCAACTAATTTTAAAATTGATAATCGAATTTTACCTTTTGAAACCAATCACTCAATTTAGGAATGCATCAGTTTGGTATCAGAGGTCGGTTTGATTGACTCCTATTGTGAATCGAACGATCCCGTTTTAAATTTTATTTAGTTGTCTAAAAAAGATTTAAAAAGCAAAACAAGAAAATTTCTATTTAAAAAAAACAAAATCTGTCAAAAAATATTTTGAAAAAAAGTTATTATTAGGTTTTATATATTTTTTTAAAAATGGAGAGTCGCATAGATCGCATCGATGCCAGTATTGGTGACCTAGTTAACCGAATGAAAGCACTCACTACCAACGAGAGAGACACGAACCACATAGTAAACAACTTGAGAATCACCATTAATAACCGAGAAGCTGAACGTCACCTAGGACTAAATCATCCTCCTCACCAAAATCTTAGGCAAGAGGAACAAAATCCTAGACCCGCAGATCTTGCACAACCTAACCTTGGACTCCGTCGCCAACCCCGTTGGGACGATGGAGTTAAGCTTGATGTAGGTGATTTTGAGGGTCATGTGGAGCCCGAGAAATGTCTTGATTGGTGTGAGCGTGTGGAAAGGTTCATGGCATGGAAACAAATGCCTATGAATCGTCAAGTTGAATATGTCGTCCTTAGGCTTAAAGGACCCGCACTAGTTTGGTGGATTCAACTTGAGCGCACTCGTTACACCTTGGGCCTATCACCTATCACTATGCGGGTACAGTTTAAGTTGCAACTGCGGAAGCGATATGTCCCCCCGGACTATTTGCAAACTCTTTATCGAAGGATCCACAACCTTCGACAAGATAAACTTTTCGTGGAAGAGTACACCCACGAGTTCTTAGTGTTGCAATCTAGGCTAGATCTACACGAGGAGGACAATATGACAATGTCTCGTTATCTGAACGGGCTTCACTATGTTATTAGGGATGAGCTAGAGTTGCACGACTTTCGAGATTTGGGTGAAGTGTCTAGTCGAGCACGTAGAGTGGAGGCCTCACTTCAGAAGAGGACATCTGGGCATAGGTCTACTGATAGGCCTTCCTCGAGCACCACCACCACTGCACCCACCTCTAAGAATACTGATCCTATTCCTCCTATCACCACTGGGACCCCAGCTCCTCCCACAATCCTCACCTGAGGTAAGGAGCTCATGGGATCCAAGCCCAACACTGAAGTATTCCGATGATGGGTGTGGGCCAGAATATGAAGTCTTTTTTAGTGACTCCAAGCCCGAGCTCGAGCCCGAGTCTGATAACATTATTGAGGTCGAGGGAGAACAAGCTGAACACTTAGTTTTTGTCTTTCGATATAGCTTGATTTCCCCTAGGGAGTCCACTGAGCGTGATTTTCAGAGACACGAGATATTTCGCACTACTGCGCGCATTTTGGGACATTTTTGTTCCATCATCATTGACAGTGGTAGCATGGAAAATTTTGTTTCCCAACGTATGGTTGAGAAGCTAGGACTCGAGACACACCCCTTGTAGCGACCCTACCACTTATTTGGGATCAATAGTCACATGACTATGCTCGTTACTAACCGTTGTCTCGTAGAGTTCTCTATCGCGGATGTGTATCAGGATTCTGTTCTATGTGATGTCGCCCCCATCGATGTATGTCATATCTTATTAGGTAGAGCAAGGCAGTACGATAGGCGCATCGTGCATGATAGTGTAAGGAACTCTTATTCTTTTGATCACCGTGGACGCAAAATTGTTCTTCTTCCCCAGAAGATTAGTCTTGTACCTAAGGTTCCTGGGAGGACCTCGTCATCATCACGCTCTCCTTCCTTGGTTACCACTACAGCAGTCCTATTTAGTGTTCTTCTTCTGCCTGGACCCCCACTCCAGGAAGAATCACTTGATTCTAGTGAGGCATCCGTCGTGAATGCTGCTCACACTTTTGGTGATCCCACTTTTGGTTCACCTTATATAGATTTTGTTTTGGGTGATCACACTTTTAGCTCACCTCACTATTCTACGATTATGCGTGAGATCGATTTCAAACTTTCTAGGCTAAGTCATAGTAGGAAAATTGATTTGGTCCCTAGACTTTTCTTTCCTACTAGGGACACATTTTAAAGGACTCCTCTGGTTGATTTTAAACGTTAAATTTGAGAACGATTTTAAAATTTGTTGTGCTAGTTGGATTCTCGCGAGTGTTATCTTTGAGGTGATTTGAATTGATTTAGCAGACGCGTGAAGGTGTCTAGCAGGGGCGCGTATGACGCTGTATGATTTAATGATTCCACATGATGATCTCGTTTGCTCTATGTTTTGCTTCTCACCTCATTCCTTCGTTCCACCCTCTTCCCCATTTTTTGATGCTCCTCTATATTATGCTACTGCTAGGGTTCTAAGCGAAGAGAAAACTAGAACAAAAAGAGACGACTAGGGTTTTTGTGGAAGAAGAAAGGAATACCTGAAAATGGATAATACATGCCTCCATAGAGGGGGGAAAAGGGGTATTTATGGAGCCCCCTTTTCCCCAGGGCCGACCGGCCCCCATTGAGGGCTGAACCGGTGTGGTTCAGCCCTCTCTCCTCTTATTGATTAATTGCGGGCTGAACCGGATGGTTCAGCCCGGTCTCTGTCCGGCGCTCTTTTAGGTCTTCTGGCGTACGTGAATCCTCGGAACCGCAGATCGTCCGGGGCCATAACATTCCCCTCCCCATCAAGAGGCAGCTTGTCCTCAAGCTGGAAGTCGGGAAATAACTCCCGGAACTCCAAGAAGTCCAACCACGTGTTGTGGGCCTCTGAGAGATCCTTCCACTTGACCAGAATCTCTGAACGGTACTCTGTGCCATGTTTCTTCCATCGGGACAGCAAGATATCTTCGGGGCTGGGGCGCAGCTCCCCCGTCGTAGTAGCCTCGAGTAGAGAGGGAAGCACTGTGGCTGCCGCCCCCAGCTTCTTCTTCAGCGGTGATACATGGAAGGTGGGATGGATGCGAGAGCCCTCAGGAAGGGCAAGCGTGTATGCGACCGGCCCCACCCGTCGAGTGATGCGAAACGGCCCATAGAACCGTGGGGAGAGCTTCTGATTGGATCGGCGAGCAACTGAAAGTTGTCTGTACGGCTGGAGACGGAGGAAGACCTCGTCTCCAACCTGAAAGGTCCGCTCCGTCCGGTGCTTATTGGCCTGCAACTTCATCCGGTCCTGAGCAACCCGGAGATTGTCCCGCAAGAGAGCCAAGGTCTGATCCCGGTCACGTAAAGCGCGATCCACGGCCGGCAGAGCTGTGCTGCCCGGTTCATACGACCGCAGAGTGGGTGGTGCGCGCCCGTATACAACCTCGAACGGAGTGATCCGACTGGCCGTGTGATACGAAGTGTTGTAGCAGTACTCCGCCCAGTGTAACCATCGAGTCCACGTGCAGGGCTCATCCATGACGAAGCAGCGAAGATAAGTCTCGACACCCCGGTTCAGCACCTCTGTCTGGCCATCTGTCTGCGGATGGTGTGCCGTGCTCATGCGCAACCTGGTGCCCTGCAACCTGAAAAGCACCTGCCAGAATTTGCTGAGGAAGGTCGGATCGCGATCCGATATGATGGAGCTTGGGAGACCATGTAGGCGCACTATCTCCCGGGCAAAGAGATCGGCAACGGTCTCCGCGGTGTAAGGGTGGCTGAGAGCGAGGAAATGGTCGTATTTGGACAGCTTGTCCACTATGACCAAGATCGCGGACTTGCCCTGAGACCGGGGCAGGCCCTCAATAAAATCCATCGAGACCGTCTCCCATACCTGCTGAGGAATCTCCAAGGGCGTGAGCAACCCTGCTGGTGAGGACGTCTCATACTTCTGTCGCTGGCACATGTCGCATTGCTGCACAAAACGATGCGCGTCCCTGCGTAACCCCGTCCAAAAGACATTGGCCCGAAGCCGCTGTAATGTGCGAAGCACCCCGGCATGGCCTCCGGTCGGGAACGAGTGGAACTCCTGTAACATGACCTCCTTCCAAGCGGAAGAAGCGGGGATGACCACCCTCCCGTGGTAATACAAATGTCCTCCAATCAGCTGGTACCCTGGAGGAGTGGGCTGGCCCTGAGACAAGGCCTCCACAATAGGTTGGAGCTCTGGATCCGCGGCTATCTCCCTCTGAATGTCATCCAAGGACTCGATCAACGGTACCGACAGGCGAAAGATGGTGCTTTCCGGCAGGCGGGATAGGGCATCGGCCACCAAATTCTCCTTGCCCTGCTTGTACACGATCTCATAGTCATACCCGAGCAGCTTGGTCAACCACTTCTGCTGGAGAGGAGATGCTAACCTCTGATCCAAGAAGTGTTTCAGGCTCTAGTGATCGGTGCGAACTTTAAAATGGTGGCCTAGCAGGTATGGACGCTACAGCGTCACTGCGTGTAGAATTGCTAGCATCTCCTTCTCGTATATGGAGAGGCCCAAGGTCCGAGGTGCCAAAGCCTTGCTGAAGTAGGCCAACGGCCGCCCCTCCTGCATCAAAACCGCCCCAATTCCCACACCTGAAGCGTCCGTCTCCACTACAAACTCCTTGGTGAAATCCGGTAGTGCGAGCACCGGCGTGGTCATCATAGCCTCCTTGAGAGCAGAGAAGGCCCGCTCCGCCTCTTCATTCCACGTAAAGGACTCTTTGTGGAGGAGCTGTGTAAGTGGTCGTGCCAGCTTACCATAATCCTTCACGAACCTTCTATAGTACCCAGTGAGGCCCAGGAAGCCTCGAAGTGCTCGCACGTTAGCAGGTCGCGACCACTCCACCATGCTCTCTATCTTCTTCGGGTCTGCCCTGACCTCTTGTGCCGAAACCAGATGCCCCAAATATTCCACCTCTGACTGCCCAAACGAGCATTTCGACAGCTTGGCATAAGAGCAACTCCAATGGGGATCTCTATATTTAGAGATCCCCATTGTACCATGTTCTCTAAATATAGAGAACATGGCTAGAGCAACTCCAACCATGTTCTCTATATTTAGAGAACATGTTATTTTTATATCTATATATATACATATATATAATATTTATATTATATTTATATACTAATATATATAAATAAATATAATATAATATTATTATGATATTTTTTTTCTTATCTTATTTTATTATATTATATTAATTTTAAAGTTTTTTTTTTAATTTCAAATTTCATTACATAACTAAAATAAAACACGCATACATAATTCAAAATAAAAAATTACATTTGGAAATAATTCTAAAATTCGGGGAGGTCATCATCGGGTTCGTTAAGACCTCCGTGTGCACTTCCCCCTTGTTGTTCTCCTCTATACCCGGGTACTCCATAGTCGCTTCCTCCATATTGACTTTCTCGATACTGGCTTCCTCCATACTGAGGTCCTCCAAATTGAGGTCCATCAAATTGAGACCCTCCAAATTGAGGTCCACCAAATTGAGACCCTCCAAATTGATAACCTTCATGTGAGTCTCCTCCATAATGGCTTCCTCCATAATGACTTCCTCCATATTGACTTCCTCCATATTGGTTTCCTCCATAATGGCTTCCTCCATCACCACTACCTCCATGCATGCCTCCTCCATACCTGGTTGCTTCGAGTGATGATGTTCCTCTAAACAAGGATTGTTTTACATTTTTATTCATAATTTCTTGTTTTTTCTGCCGAAAATATTGCCGCTCTGGAGTTCCTTTTATGCTTTCCAAATCAATCATCATAATATCATGATCTTGTTTAGCACTCTAAAGCTCTTGTTTTTTTTTTTCATTTTCGACTTTTAACTTCAAGAGCTCAGTCATAGAAGACCTATCTTTTGCTCGTTGTTCTTGTCCTCTCTTCAAAATCTCTAAGATTTCTTCATTTGCTTTAGTATGAGTTTCAATATCAGAACTCTTACCACTAACTTGTCTTCTTTTCTCCTTTTCTTTCTTTCTTCCAGTATGTCGAGTATTTGAAATTGAGGCTGGAGATTCTTCATCACCAGTACTATTAAGGTTCATTTCATTGCTGTCTGTATTTAGGTCTATTCGTCTCCGTTGAGTGGGAGAGTTAGAATCAAAAGCTTGCGATATATCAAAATGCTGAGAGTTGTTACCTTCTGTAGTCCCGAACGACTTTATCCACTTTTCTGTATTTTTCAAGATTGACCAAACATGATCAAACAAGAAGCCTCTTTTCTCATTCGGATCTTCTCCATATAAAATTTTGGCCTGATTAATCTACAAACAAACAAACAATAATTATAATATAGCGATTCTTTAATATAATATTTAAAATATAAATTAATACTTACAATATCGAGTTCAGATGCACCACTCGGATTTCGTTGCTCAATTTGTCGAATACATCCTCGAAATTTGCTAGTCTTACTTGCTAACAATGACCAACGACATGAGAGAGATTTAGGGGTTCTCTGTCCTAAACAAGTTGCGGGTCTTGTCTTGTGAAAAATGACGGATACTCTTTCCCACATCCTATGCTCCTTTTGATTGCTACCCATAACTGGGTCTTCAGAGACCTCAAGCCATGCATAGCATAGTGCTTGATCTTCTTTCACTGAGAATGTTGTTCCCCGACTGGAAGTCATGGTTAAGGAGAGAAGGAGTGCTCTTCTTAACTAAGGAGAGAAAGAGTGATTGATCTTATTTTGCATAGCATAGTACTTATAGAACCGATGCTGGTGGGGAATCCAATGCGGGTGAAGAGAATCCAATGCTGGTGATAAGAATCCAATGCTGGTGGAGAAACCGATGCTGGTGGGAATCCAATGCGGGTGAAGAGAATCCAATGCTGGTGATAAGAATCCAATGCTGGTGGAGAATCCGATGCTGGTGGGGAATCCAATGCGGGTGAAGAGAATCCAATGCTAGTGGTGGGGAATCCAATGCTTGTGAAGAATCTGATGCTGGTGGGGAATCCAATGCGGGTGAAGAGAATCCAATGCTGGTGATAAGAATCCAATGCTGGTGGAGAATCCGATGCTGGTGGGGAATCCAATGCGGGTGAAGAGAATCCAATGCTAGTGGTGGGGAATCCAATGCTTGTGAAGAATCCGATGCTGGTGGGGAATCCAATGCGGGTGAAGAGAATCCAATGCTAGTGATGAGAATCCAAAAATCCTATATAATCATCACTTCCTTATCATCTTCCGGCAAACTAACTATCTTTCCTTCATACAAAAAATGAACTACGGTGCAGGGTCATCTCATTTGCGATCTTCATCGTCTTCGGATGATGAATTATTTTCTCAACAAATTCAACAGTGGGAAGACGACACAGCTGAATGGGAGCAAGAAGAGGAAATTTTGGCTTGTGCTTATCAGTTAAACAAAGCCAAAATTGCAGCTCAACTTCATGGAGATGAACTTCCGAGGCACAGAGGTTCAACACCTGGTCATGCGGTAATCAACAGGGGCAGGATTGAAGGTGATACTAGATTATGGAATGACTACTTCTCTGATCATCCCACATATGGGGAAACATATTTTCGAAGAAGATTTCGCATGCGAAAGAATTTATTCCTTCGTATTGTTGTCGCGGTGCGGGAGCACGATAATTTCTTCATTCAAAAAAGGATGGTCTTGGAAAGCTAGGATTGTCAACTTTACAAAAAATTACGGCAGCATTCCGTATGTTGGCATATGGAACAGCAGCAGATAGCTGCGACGAATATATTCGAATCGGTGAGTCAACCGTGATTCAATGTTTGAAAAGATTTTGCAGGACAATTGTACAAGTGTACAAAGAAGAATATTTGAGATATCCCAATGCCAATGATGTTGCTAGATTGTTACGGAAAGGTGAAGAACGAGGATTTCCAGGGATGTTGGGAAGTCTAGATTGCATGCATTGGCAGTGGAAGAACTGCCCAACAGCATGGGCAGGACAATATTCAGGACGACACGGTGGGCCAACAATTATTCTCGAGGCAGTAGCATCTTATGACTTATGGATATGACACGCATATTTTGGTTTACCAGGCTCGAACAATGATATCAATGTCCTGCAATCGTCTCCTTTGTTTGCCAACTTAGCACAAGGTATTACGCCTCCTACTAATTATGAAATTTTGGGAAAAAAATATGACGTTGGTTATTATTTAGCCGACGGAATATATCCGAAGTGGTCAACACTAGTTCAGACTATTTCTCATTCCCATGAAAAAAAAAACAACACTTTGCAATGATGCAAGAAGCATGCCGAAAAGATGTAGAGCGGGCATTTGGAGTTCTTCAATCAAGATTTGCGATAATTAAGGGGCCAGCCCGTTTTTGGGATAAACATGTTTTACACGATATCATGACTGCTTGTGTTATAATGCACAACATGATCGTCGAAGACGAGCGGGATGAAAATGACCATGTCACTGTTTTTACTCCATCACCAACTCAAAATGTTGAAGAGTTGAACACAAGTGAAGCCGAACGATTTCATCAGTTTCTAAATCGGCATAAAAAGATCAAAGACAGAGATGCGCATTTCGCACTTCGAGATGCATTAGTTGAACATTTATGGGAACGACATGGCAATGAAGCAATGTAATTTTTAACATTTTATGCATATTAATTTGAATGTATTTTTATTTTTACGCGAGTGTAATCAGTAAAAATATCTTCTCCTTCTTTTTGTATGACAACTAGTAATTAAAATGTATTCAATATTAGTCTCGTTTTGTAGGTCTCGAAAAAATAATTTTATTGATATATTATATGTCATAATTGGAAAACTATTAGAGCGGGTATGAAGATTACAAGTTATACGGAATTTTAATAAAACAAATAATTAAGTAATTAAAAAAAAAAGAAATTAAAAAAAAATTGCCGACGGCGGCATTTTCTCTTTCCTCCTCTAAATTTAGAGGAGGAGAGAGACGGTCTCTATTTTTAGAGACTGAATTGGCGATGGATTGGAGGTAAACGAATCGGCAAATATAGAGAATGCCGATGGATTGGAGTTGCTCTAAAACTGATGTGCCGCAGAATGGTAAGAACTTGTGTCACGTGCTCAACATGCTCCTCCCACGATCGACTGTATATCAATATATCATCGAAGAAAATGAGTACCGATCGCCGTAGGAGTGGCCGAAAGGTCTCATTCATCACGGCCTGGAAGGTCGATGGGGCATTGGAGAGCCCAAAGGGCATCACCAAGAACTCGTAATGCCCATCGTGTGTGCGAAACGCGGTCTTGTGAATGTCTTCCGTCTTCATCCGAATCTGGTGGTAGCCGGATCGGAGGTCCAGCTTGGTAAACAAACTCGCCCCATGCAGCTCGTCCAAGAGCTCTTCTATCATCAGTATCGGAAACTTATCCTTGATCGTTGACGCATTCAGGTTGCGGTAATCCACGCAGAAACGCCAAGACCCGTCTTTCTTTTTCACCAGAGATGCCGGTCGCCAGCATCTCTTTCACACTCTTCTCGATCTCGGCCTTCTGAATGTACGGGTACCGGTAGGATCTGACGTTTGGGGGAGCAGCCCCTTCTTTCATATGTATGTTGTGATCCATGAACCTGGGCGGAGGAAGGCCCCGGGGCTCCTGGAACACATCTTTGAACTGGGACAGAAGTACCTGTATCTCCTCTGGAATGTCTGGTGGGTCGTGGGCCAAGGCCTCCACCCCTACTACCATGGCCATCGGGGATCCCTGCTCCTCTAACCGCTGCAAGCTCCTCACAGAAATCTCCTTCAGTGGTGAAGACCGAATGCCCTGTAGGCAGTAATCCTTCCCCTGCTGGGTGAATTCCATCGTCAAACGGACCCAATCGGTGGTCACCCTCTGTAACTGTCGTAATCACTGGACCGCCAACACCATGTACGAACCCCGAATCGGAAGTAAGTACATATCTGTGTGGCACAAATAGCCCTACACGCGGATCTCCACCCCCTTCATCACCCCCTCGCACCTCAGCTTGCTTCCATCTGCTACCATAACCTGGAAGGCCGCCTCCCTGTCAATCGCCTGTCCCACCTTCGAAGCAACTGCTGGGTTGATGAAATTGCGGGTACTCCCACTATCCACCAGGATGGTCACTCGCTCCTTGCCCACCAAGCCTGTGAAACGGAGAGTCACCGGGGCCGCACATCCCTCCATGGCCTGCAAGGAGACCCCGAACTCTGCCAAATCCAGATCCTCCACGTCGACTTCCTCCAGATGGTCCTCCTCGTCATCCTCCTCTCGCAGCATAAACACCTGGACCTTCTGGCAGGCGTGTCCCTTGGTGTACTTCTCATCGCAGTTAAAGCACAGTCCCTTCTCCCTCCTGGCCTGCATCTCTGGCCATGTCAACCTGGTCACTGTCGGCCGTATGGGAGGTGGCTGCTCTCGTCGTACCGCCGCGGAAGCCGCGGGTGGCTTGGTCGTCATCCGGTTCCGCTGCCTGTTGTAACGCTCCTCCTGTATTCGGGCGATGCTAATGGCATGACTCAGACTGCGCGGCAAGTATGCGTGGACCTCGTCACGCAAGTGGTCCTTCAACCCTGAGATGAAGCAACTCAACAAGGTCTGCTCCCCCCATGTGACACGGTTCGCTAATCTTTCGAACTCCGTCCGATACTCCGTGACGGTTCCCCGCTGCCTCAATTTTTGAAGGGTGGCTTCCACATCCTCGTACTCCAGAGGCCCAAAACGAGCCGAAAAGGCCTCTATGAACTCCGGCCACGGGGCAAAAGTGCGTCCCCGCAAAAACCATTGCGTCCACTGATATGCGTCCTCCTCCAGATGGAAGGCCGCCAGTTGGACCCACTGAGCCTCGGGAATCTCCTGATATTTGAAAAACAGCTCCGCCTTTTGTATCCACTCCAGAGCGTCCCCTCCCCGGAACTTAGGAAAATTCATCCGTGTCTGCTTGGGTTGCATGAATGGTCTTTGATAAGCCCCTCCCAAACCGCCACCGTCTGGTCCCATCACCCCGGGTTGCCCAAAATCTCCTTGAATTCCTCCCTGATTCCACCCCGAATTCCTTCCCGGTACCATATTGGCCGGACCATATCCCCCGTTAGGAGCATTCGCTGGTTGGGGCGGAAAAATCCCCGTTGCGCCCCCGAGAGGAACCGCATTTGCCCCGGTTGGGCGAAACACCCCAAATCCTTGATGTTGTGGCCTCCATGCTTGTCCTGGGTGCTGTCTGAGACCCCCTCCTTGTCACAGCAGTCCTCCGTGAGCCGGCAGCGGCTGTTCGAACCCCCAAGTTGAAGCTGATCCTCCGCCGGGCCCCCAGGGACCTCCTGCAACTTCCGCCGCCCGACTGGACCCATTCCGGAGCGGTTCCGGCATCCATGAGGGAGCAGGCCCTCCGCCGAACCCCCCGCTACCCAATCTGCCGCCCTCTGGGTGTCCGCCCGACATCCCGCTGGCCCGGGATGGGATCGTAGGCCCGCGTGCGGCCTCCGGCAGATTTCCAGCGCCGAATCCGGAGCCAGACGCGCTTGTCGGCCCGCCTCCTTGACTCCTGCACCCCGTGCTCCCTCCGTTAGGGAGATTTGTCGCTTCCGTGTCGGATCCCGCGCCGTTTACGGCCTTCCCTTTCAGATTTTGCAAGAGGAGGGATTTCAACTCCTCCATCTTCTCATCGAGGCGTTCCTCCAAGTGTTGTTGCGAGTTCTTCATGCTTGCTTCGATTGCCGCCACGGAATCTGTCAACGCCACGTAGTTCTCCTCGATGGCGGCCAAGCGCGTCGTCTCTGCCTCTGTACGCGTCACCATGGTCGCAGGAAGGAGGCTCTGATACCAAATGTTATGCTACTACTAGGGTTCTAAGCGAAGAGGAAACTAGAACAAAAAGAGACGGCTAGGGTTTTTGTGGAAGAAGAAAGAAATACCTGAAAATGGATAATACATGCCTCCATAGAGGGGGGAAAAGGGGTATTTATGGAGCCCCCTTTTCCCCAGGGCCGACCGGCCCCCATTGAGGGCTGAACCGGTGTGGTTCAGCCCTCCCTCCTCTTATTGATTAATTGCGGGCTGAACCGGATGGTTCAGCCCGGTCTATGTCCGGCGCTCCTTTAGGTCTTCTGGCGTACTTGAATCCTCGGAACCGCAGATCGTCCGGGGCCATAACACTCTATCTGTTGCTCTATTTTTTATTGGTCAAGTATGTATAATGCATAAAATTATGACTAATGGTTTGAGAGCACCTTTGGAAAATTTTAACTCCATGGCTGAATTTATCACCGAGAGTTGTCTTTTTCCAAGGGAGTTTGGTTTCCTGCGATTTTCAAGAAAGAGGTTGTACCTTCAGGTCCTGTGCAGAGACGACGGGTCATTCCCGTGTTCCACCATCCATCACAGCAGGGAAGTGACACAACAATCTCTTAGATCAATCTTTAGTTAGTTCAATGGTGGGTTTAATCATATTCTCGACGGAGTCGAGTTCTCTCAACCCCGGGAGAATTGATGCAACCCTTGTTTGCATTTTTATTTTACTTTATTTCTAATACTTTTTGTAGCGCATGTGTTCGCGCATTTTTTGTTTTAGTTTCACTTACATTGTATTGTGTTTGTTAATTGTGCATTGTCGTTTGACTTATTGAAGTGACCGACCAATAAGATCATGAATGTAGAGGTCCGTCAAATTAGAAGCAGCGTTAAATTAAGCAAGCAAGATTCATAACAAAGAAAACATTAAGTTATTATTACAATTATTTTTCTGAAATTATATTTGGGATTGACCATTATTTCAGAATTTTGTAATTAGGGAGTTACCACAGTTAGCTAAATTAAATGCGTGTGGGAGTTTTCTTGAAACCAAGAGCCTTCATTTCCCTTCATCAATTTCAATTAAAACCAGCCTGGTAACAACCATGAATTAAATGGCAGCCCCTCCTCTGATTACTGTTCCATTATTTCTCTTGCTACAATTTGATTTCTCATGATTTAAATGGCAGCACCTCCTCTGTGAACAGTGGCCTGGAAAAAAAAAGAAAACGACGTGACTTCAAAATCCATGTCGCCTTCTACATCTATAGCAGTCGGTCGTCTGTATTCCTCCAAATCCAGCGCGACCCCAACCCGTTTCACCATTCCTCGGCTAGTCGCTGCCTCCCGCAGCTCCGTCGACCTCTGACGATCAGGACCCAGGCCTCCACCAGCGGAATCGAGTGGTCCCTGCTCGATTTGGCACAAGCATCCTGCTCCAGCCCGCCATTCCTTCCGGCCTCCCATCCAACGACGGCAAAGAACACTTCTGCCAGGTGCAGGAAATCGGTTAAGTCCACGGCCGAAAGCTACGGAACACCCACGGCCGAACGCTGCGGAACCCTCACGGGCGCATTCCTCCACCCGAGCCAGCAACCTCTTTTTTCCTCTCCAGCTTTACTGTCGATTCACTGTTTGGACTTGGTATATCCCTCTCCTAACTCAGTCCTCTCTCCCTATTAGTATAATATTTATGCACGATATAATTTGGTCAGTTTAATTAGAGCTTGCTTGCTTAAAATAACACCACGCCTATTTGCCGTTACATCTCAAAATCAAGCTTATTCTCCTTTCTTGTAGCATGTGGATGATTTAAACATAACGTTGAATTGCGAGCGAGTGTTGGGCATTCTATGCGCGTTTGTGAACAATTGGACGGTAATCGACTTGAAAATTCTCGTGTCATAATCAACCAGCGCAACTTATTTTAAAATTGATAACCGAATTTTATCTTTTGAAACCAATCACTCAATTTAGGAATGCATCACTGTCTCAATAAACCACCAAATAATGTATCTAAAAGAAAATAATATCATCATCCAAAATTTGCTATAGTTGCGACGCTTAAAATATGTCCAAAAATACTTGGGAGGAAAGCCATATTGACACCTTCATATCTAATAAATTGGATGACTTTCCCGAGTTGCCATAATTTGTACGTGACTTATATTTATTAACCTTCATAGCCAACATAGTTCAAAATTGGACCCAAGTGCAAAATATGATTTCATAGGATGCTCACCTGCTCAAAAGAGTTGTAAGTACCACCAAGACCTTATGGTCGATGGTGAAATGGATCAAACATTCTGACCTATCTAATTAATTAGATGATCTTCCTTATATTCCATAAATTTTAGGTGTACCATCTTTGTTAACTTTCATAGTCAACATAGTTCAAAATTTGACACTAGAGAAAACAAATGTGTTTTCATAAGATACCCACCTACTCATAAGGGTCATACAAATGTAGGATCCTAAACTGGAAATGGCCTTGCTCGTCCGATGAACAGGAACTCATTAATCTCATTAATGTTTCTTCAATCATTCTTAGAGAAGGTACAATCTAGCTTTAACATCACAATTAGTAGTGCCCCTATCTGATGGAAGTGTCCCTGTCAGACATTATAACAACCACAATGAAAGAGCTCAACGGAGGAACATTTCCACCAACGGGTTGGATTCCAAAAGAGAAGTTTTTTAATTGATAACATTCGAGCAAAATTGAAGAACAAAAATAAAGGAGAAAAGAAGAGATCATGGTCGGCTATTCCATGATAGAAGAACAATTCTACAGTGAGAGTCCCGAGTGATTCAGGACAGACGTCACACCTGGAAGCACGAATACTTCCCCGAAGGCAGCGTATACATACCAGATACGTATCTGACACCGATACGTACCCAATACTCGACGGATACACATATGTGGACACACTTGGACTTAGCACATCATTCTGCATATTGTGATAGGACTCTGTTTTACTAGTGTAAACAAAAGTTGGTTTTATGCTAGGAAGCGTTGGTACGTCCAATTAAGTTGTGTATCTGTACCAATAATGTTTCTGGTACTGGTACGTTTTTGTTACAAGTGCGTGTATTGAACGCGTTGATACGACACACATTATTAATAAAACGGCTAACTTGTCTCTAGACTAATCGGAGATTGAAGATCTTGATCTCCAACAATAAAAGAAAAAAAAGACTGATGAGTAAACATAAGTTTAATTTTATCTTTTTTGGTTAAACATATAAGACGTTAAATTTTGTAATATTTATGAATGCTTAATGATTGAAAACTTCATGTTATGTTGCATTGATTTGTGTACTTGTACTTCAAAGTTATGATTTATGTTTGATGTTTCGATATTTTGATAACTATTTATTACACTTGTGATATATTATATTTATTACAATGTATCATGCCCTATGTTGTCAAAGGCGCAAGGCGCGCCGAGGCACAAAGGGGTCCTGGAGCCTAGCGCAAGCCTGAGGCACGTGGGCCGCAAAAATGGGGGGAAAGAAAATTGAGCTAATTAGGCGCTCAATTCGCTGAAATTGAGCGAATTGGGCGGCCAATTCGGAGAAATTAAGTGAATTGGGCGTCAATTCACTGTTTTACAGTGAATTGGGCTCCAGTTCACTGATTTACAGTGAACTGGAAGCCCAATTCACTGATTTACAGTGAACTGGAAGCCCAATTCACTGTCAACAGTGAACTGGGCTTCTCCCAGTTCACTGTTTTGTTACAGTGAACTGGAAGCCAGTAAAGTTTAAAACAATCAAACTAAAAGATCCCTGTAAAAAAAATTCATGTCTTAAAACAAATGCAAGAAAAGCTTAGAACATTAAAAGAATCAGTAAAAATAATCCTAGCAGCAATTAAAACATCTCCTGCTAAGGAAGAGGACATAAAAGAGAGCAAAATTCATAATATGAACAGATAAATGCTTGTGATATAAAATGCAATGCTTGTGAAAAGAAGAAAGAAGAGGAGAATGATTCTTACAATTAAAAGAGGAGATGAGAGGATGCAGGAGTTTCCGTGACTCTGAAAAGAAGAACGACGCCGGCTAATGCTTCTTCTGCGTCTCCGACTCTCCGACGAGTATAGAAACCAAGAGGAATGGAGACGGGACTCCGGAAAGAAGAGCGGTGGCGACTCCAGCGAGAAGAAAGGAGGAGAGAAGAGGAGTCGGGGACGAGAATCGGAAGTCGGCAGTCGGCAGGAAGAGCGGGCTCGATTCTTAGCCCTAAAAGGGATGCAGGAAAATGAATCGATATTATAAGGCGCCTGATTGCCTGAACCGGATTTTAGGTTAAAACTGGTTCATGCATTAAGGCGTGCCTGAACTATGCCTGGTAGGAGCGTGAGGCGCGCGCCTAGGCGCGCCTGAGGATTGCCCAAGGCACATCGCCCGCCTTGGCCTTGCCAGGGCACGCCAGCTTGCGCCCCATGCGCCCGGCGCCTCAGGCGCGCGCCTTGACAACACAGATCATGTCGTATTCGTATCCTTGGTTTTTAAATTTTGTTGTACCGTCGTACTACGTACGTATCGTACCCGGTACCCATACTCGTACCAGTGCTTCCTAGTCTGCCACCCTGACATCACCACCAGGGTTTATAGAAAAGTTGAGCTTGAACCACATGAAAATTATTAAGATGAATGTGCGGAAAAATTAAGAAAGATAACTTGAGAATTTAAGTGATGGTAGAAGTAAGCATCTATTGGAAGATTGATGAAAATTTTAAATTAATTTACGAATGAAATATGAATATGTGGAGCTTAACATATTAATTAATAGCTTTAATTTAATTAATAGCTTTAATACGAAGTTTTATTACCTTGCAGGTTGCAAATTACAAGTTACATACTTTTTATTTAGATGGACTTTTTCTTTTAGAGTTCAAAAATATGTTATTGTGGAGCTTGGTTATGTTTTGCCTGAGTTCTTATTTCTTTCGGTGCTTAAATACTGAATCTTAATGCAATCTATGTTTCCCTGCATTACATACCAATGTCAAGTAAGCTGTTGCAAATCTAGTAACTACAGGTCAAATTAAATCTTCCCCCTTCGTAAATTCAAGCAACCAAGTGTGAAGAAGAGTTCTAGAATATATGTATGTTATTATCTTTCTGCTTTTTGCAATTGTTAATTTATGAAGATCGATTTTTCTCTCAAAATCTTCTAAAATCAAGTCAATACAATGTGCGGCACATAATGTCTAATATAAATGTTTTCTCTTTTTCATCAACATTTGACCAACAGCATTGTAATTTGAAGCATTATTTGTCACAACTTGAACATCATTTCCTTCCCCAACCTTTTTCACAACTTCATCTAACGATTTCGAAAACTTTATCCGAAGTTTTGGAGAATTTTGAAGTATCTATTGATCATAAGAACACCGTGCTTTTGGGACTATTCACCAAGAAGTTGCATACAGATCTTCGTTTCCTATCTGACCATCCATCAGACATAATCGTACAACCATTTTTTGTCATTCCACCTTGTACTCCTCTAGTAATTCTAGAGTTCTATCAACTTCTTGTTTTAGGTATTTTACTCTAATATCATTATAGGAAGGTGGTTTCATTCCGGGGTCATATTGGCCAATTGCTTCAACCATGCTAATGAATTCCGGGTTCTTGATACAGTTGAAGTGAATGACATTTGTATAGAAAAAATGAGCAATTTGTTAACATGCTTTTTCATGCGGATCCTTTTTGATAATCTAACTAATTGTAGATTGACTTGATTTTCTTGAATCCAAAGCATTCTTGCGAGACTTTATGGTAGTGGGCTTGGAAGTTGAACCCAAACCAGACATCTCTATTTTTCTAGCATAAGTACAGAATCAATCAATAATAAAAAATGAGGCAATATGCATAAAGTATAAGAAATCTCGTCACTATTTTATAAAGTAGAGACAACCTATCTTGTTGCAAACTTGCAATAAGAATTTCCTCCTACAGGAAAAACATTAAACATGTAAGTATTATAATTTACATAGAAGTTGACGTGGAGTACAGCTGTACAGGAGTGGTGGGGTGGAATGGGCAGGTTAGGAGATATCCTCCTTAATGTTGGACAAGTTAGGAGATATCTACAGTAGCATTTGCCATATATAAATACCAATATAGCTTATACAGTTATACTTGTTAATATCTAGTGCATAGCGGCCACCTGATTAGGTAGAAAACTAAATAATGAAATCACATTATCTAGCACATACAATACAAAAGAGTAGCTAAGAAGACATGGACACCTGAAGCCAACAACATTAAAAATTTTAAATAATGAAATCAGCACATACAATCAGCCAATCAGCCAACAGCACGCACATCTAGTCATCTACCACATACAATCAGCACATGCAATCAGCCAACAGAACATACAATCTGTCACATACATTAAAAAATTTAAATGAAGCCAACAGAACATACAATCAGCCAATCAGGTGGGCTAATATGAAGATCTAGTCATCTAGATATACTGATAATGAAGATCTAGATAAACAATACACTGATAACAAAGATCTAGATACACTGATATATGCCATTAGCTAATATGAAGATCTAGTCATCTAGATATACTGATAATGAAGATCTAGATAAACAATACACTGATAACGAAGATCTAGATACACTAATATATGTCATTAGCTACTATGAAGATCTAGATACACTGAAAATGAAGAGCAGGATGCGAAAATGGAGAAGCGTCTACGATACCTGGTGAGAATGTGAGATAACAGTTGGCGTTGGCGTCGGCGTCAGCAGAGAGAAAGGAAGAGAACGTCGGGCCATCGGCGTGGACGTCGACGTCGGGAAAGGAATAGAGCGCCCGTGGCAGAGAAAGGAATAGGGGAGAGCACAAGCAGCGAAATAGGGTTTTACCGAGTATGGGCCTGAATTTTATAATATGATCGGGATCGTAGGATCAAAATCGGATCCCAATCCTACCCAGCCTACGATCTTGAATACTCCCGATCGAAAGAGGCCGATTTCAATCTTGTTTGCGATCCGGATTGAAATTCAGAATCCATATCGTGCGATCCTACGATCTGGATCGTGATCCTGACAACCTTGCCTGAAGGGGCTACTAATCCCTCTAGATACTTGAGTGGAGGAAGTTCTAACATGGACTTCAATCAGGGTGTGACTCACATCAAACTGAATGAGAGAAACTATCTCCAATGGGCTCAGTCTATGTGGATATTCATTGAGAGCCATCGAAGACTTGGTTTTATCACCAGATCCAAGTCGGCCTCAAGCAAGACTGACCCCTTGTATGAAGAATGGGAAGCTGAGAATCTTACTGTGAATAATTGGCATGTCAACTCTATGGAACACAAGATTGCGAGTCAATTTTGTTTCTGTCAAACTGTATCTCAAGTTGTGACTGAAGGGGCTCAAATATGGTTTCCCGCGAGGGATCAAAGGAAGGAACAAAAGAAACCTAAAGGTGCATTTCTTGCTAATAGATGATGCCAAAGGAATACATATGATCAAACAACACTTGACCTCTGTTTTTCAAACCAAAGACTTGAGAAATCTTCGGCACGTCCTTGGTATTGAGGTAGCTTGGCGTCCTGATGGACTTGTTCTATGACAACGGAAGTACTGTTTTGGCTTTGTGTTCATGCCTCAGACTCCGATCTACTACTTTCAAACCCAGAATATTATAGTCGTCTTGTAGGGAAGCTGATATATCTTACAGTGACAATACCTAATATATCTTTTGTTGTTTGAGTTGTCAGTCGACTCATGCAAGCTCCACAAATCTCTCATCTCCAGGAAGTTGAGCACATATTTCGATAATTGAAGTCGGCTCCTGGATAAGGACTTTTATACAAGCCTTCATCGTCTCTCTTATCTCTTATTGGATACTCAGAAGCGGACTATGCGGGCTTACTGGATGGGCGTCGTATCACAAGTGGATATTGTACACATTTTGGTGGACACCTTATCACTTGGCAAGCAGCCTATTGTTGTTCGCTTAACTGCCAAAGCAAAGTATCATTCAGTGGCCTTTGTTGTGTCTGAGCTCACCTGGTTGGAAAGCCTTCCAAGTGACCTTGGTGTTAAACTTTTTTCGCCTGCTACTCTCTGTTATTATAGTCATGCTGCTATACATATTGTCAACAATCTCATAGTTCATGAACGTACCAAACACATCGAAGTTGATTCACTTCATTCAGAAGAAGATTAAACTAAAGAAACTGGAATTAAAACATGCTCCTACAGCCGGGCAAGGGACAGATACTCACACTAAGGCCTTACCATGTCAATTATATTATCAGTTCTTGTCCAATCTTGGTGCCTACGATCTATATACTTCAACTTGTAGGGGAGTGTTGAATAAACAATGTAAAAAGGCCCAATAACAAGGCTCAGCTAGAGTCCTCTATTTCTTTAGGTCTTTATTCTTGCATCTTAGAATGAGATTCCTTCTTCCTTTTCTCTTCCTATACAAATGTACAAATACTTGTATATAGGATGATTTCGAGAGAAATAAATAAAACAATTTATTTTTATTTTTCCTTCATACTCATCTACATTTAAATCAAGGCTCACTATGTTTTTCTTTTAATTTGCAATTTCAACATGCTTGCCTCTTCTTTTATGATTAAAAATATTTTCATTTGTTTACTCAAAATAGGACTAATTCAGATTACTATTTTGTGGTAAAATGAATGACTTTTACTCAATATTTTTTGAATATCTCTTCAAATTTTGAGTGTTCTCTTTTGTAGTAATCATATTTTTCTAATCAACATGAGTTTTCTACTTACTCAATATTTCATGATATCTTACTTTCACTAGAACTTATTTTATATACTCTCGAAGCAAAATTTAATATTTTAACTAAAAATATGGATATGATTTTAGACCTGTTTAAAAGTTTGAGCCTTTGAAACAACCTATACAATTTTCTATTCCTAGCCAATTTTGAGTATATTACAATTTTTCTTTAACACCCTCATAATATTTTGTTTAACCAAAGTCATATTTTTCCTAATCTATTATTATCACTATTCCATGCATTATCTTTATATTGAATTTTTTAATTTTGGAAAAAGAAGGGTGAAGGACTAATGAAAATTATGAGATACTTTTGATGTCCAAGTCATTTTTACATAAGAATGACTCATTTATTTTGTTGCAAAGAAAAATAATTATATATAAATAGAAAAAAATATTTTCCACACTAGAGGAAAGACATAATTTTCACCAAATAAGATGGGGAATGATGTAATGAAGAAGTTAATAATTTGACATATCTGTTTTGGAGAGATTTTAAGAATTTTTATGTGCGCTGAGCGTATATGGAGGATCCTACGGGAAATCCAAATATATGATACATTTATTATTTTTTCACAAAATAAATTACAGAATATTGATCCATGTATTTTTACGGTCATTTTAAGTACTTACATGTATACATTTTGGGGTGAAAATACATTTGTAAAAAAATGAATTTTTTGAACTATTTTTCAAATGTAATTTAAAACTGAAAATACAGTCCATTTACAATTGTAAATGATGTTACGGTTTGTTGAGAAGATTGAGTCGAAATTTGTAGACTGTATTTTTCACTATTCACTTTCAAGTATGAGTACATATATATAGGAAGAGAGACAGATGAGTCCCAAAACAATGTGAGACTAAAACTAGAAACCTAAATGGGCTTATAAATGAGCTATTTACATATTCTTCCTAATATACTCTAATACTCCCCTGCAAGATGGAGCATACAAGCTTGGATAGAAACTGCTTATACATTGGTCTTGGTAAAGCCTTTGTCAAGATGTCGGCAACTTGCTCAGAGGCCGGAACATGCTCCAATTCAATTTTCTTCAGTTGAACCTTTTCCCGGACAAAGTGACAATCAACTTCAATGTGTTTTGTTCGCTCATGGAATACAGGGTTCTTGGCAATATGTATAGCAGCCTGACTATCATAAAGCAAAGTTGCAGGTGACGATAGTTTAACTCCTAAATCATCAAGCAGACTTTCCAACCCGGTGAGTTCAGATACAACAGTTGTCATTGCACGATACTCGGCTTCAGCAGAAGACCGAGCAACCACTGATTGTTTCTTACTCCGCCATGTGATAAGATTTCCTCCAAAATAAGTACAAAATCCAGTAGTGGACCGTCGATCATCAAGAGAGCCCGCATAATCCGCATCAGAGTACGCAACAAGAGAAAGAGAGGGGATGACTTATATACAAGCCCCCGTCCGGGAGCAGTCTTCAAGTACCTGAGGATGCGTTCGACTGCCTGTAGATGAGAAATCCGTGGTGAATGCATAAAACGACTGACCACCCCAACAACAAATGAGATATCGGGCCTCGTGACCGTCAAGTATATCAGTATTTCTACAAGGCACCGATAATATTCTGGATTTGTAAGCAGTGAATCAGAGTCAGATCCATTAGCACATAACCTGTGGTTGACATCTATAGGAGTTTCCGCAGGTTTGCACCAAGAGTAGCGAGCATCCTGAAGGAGGTCGAGGCAATACTTCCTTTGTGATAAGACAAGGCCATCAGGTCATCTTGCTATCTTCAGACCAAGAAAATATTGAAGCTTTCCTAGATTTTTTGTTTGGAAGACCAAATTTAAGTGTTGTTTGATCTAATGTATCACGTTGGAGTCATCACCCGTTATCAGAATATCATCCACATACACCAGGAGAATGACAGTCCCAGTTGATTGATGACGAGTGAAAATAGAGAAGTCAGCCGAGCTTCGCTTGAATCCAACGTCGTGAACAGCCTTACTGAATTTCTCAAACCAAGCCCGAGGAGACTGATTGGGACCATAAATAGCTTTTCGAAGAAGGCGCACACGAGACTCCTCCGTGGTCTCAAACCCGGAAGGTTGGCATATGTAGGCAGTCTCTTGAAGATCACCATTCAGAAAAACATTTTAATGTCCAGCTGATGAAGGGGCCAGTGGCGGTGGACAGCGAGGGAAATTAGAACCCGAACAGAGTTCAGTTTGGCAACCGGCGATAATGTTTCCTCGTAGTCCAGGCCTTGTTGTTGGGTGAACCCTCGTGCCACAAGTCGAGCTTTGAGCCGATCAGCAGTCCCATCTGGAGCATGTTTAATGGCAAAAACCCATTTACAGCTAACGCAGGACTGGTCAGGAGGAAGGGGGACCAGATCCCAAGTGTGATTCGCCCAAAGGGCAGACATCTCCGCATCCATTGTCGCTCGCCACACAGGATGTTGAAGAGCCTCCTGCACAGAGTTAGGGATAGAAACAGATGAAAGTGCAAGAGCAAATTTAAGGAGAGGTGGTGATAACCGATGTAAAGAAATGTGGTTTGCCAGTGGATGAGCCGTAGAAGTGGAGGCAGGATCGTCCGGCCGCAAGATAGCATTCGTAGAGGGTAGCTGCGGATGTGCCCCAGAGTTTGAAGCACGACGAGTGTAGCCGTGAAGGAGAGGTGGTTTAGGTGGCGGTGGTCCCGATCGTGGAGCTGGAAGGAGAGGTGGTAAAGGAGTCGTGACTGGAATGGTAGGATGAGGCAAGGGAGGAGGTAGAGGAGAAGTAGAAGGGGAAGTGTGAAAAGGTTTGTCTTCAAGGAAGGTGACATCAGCCGAGACAACCACTTTGTCATCGAAGGGAGAGTAACATATATAACCTTTTTTGAGTGTGAGAGTACCCTACAAACATGCACTTTTTTGCTCGAGGGGAAAATTTATCCAAAGGTGGGCCAAGATTATGGACATAGCAGGTGCAGCCAAACACCCGAGGCGTGAGAGAAAAAGGAGACTGAGAGGGGAAGAGGAGATTGAACGGAGTGGCGAATGCGAGAACAGAGGAAGACATGCGGTTGATAAGATGACAGGCAGTTGACACAGCGAAGTGCTAGTATTCTGAGGGTACCTGCTGTTAAAGCATTAAAGACTGAGCGACATCTAGGAGATGACAATTTTTCCGCTCGGGCACACCATTTTGTTGAGGGGTATATGCGCATGAGGTTTGGTAGATAATGTCAAACACAGTACAAATAGCAGAGAACATCCGACTTGTATATTCTCGCGCATTATCACTTCGAAGGATTTTCAAGGGAGAGGAGAACTAAGTACGAGTTTTAGTAACAAAAGTACGATATATAGATGTTAGTTCAGTGCGATCACGAAGTAAATATAACCATGTTAAACGAGAATAATCGTCAATAAGGTTAAAAAGTAGCGATACCCAGATACACTGGGGATTTTATACGGTCCCCAAATATCAGAATGAACTAAAGATAAAGGAGTAGAACTCCGAGTACATACAGGACTAAAGGAAGTATGATGATATTTGCCAAAGATACAAGATTCACAATTAAACTCATGCGGAGAAATATCCGAAAGAGCTTTCTTGATAATCTGAAGGTAAGCATGTCCAAGACGACGATGTCAGTCAACCGAGGAGATGACAGAGAGAGCGGAAGGAGGAATGTCAAAGAGATAGAGCTCATTCGACAGTCATCCCCTACCAATAATATTTCACGTTTGTCGATCTTGCACAACAAAGGAATATGGTGTGAATGTAACACAACAATCAAGATCTTGAGTAAGCCGGCTAACAGAAAAGTTAAATGGGGATCCCGGAACATGAAAAACCGAAGATAAAGAGCGGGTGGGTGTGAGAGGTAGATCAACAACGCCGAAGACTGGGGTGCTATCACCATTGGCCACAGTGATGAACTCAGGATGCGAAGACACCAAGTATTGCGGTGGATGTTTCGAAGTAAGATGATGTATGCCATCGGAGACCACTATCCAGTGAGAACTCTGGACAAGACATGATATACCTTCATTTGAGATGGACGTCACGGAGCCAGAAGAGCGAGCAATCACGCCTTGGAGATGTTGGGGCTGGGTACGAAGAGTTTCAACATCTGTTGGAGCGAAGGACGAAGAATCCGATGCAGAAGCAATGTGCGGAGACCCGGCCTTAGTAGAAGTCGCAAGGTGTGGAGGCAGACCATGTTTGCGATAACATGTGGTCTCAAGATGATTATCCCGATCGCAGTAAGTGCATTTAAGGGGGTATGCCAGCACGTTCTCGTCCCCGAGACGGGTGGCGACCTCCACGGGATGAAGAACCACGGGTGGAATGAGCTGGTGTAAGTAGCTGGAGAAATGCCGGAGAGGAAGGCATAGGAGCCTCTGGTGGCGGTGTAACCTTCAGAAGCATAGAACAAACATCTGAGAGAGAGGAAGTAGTAGCTGAGGAGAGGATATGAGCCCGAACACTATGCAGGTGAGAGGGGACACTGGCCATCATCATAGCAATCCCGACTGCCTCTTTTTGTGCTCGTTGGGCAATCAAGTCAGTGGTAGGGGGCTGGTGCTAGATCCATGCCTCAACAAGGGTCTTAGTCATGGCAACGAAGGAGGTCATATCACCTGGTATCCCGAGATCAAGGCATTGAAGATCAGTAATGATATCTAACAAGTGTTGGAGGTTGTTCTGGCCAAAATAGAAAAAGTGGAGTTCCTCCGACATTGACTTGACTGTGTCATGATACATGGTCATCTTGTAGGGCTCGGTATCCATGGAATTGAGAAGCCAATATTGGACATGACTGTCATCACGAAGCCACTCGTCAGTGGGTGCAGAAGGCGTAGCCCGTGTCAAATGATGAAGAAGTCCTTTCGTCTGCAGCACATGACAAATAGAGTGCACTCACTCCACAAAGTTCGGTTTCCCATTGAGAGAAATGGTGGTAATTCGAAGTTCATCCCGAAGTTCAGTAGCGAAAGCAACAACACGATCTGGAAGAGAGGAGGCAGCAGTTGAGTCCATAGAAGCATCGGTGGAAGCCATGAAGCAGAGGTCGGGCGGTCGGGCGGTCGGGCGGATAGGCAGAGCGAATAGACGGTGAGGCAATCGCCAATTAAGCCGAAGCAATGGACGACAAAGCCGCAGAGAACCGACTGCCCGCGGGAAATGGACCGGCAGAGAGAAACTGCAAAGGACCAGAGACCACGGGAGCAGCCGCGTGAACAGAACCTCTGGAGCAGCGACAAGAACAATCTGCGAGAACAGTCTGCGATAACAGAATTGTCCGCTAGAACAGACCGCGGGAGAAACCGCGCGAGAAGAGGAGCAGCAAGAACAGTCTGCTAGAACAGGAGCGGATAGAGGCTGCTGCGGACAGAGGGGAGAAACCGCGTGAGAAGCAGAGAGAAGTTGCTGCATTCAGAGGGGAGAAACCGCGCGAGAAGCTGCTGTGGACAGAAGGGAAGCTGTTGTGGACAGAGAAGCCGCAGCGGACAGAGAGGAGAAACCGTGCGAGAAACGGGTAAAGGGGAGAAACCACGCGAGAAGCTGCGGACAGAGGGGAGAAACCGTTGCGGACAAAGAGGAGAAACCGCGCGAGAAGCTGCAGACAGAGGGGAGAAACCGCTGCGGACAGAGAGAAGAAACCGCGTGAGAAGCGGGTAAAGGGGAGAAACCGCGCGAGAAGCCGGATAGAGGGTCCCACCAAACTTCAAAAGGGAAGGTCTATAAAAGGAGTGAGGGAGAGAGAAAAGAAGAGAAGCCACGGAGACAGGGGAAGAGCCGATTAGGAAAACCGAAGACCGCAAAAAGGAGCGGTTAGAAGGGAAGGTCGGCGGTTAGAGGGGGGGTTAGAAGGGAAGGCCGGCGGTTAGAAGAGAAGGCTGGCGGTTAGAAGAATTCAAACCTCCAGAAGGACCGTTTCGAGCACTGATACCATGTAGAGAAGATTGAGTCGAAACTTGTAAACTGTATTTTTCACTATTCACTTTCAAGTATGAGTACATATATATAGGAAGAGAGAGAGATGAGTCTCAAAACAAACACTGTGAGACTAAAACTAGAGACCTAAATGGGCCTATAAATGGGCTATTTACATATTCTTCCAAATATTCTCTAACACGGTTGTAATTTTGAAATCAAAGGTCTTGCAAGTTACATGTATGCGCTGAGAGTACAAAAAAATTTGCTCTGATTTTAAACCTTTGTTATCCTTTTTATACCTTACCCACAAGCACAAACCTACGTTACATCATAAATAGTCTTATTTGATTTTTAATCGTAAGATTTAATTTTTAAGAGTAAAAAGAATTTAGAAAAGTAATCTTAGTGTGTCAATATAATTTAATGTTTTATGAAAGTTTGTATAATCATATCTGAAATGAGATGAATAAAGTTGATTCAGTAGGGAGATAAACATTTTGTTTAAATAAATTTTCTTCATCATAACACTAGACGTTAATCATTACAAATCCTATTCCTTATTTAAACTATGAAAAATTTTCTTATTATAAGGGGTGATACATTGCATATGAAATTCAAGTCTACGTTCTACATATTGATAAGAGAAAAACTTAAATATATGGGTATTTGATGATGCAATATTTGTTCATATTTTTAGCATCATCTATTCATTAAAACTACACACATTTTAGTTTCCTTCCCTATAATTAACTATAAAATTGATAAATTTACATTCTTTCGTGTAGTGAGTATGAAGGGATCGGTCAAACTTTTCAAGTCATCAATGGCATTTAGAGATAATTTGAGAACCACTGGCAATAACCACCCTGGCGCACACCATGTGTTTTGGGTTTGAGCTCTGGAGAATTCAGTGTTGATAAGACCAAAACCATCCAAAGTCATTGTCAAACGGAATGTAGATCGCACACCTTGACGTGCACGTTGTGCGCTTTTCCTGTGCGCCCCTCCATAATGTGCAATTGTTGTTCAATTGGCGTTTTTATGGTTTAATGTGCTCGTTCACCAAACACAGGCCTGTTACGTTTGTCGTGCGCTTAGAACCTGCACCACATAAGTTGCACTTTTGAAGACCTACAAATAACATACAACGGAGGGAACCAATATCATGTCTTTGGAGAGTAAAATAGACATGATGAAGAAAATGTGAGTGTCTTGTCATAGAAAAGTATTCCATAGTGTAAGGTTGATATTTATTTTTGTTTTTGTAGGCAAACCTTATCCTGCATTTTGCAAGAGGCTGCTTCCAGGACTAGAACTCGTGACATCAAGGTCACACAACAACACCTCAATCAGTGCGCCAAAGATCCCCTTCTATCATCAAGATGAGTAATTAATTTCATATAGTGTCTGATCTTGATGAAACTTAGAGTGATATTTATCTTGTAATGTTTTTATTGTCAATGACTTCTTAATAATATCTTAATTTATTGTTGATTTATATTTTGTTACAACCATATTTCCAGTACATGCTACTCATCTACAACCCACAACTAGAGATCAAGATATCCTAGAATATGAGATCACTCAATGATAAAAGGAGGTACGTACGCTTCTGAATCATATGACAAACTAAATCCTCTGAATTAGAGTTAAATCTAACAGTAGAACTCATAAACTAAAAAAACAACTAATGAGAGCATCGATTAGGTCAATTAACCCAAATTTTGACAATAGCCACCTTGATAGAGGGGTTATTACAATCGGGGAACTTCCACGATGCAGAAATATTTTTTAGATCAAACACTTTCTTTTCTCATATTTTCTTCTATGATATTCTCGTCG
This sequence comes from Platanthera guangdongensis, assembly GCA_039583875.1. Lineage (NCBI taxonomy): Eukaryota > Viridiplantae > Streptophyta > Magnoliopsida > Asparagales > Orchidaceae > Platanthera > Platanthera guangdongensis. The sequence continues at coordinate 232,257,292 of CM077150.1, forward strand.
ATTTTATTCTTTTGAATTCGTTTTCAGTTAGCTTTAAAACCATTCAAAGTTTTATTTGGTAAAATAATAGTAATTTTTGTGAGTATACATATTCGACGAGGACCGAGGAATACAACGTTTGTCTTACTGAATTGTAATTGAACAACCACACAACACAATCAGCGCCAATAAAGACTTCAACCTTTAAGTGGTTGTTTAAAAAGAATAAATTTGCACGACCAAGAGACTTCTTAAGATATCTTAGAACATGATGGGCAAACTCTTGATGATGAGCACTTAGAGCATGCATGTTTCTGCTTAAGAAGCCTAGAATGTATGAAATACCAAACATGTATATAAGTATTCTAATTTGTCTTTGATAGAACGGCACATTGATCCTATCACCATCTCTATCATCATAAATCTTGTGATTTTCCTAAATGGGAGTATTCACCGGAGCACAAATTTCCTTCAAAAGATCCATAATGTGTTTTCGCTAAAAAATGAAGATACCCTTACTGAAGCTTGCAACTTCAATCGCAAGGAAATACCTGGATTTTCCCTGATCTTTGATATCAAATTCCTTGTACACTTGAGTTTTGAGAGTGATCGTCTCCTCAATGTCATCTCCTAGAACTACAAAGTCATCTCATAAACAATGACAATTGTATTTTTTTGACCTTAATTTTTACGAACATAGTATGACCTAGTTGTCCTTGATTATAGCCAAATTGGATCACCATATAGTGTCTTCCAAACTAAGCCCTAGGAGACTGCTTCAAACCGTATAATTTTTTCTCAAATGTCGAAGCTTGTCTGCTTGTTACTTCCTTGTGAACCTAGGAGGAAATTTGATATACACTTCTTCCTCCAACTCCCCATAGAGAAAGACGTTCTTCATGCCATGTTAATGAAGTTCCCAACTAGTCAGGCTACATGTAATAATAGGACTTGGATGGAATCCACTTTGCAATAGGAGCAAATGTCTCTTGGTAGTCAGTATTTTGGGTCTCGAATATATCCTTGAGCCACCAACCGTGCTTTGTAGCATTCCAGTGTACATCATGTTTCAATTTCACATAAAATACCATCTTTGAACCAACAACTCTCTTTTTTCAGAGGAAGTTGGGGAATGCCCCACGCAGGATTCTTATCAAGTGCAAACATTTCTTCCTCCACAACTTTCATCGATTCAGAGATACCCAATTTTCCATGTCAATTCATAGGAATAGCAATCAAGGATAAAGAGATATTGAAAACTAGACATTCATGGGTAAGGTTTGGTAAGAAACATAGTTTAGGATAGGATGATTCACACATGCCACTTTACCTTTTAGAAGGGAAATGGAAAGAAGAAGTTTATCCACATAGTTTGAATCTGGGGCAAGCATTAATATAGGTGGAATCCATAGGAAGTTGTGTTTTATACATATATGCATGCCACGATAGACTATAGGAAGGGGATAGAGCAGAAAGAAATGAGTAACAAGAGGTTATATGTCCTGGATGAGAGACATGATTGGGTTGAAGGGAATAAGAGAGGAATATCACACACATGAATGTCTTCTTGCAACATTCCTATATTACCTGTCTCCCTTTAATGGATGGGGCAAGTCAAATCGAGAAAGTAGAACTCCCCATCACAAAATATAACATTCATGGTAAAAAACACGTGTTAGGGGAAAATAACATTGATATCCCTTAGTGATAGAGGAGTAACCAATAAATACACATCTCTAAGCCCAAAGATCAAGCTTGTCCCGATGAAGTTGATGGATGTATAAAAAAACAAACACACCAAGAAACAAGAATAGAAAGATATGGCGTATCAATCACATAGTTGGTGGTGGAGAGGCAAGCTATCGGTGTAGCATAGCCAAGTACTCTAGATGGGAGGTGATTGATTAGAGCACAAAAGTCAGCACGGAAGCACCCCAATAAGACTTAGGAAGATGCATAATGTTGTGTAGGAAACGAACTACCTCAAGGAGATGTTTATTTTTCTTTCAAGTACTCAATTTTGAGTGGAGGTATGCACAGATGTAGTTTGATGGATAATACCACAGGATATAATCCGAACACACCGCGGTCATCATACTCCCCCACCCCCAACTTATAACTCTGAAGGACGCGAATAGTGACCTTCACCTTGTTTATCATCATCTTATGAAATACTTGAAAGCAATCAAATATTTTACTCTTTATTTTAAGAAGGTACATTCGTGTGGTGCGAGAAAAATATTCAATAAAGGAGACCAACAAATACAAAATAGTAAAAGATAGTAAAGAGAAAGGACCCCAAACATCAAAATATATCACATAAAATAGAAGTAAATTAGAAGAGGAGATATGAGAAAAAATATGGTTAACAAACTTACAAAGTTCACTAACATCACAAGACAAATGTTTAATAACAGACATAAAAGACGAAAACAATTTTTGAAGATAAACAGGAAACGGATGTCCAAGACACTAATGTCATCTTTGAACATCCTCAACAATAGGGTTGTAGTTGATGGTGGATGAAAGAGCTTGGGAAAGAGGTAATAGGTCCAAGAAGTATACCTCCCCCCCCCCCCCAAAAAAAAGTAGTGCAAGACAGTACAAAGGAAGGACCTCAAACATCAGAATGTATGACATCGAACAAATGTAAATTAGGAGAGTATGGGTGTAAATAAAAATCATCGAACCACCGAACCGTGTTCAATTTTCGTGAGCGATGATTTGGTTATGGTTTCAAATATTGAAAAATCGCATGGTTTGGTTCACAGTTTTTGATGGTAAACCAAACCGAACCACATATGTATTGCAATACAAAATTTTAAATATCTATAATAATATTATATAATTCCTTATATAAATGGTTACAAATAATATAAATTTTTTCACTGTTCTAGTTTCCACCGTCTGACATCCCGACTGCCACGTGTGCACTCTGCATTAGGGATTACGTTTTAGTTTTGTAAACCACCGAAATTGTACCGAACTGACGGTTCGATTCAAATGGTTTGTGCAATTCGATTCCAAATTTATTGGAATCATGTACGGGTGGTTCAGCATGCAGTTTTACTCAAAAATCAAACCATTACACCCCTAGAGAGGATATATGAGAAAAACTACGGCCAACATACTTAGAAAGCTTATTGATATCACAAGACAAATGTTTAATAACAAACATAAAAAAACAGAAACAAATTTTGAATATGACGGATGTCGAAGACACTAATGTCATCTTTGAACCCTCAACAGTAGGGCTGCAGCTGATGGTGGATGAAAGATCATGGGAAGGAGACCACAGGTACAAGAAGTACAAGACAGTACATGGCAAAGACCCCAAACATCAGAATATATCATATAAAATGAAGTAAATTAGGCCGGCAGATATGAGAAAAACTGTGTCTTAACATACTTAGAAAGCTCACGGACATCATAAGACAAATATTTAATAATAGACATAACATACAAATATTTTTTAAGAATAAACAAGAAACAAATGTACAAAACGATAATGTTATCCTCAAACATCATCAACAGTAGGACTGTAGCAGATGGTGGATGAAAAAGCTTATGAAGGAAGCTACGAGTCCAAGAAGTACAAGAACCCCCCTAGATTCCAACGGTTGTCAATGTTCTGCCTCATACAAGATCTTGAAAACACACAAAAGTCAAGAAAAAAATTTACATAACAATTCAAGGATCTAGTAATATTACTGATAGAAACTAAATTGTGAGGAAAAGGCGGGACATGCAAGATGAAGACAAGAAAAATAGAAAGGGAGCATAAAATTTGGCCCTTGCTAACAATAAGGGACAAGGAACCGTTGGTAGAAATGAATTTGGCACAACCAACCAAAGGGATATAGAATACAAACCTGAGGATGACTGCGTCATATGATCAAAGCACCGAAATCAATGATCCACTTAGAGGAGTTGATGAAAGCAATGTGCACATCGGTATACCTAAAGTGGCAAAGGTCATGGAGGAGGTACCTGAAATTGAATCACTATGGGATCTCAGCAGACGTCATGGGGCATCAAACCCGTAATTAGTAAATTTTACTGATAAGGGTGTAGGTAATAGCAACAGAGTAGTTGTAGGGATTATTGACTCATCATGAAAATCAAGTATAAGCAGCATCAGGCAATTGTGACCCCATCTATCGGGTACCCTCTAGTCCTGAGGCAAGACCACAACCACTATTTACCCGACCTGAAGGAGGAGCAAGATGAGGATGAAGCTTCAAGCAAAACTCACAAACATGGCTTCTCCTACCACAGTAATCGCAAAGTAACAAAGGTGACCGATGTTTCATGGCCAATTAGTGATGGCAGACTGATCAGTCATCAAGCCTGAACTTAGTGATCTTCTTTGGTGTTCATCACCATGTTCCATGCTAAATACCTCTCTAAGATAGGGAAGCAAAAAAGCAATGAAGTAAATATTTTTGCACGGTATCACACTTTATGTTCAACCCTTAAAGAACACAAGAACTCAGTAGCATTCTTCCTTCTTCTACAACCAAATGATATTTGCAGTGCATGCGAGAGTTAAATGCTTAAAGTAATACACTTCTTGATATAGGCTTTCAAACTCAGAAAAATAAGAGAAGACATCCATGGATCCCTTCCTGAGTTCAATAATTTGCCGAGTGAGCTCATACACCTGGGTGAAACTGCCAATCTGTGACTAGTTATCACAAGCATGTGTCCAAACCTCATAAGCAAAGTCCATAAACTTATAGCTCCAATAAACCTTGGAGGGTATTAAGTGAAGAATCCACAAGACAACAAGGAAATTATCAAAATCACACTTTTTAAAATGAAGGATTAGTCTTAAGTGGTTCAATGTTACGAGATGGGGAGGAAAACAAACTCCAAGGGGAAGACCTCACATGGCCCGCCTTAGGCTCCAATTGATTTCCAAATCCAAGATACAAGATAATTTAAAACAAGGAGCTGAGAGTTATATAACCCCTCCCGACAAAAGCAAAACGATAAAGAGAATGCAACAATTAAAATTAAACATAACATAAACGATCACGCCATACCAACTTATTGTAGTCCTGTCGTCGGTCTACTCCTCTGAGAGTATATGTGCCATGCCGACAATGCTCCTTCTAGGCCCCCCTCCTCTATGTTCGCAACATTCAACCACAGCCCCATCAATGCAACCATACTTTTAATGGCTACGAATGATGTTTTAAGCACCATGAGACCATTAAAATAAGTGTTTTCGTCAAGTGGAACAGAAGAGATCTTCAGGGTGCTACAGTCTATTATGAGTCCTTTTAAGTGTCACTCATTAGAGACACGTGAACACTAGATGAGAAGCAGAAGAATCTACCATAGAAACATGCCCCGGATGGAACAAGAAAAACAAGAATGTTAAGAAATCACTCTAACATCTCACGCCGCCCTAAATTTTTGAATGTTGAGGACGGCTCCTGGAAGTGTTCATGTGAAGAAGAAGACTAAGGAACCGGCCTAGATCAGAAGAAAAAGGCACGGGCAATGAATCAGGAAGGCAACGAGAACCGACGACAAGCAACGAATTAGATGGGAAGCGGTAAATCAACTCACGAACAATGATAGATCGACTCCCTAGAGCATCAGATGGGCTCATCAATAAAGTCTGATCCCACAGAGCCCTTAAGCAAAGTCGTTGCGATAAGGCAAGGCCGAGTGGAATTGGATCGGTGAGGGCGATGGAGCATCAACAAGTTTCATTGACTGGAGCAAGTTTGCTAGCGGCTGAAAACACGGGATGGGAGCGGGGGGAGCCCTAGCTTTGATACCAAGTGGAAAGAAAAATGTTATTCAAATTAGATTATCACATAATCCTATGAATACATATACATGGGTTAGGAGACTGCGAAAAAGACAAATTAAATCAAATGAAATTATTGCATTGTGACACTAATATTGTGGCAATTATAAGTGACTTGAAACCTTAAACTTCTCATGCCTATTCCTTCAATGTCAATTCTATCTACTCATTGTGAATTTCTAACCTTTCTTATGCATGTTCAAACCACCTGTTTATTTATATAATTTCATTTTACAAATTTGATTAAATATGAACTCGAATTTTCAATATCATTACTTAATTATTCGTATAATTTCAATTATTGAAAACAATTGCATCTATATATAAAGAATTATGTTAAATTTAAATTAATTAAAATATTTATTTTTTTGAAAAACCGTTTTTTTAAATAAATAAACAATTCCTTGAATTATGATTATTTGCATTTAATATCTATTAATTTAGGATTTCAACATAAAACTAATTCTATATCAGATTTATCACTCTATATTGTTTAGAGCCGTGTGTCTGCAAGACAGCAAAACGAAATAAAAAGAAAGAATTTGATGATCGCTTCTTTTTGTCTGTAATCAAGTGATATACTCTTCATAATATGCAATGAATTAAAAAAGGAGGAGAAGTTACACTAATTGCAAAAAAAAAACCAATTTCTACAATTACGGCAACCATGTCAAAATATTTAATTGAATTAAAGTTGTTTCAAAGCACACCACAACTATAATAGGGCTTAGGGGTTGAAACCTAAATTATAATGCAAATGTTGGTTAGAGCAGGATGTGGTAGCCTCTTCATCCAACTAAAGGACACATACTAAAAAATTTGGACCAAAATCTCTTGAATGAAAGATGTACCTAAACAAGAAATATGGTCTTTGTTGGTAAAGAAATCATGGAAAAATAATAAAACTTGCATAAATATATCATCCATACCTCATATCACTTCCTTTACGAAAGATCCGAATAGAAGGGTACCCTTGGATGTGATGCCTAGCATATTTTATCAAAAAGTGGATCATACGTTAAGTCTCAAGTGCAAATAAACATACAGCATCGAAGAAATTTTTTTTGCTAAAAAGATAATAGCAAATCAGATGTGCACTACTGTAACAAAATATCAATAATCAGAGATGATGTATCAACAAAGACGGGTTACCTCCTACATAGATTAATTTGTTCAGTACAATCCACCTTTCCCAGAAGAATTCGTCCATCAATTTCAGGGTCGTACCTAGATATTTTATAGCAAAACATCAGATTAACTTTCTCGGCAAGTGAGTTGGGGGAGTTCATATCCAAGTGAAACCATCCAAGAATAAGAGGTTACCTTTCCCTTATGATTTTAGCTGTTCTCTCCCATGATGGTCTCTATTTGTATGTAATAACAAGGAAATTTTTAGATTAAACTACGGAACTTGGCTATAAATATTAAGTTCTACTACAAAATTGAAGAAAACAAAGAATTTAAATCAGGAAAGCCCAAAATCCCATGGTGGAATGGCAGAATCATGAGCCACTTGTATACTAGATGGTGAAAGCAGTTGATAAAAAATAGGTCAACAATCTGTAGATTTTGTAAACTAACGAGGAAGAAAAAACGGGGTACCTCTGAATATTCCCCAACCCTAATCGAAGCCTCTGTTTGGATATAAATGTGAAGGGCTTAACCGGATGGAGGCAGACCCGGAAAATAATACCATAATCTACCCCCTCCCCCCCCCCCCCCCCAATGTGAAGGGCTTAACCGGATGGAGGCAGACCCGAAAAATAATACCATAATCTCCCCCCCAAGCTGGATCATGGATGTTAATCATACCAAGCTTGTTACAGATGAACTCCAATCTTTTTCCAGTGACAGATTTTGTAAGTATGTCTGCCAATTGGTCACTTGAGCGGGTGTATCTGAATTCAATAACCTGCTAGAGATTTGCATTCCTGATAAAATGACAGCTCACTTCAATGTGTTTAGTTCTCTCATGGAAAACAAGATTATTCTGGATGTGCAATGCAGATTGATTATCACACAACAACTTGCAGGGGCGAACAGCATGATAATTAATTTCTTTTAAAAATTGATGAAGACACATAATTTCAGCAGTAGTGCTTGCCATAAAGCGGTATTCGGCTTCACAACTTGACCTGGCCACCACATCTTGTTTCTTACTCCTCCAAGAAATTAGATTACCTCCCATAAGTATAGCATAACCAGAAGTAGGCCTTCTGTCAAACAGAGAACCCGCCCAATCAGCACCACAAAAGGCTTTTATACGTGAGTGTCCATGACTCTGATACAAAACCCCCTTTCCTGGATCCTTCTTCAGATATTTAACAATTCTTAATACAGCTTCCCAATGAGGGATCCAAGGATCTGTCATAAACTAACTAACCACACTAACAGGGGAAGCAACATCAGGACGAGTCATGGTTAAGTAATTTAATTTTCCAACAAGTCTCTGATACCTCTCGGGTTCAGAAATGGGAGTACCTTCTTGGGGCATAAGCTTCTCACCAAGAAGCATAGGAGAATCACAACTGTTTGCCTTTGACATTCCAGTGTCCTGCAATAAATCAAGAGTATATTTCCTTTGCGACAAAATATTTCATTCTCATGCTCAGAAACTTCAATGTCAAGCAAGTACCCCAGTGATCCAAGATCTTTGGTTAGAAATTGCTCGTGGAAGAACACTTTCAACTTAGAAATGATAACTGTAATTATTACTCGTAATCACAATATCATCAACATACACAACCATATATATGCAACCATCGGTAGTAGTCTGATAAAAAATGGAATTATCCTTGGTACTATGTTTCATGCAAAACCCTCGAACCACGGCTGCAGTAAGTCGGTCAAACCAAGCACGTGGTGATTGTTTAAGAATATATAAGGAGCGACGTAATCTGCAAACCTTATGAGTCTCCCCCTGAGCAATAAACTCTGGTGGTTGCTCCATGTAGACCTCATTTAAAAGAACATTTAGAAAAGCATATTTCAAGTCAAGTTAATGCAACTTCCATTTGTTCAAAACAGCTGGAGAGATAAATAAACGAACGGAAGTCATTTTAGCAACTGGGGAAAACGTCTCAAAACATGCAACAAATATACAGTGAAGAGATCAGGAGAGAAACAACGATACCTCTTCTGATGTCGGGCATATCCAACAAAGATACACCGAAGAGATCGAGGATCAAGTTTAAACACATTAGGTCGCGTATCACGAACAAAACATACACACCTAGAGATTTTGGGAACTATAGGAAATAGAGAATGGGGAGGCAACAATTTATGGAAGGGAGTTCTTTCATTAAGAATTGGAGATGCCTGTTTTTACGCTCAGCCACCCCATTTTGTTCGGGTGTGTCAGGACATGAAGTCTGATGAACAATTCCTTTGCAGGAAAGGAAATTCCTAAATTAGCCAGAAAGATATTCACGGTCATTATCACTACGTAAGCACATGATACTAGAAGAAAATTGATTTTGAATTTCAGCATAAAATTCGCAAAATATTTGAAAAACATTAGAGCGATTTTTCATAAGATACACTCATGTCATACAAGAATAGTCATCAAAGAAAGTAACATAATATTAAAAACCCAGTTTTGATACAATACGGGAAGGGCCTCAAATATCAGAATGAACTAACTCAAATGCAGAAGACATCCATTTATTGACTCTAGGAGGATAAGACACACGATGGTGCTTAGCATACTGACATGACACACTCAAAAGAAATGCCTTTAAACTTAGGAAACAGATGATGAAGAGTGGTAGATGAGGGATGACCAAGACGGCAATGAATGTCTACCGACTTAACCTCATTTGTTGTTCAGTCCAAGACATTGGTTGAAGCCTGGATTCAGCATCAGCCCCCAAATACGGATCTCGGTGCCCAGCGAGCTCAAAAGGAAGCAGTTGGTAATGTCATGATGATGGATCATGTCCCGCCTCATCTTCAAAGTGTTCGGGCTCAGGGCCTCTCGTCTGCTACGACTTCCTCGTTCTCTAATGTGTGCTCAAAGTTACTCAAGGTTTCACCTCCCCATGATGTTATCGGCCCTCCTTCACTGGCTCTTCTCCAACATTTTTTTGTTTCATTACTACCTCTCCCTCCCCCTACCCGTGGAGGACGTTCAGGATCTTAGGGAAGAGGTCGCGGTGGTCGGTCCCGGCCTAAGTGTTCCTTCTGTGGCAAGGATGGACACCTTGAGGCCACCTATTATCGTAAACATGGTCTTCCTCCTCGTCCAACTGCAGCTGCCGCCGCTACCCACAACACCTCCGCCCCTCATGCTGATCTTGATGAAGTCCGTCTCCAGCTTCAACAACTTCAAGGGTTGTTGGTTGCTCCACAACTCGTATGTCTTTGTTGTCTCCATCTCTAATGAAAGTATCGCTTGTCTCTCCACTAGTTCGCGCCGGATAGTGGATTCTGGTGCTACTCACCATATACCTCCTTGAAGCCACCAAGATACTCAGATTCTTCGCATCCAAAGTTTATCACCGTAGCAAATGACCACACTACTTCTGTCTTCAGCTCGGCCAATATACCTCTCAATCAATCTATTTCTCTTTGCTCGACTCCCCATGTCTCGGACTCTCCTTTCAATTTACTTTTTGTTAGTCGACTCACTGTTGATTTGGATTGTTCTATCACATTCACCTCTTCTTCTTTTTTGATGCGGGATCGCAGGGCGCAGAGTATCAATGTAAAGGACGACTGCACAACGGGCTCTACCTTCTTGATCTCTACCTTACCATTCTCTCCTCCGTCTCCTCGGTTGACTCGCATCGGTGCCTTGTACATGCTCCTTTTTCAGTTCTCCAGAAGACTCTCCCTGATGTTCTACTTCCTGCTTTTACTTGTGATTCATGTATTTTGGGGAAACAACATCATTCTTTTTTTCTACTCATTATACCCGGAGCTCTGCTCCGTTTCTGTTAGTTCATTCTGATGTCTGGGGCCCGTATAAAATAACAAGTGTATCTGGTTATCGTTATTTTATCATGTTTATTGATGATTACTCTCAAATAAGCTGGTTGTACTTACTTCGTGATCGCTCCGAGATTCCACGTATATTCCGTGTTTTCATTCTGGAGACTCGCACGCAGTTTGTCGATAAAATAAAAACGCTCCGGACGGATAATGCTCGTGAATAAAAATGTTCTGGAGACTCACACACAGCCATGTCACCTTGTTACCTAGCGTAGTAAAAAACTGTCTGTGGTTGCTCGATCTTCAGTCGAAGCTGAGTACCATTTCATGGCATCTGTTGTATCTGAGCTCGCATGGCTTGAAAGACTTCTACAAGATATGGGAGTAAAACTTTCCTCTTCAGCTGCCTTACTCTGTGACAGTCAAGCTGATATACACATAGCGAAGAATTCTGTCTTCTATGAAAGGACAAAACACATTGAAGTTAACTGTCATTTCATCTGAGAAAAAGTTCAAATGAAGAAGCAGGAATTGAAACATATTTCAGCTACTGGTCAAGTCGCTGATATCTTCACTAAGACACTACAGAGTACCATGTTTTATCAGTTCTTGTCCAAGCTGGGTGCCTACGACTTGTATACTCCAACTTGCGGGGGAGTGTTAGAAAATAATGATGTAAAGGCCTATATTGGAGCCCATTATAGGTCTTCTTCCTCAACATGTATGTTAACCCAGAAATCGGCAATCCCTTCCAAGGTAGCTAGCTTGCAAGTCGCGGCCTGCTTCAGGTTCCCCCTGGAGGTCGCGACCTGTCCCCTCTAAGGATGGGAAGACAGACTTCTCTGTCTGCTCAGGCCGCGCGGCTAGGGCGGTCTCCCTAGTCAGACCGCCCAGGTCGTGCAGCAGCCGCTTGTTCTGCAGGGGCTGCGGATTGCTTCCTCAGTCCGCCCCTGCAAGCCGCGCGGTTATATCAGCTAACCGCGCAATAGTCCTTTATTCCAACAGGTGCAGACAACCCAACTCAGTGGCGGGCTCGCATTGCTATCCGCCCAGACCGCCAAGAAGTAGGCGACCTGCCTCCAGTTCGCCCAGCAGAGCACGACAAGCTTCAGGTCGCCCAACAGGTAACCTGCCTCCGGGTCGCCTACCAACTCGAGTGGCATGCCCCTTCAATCCGCCAGCAGGTGGCGGACTCGGTCTCAGCCCGCCTGAGACGGGACTTGGCAGCAGAACCAACAACACTTCACCATACCGCGCAACACAACGCGGACTCGACTCCAGCCCGCCAGAAGATGGTGAGCTCACTCCTCCAGCAGGTGACCTACTCATACCTGCTAGAAGGTAGAGACCTGCTCCTATCCGCCAGAAGGGGGCAGACTCAGCCTCTGTACGCCTAAGCGGGGTGGACGCTCCGCTCCCCAGCTGACGAACTCGCTCCATCCAACAACATGCGCGACCTGTTCAATTCAATCCGCCAGGTCGCCATGCCCTTCTCGCCCAACAGTCAGGCCTCCAGCGGAAGGAGGCGGCCTGCTCAACCAGTCCACCGCGATCTAGGCGAACTCGCTACGCAGTCCGCCAGGAACCACAGCTTCCCAGCACGCTTCCCAGCAGCAGAGACAGTCTCACTATGCAGTCCGCCACTCAGCTTTCCAGCACCGGCCACTCCCAAGCAGCAGGAGAACTACTCCTCAGCTCGCATAGCTCGGCGCGGGCTCGCTTAGTACAGCAGAGGCAGGCTCGTCCCAGTCCGCCAACAGCAGATTAGCTCAAGTAGACAAGCCCCTATCTGCACAACTCGGCGCGGACTCGGCGGACTCCTCGTTCTACTCGCACAACTCACCGACTCACCGGGGGTAACGTTACCAAGACCGTTACCTCATCGAGCCTATAAATAGCCCCTCATTCCTCTCATTCAGGAGGACAACAGACGACAAGGTCAAGGCATCAAATCCTGCGGACACAACTTCCCTGTCCGCGCGACCTCAGCTGTCTTCTCGGCCTGATCGCGCAGTCCGCTCGGCTTAGTCTAGCGAACTGCGGGATCAGATGTCCGCGCGGTCTGTCGACCTCACTGCTTAGTCTGCGCGGCCTCTGGAAACTTCTTTTCTTAGCCTCCAGCTTCCCCTTGTACCATTTATTCTCTCATGTAAAAGACTCTACTCAAGCTGTAACACTGAATTATAATCAAAGGAAAGCTCGTCGCAAGAGTGGCATTTAAGCCGCGGCGGGCCAAGTCTGTTGTTGTCGCTGCTAGCGGCCCCCTCTTCTTCTCTACTCCTCACTTCTCTTGTTTTCTTCACTCGTGGCTCAAAGTAACCAGCTACTCGGCAGTCTCGTCGTCCTCTCTCCGATATCCCCGCAATCTCTCTCTCCAGTGAGTTCGAACACCGTTAACTGGAGGTTCCCATTTCCGCGCATCAACAGTTAACACGCGACCTTCAGATTCTGAGCAGTTGATGAACAGCAGTTGCAGTGTGTTGGGTACATTGGTCAAATGTACCTGATTTGAAGAAGCCTCACCTAACTCAATGATATACATCAGAATGTATTTGATGTTTGTTTGAGTTACTTGTGCAGGTTAGGAATACACTGGACTGAAGCTAAAAATTCTAAGTCCATGTGTCGACACCCAGAGGGCAAGTGTCGACACTTGAGAAAGCTTGTGTCGACACCCAGACATGCAGTGTCGACACTTGGAGTCATTGTGTCGACACCTGGGAAGAAGAGTCGACACCAGTCAGAAAGTGTCGACACTTGGAGCTGTGTCGACACTCAGTGCAGAAGGATGCAGAAAAGCTGTGACGACACTTAGCAGAAGTGTCGACACCTAGAAGAGTTGAGTCAACATCAGAAAGTGTCGACACTTGGAGTTGTGTCGACACCCAGCAAAATTCTGCAGAGACTAAGTACAAGTGTCGACACTCAACACAATGTGTCGACACTCAATCAGCAGAGTCAACATATGAAGAATGTGTCGACACTCAGCACAATGTGTCGACACACACTCAAAGAAGTCAACACTTGAAGAATGTGTCGACACTCAGCACAATGTGTCGACACATAACCAGAAGACTCAACACTTGAAGGAAGTGTCGACACAAGGAGATGTGTCGACACTTAGCAAAGAACAGAAAAGCTGTAAATTATTCTAAGTATAAGTGTCGACACTAAGGGAATGTGTCGACACTCAGCTGAAGAATCAAGAATGAAGACTTGTGTCGACACCAAGAATCAGTGTCGACACTTGACAGTTTCAACACATGAAGATGTGTCGACACAAAGGAGATGTGTCGACACTTAGAAGAATACAGATAAAGAATGAAGTATAAGTACTTGTGTCGACACTCAATTTCAGTGTCGACACATGCAGAAGAAACTGTGTCGAGACATACAAGGAATTGTGTCGACACCTTGTAGACTTGTGTCGACACTTACACAACATGTGTCGACACTTGGTCTATAAGTGTCGACACTTAAGAACAGAAAGTCTCGACACTAACTGACAGTTAGAGAATTTCAAGAAGTGACTGGTTGACATGACAGCTGCCAATCCAGCCGGTCTACAGCAACTGTCAGAGAAGTCAAAAGTCTGTTATAAACGGATCAGCCGGTTACCATGAAGGAAGCCTATAAATAGGCACCCACAGTTTACAGAATAAGTAGTTAAGTTGTTAAGTGGTCAAGTTGTTCACAATCATTACTTGTTGTGAGAATAATTGAAGTGATTGATCAGATTAAATCAAGAAGTGATACATAGAGGATCAACACAAGAAGATCAGGCAGTCCAACTGCAGATCTAAGTAGTTGGAGAGAGAGAGCTCCAACTAAGGATTCAGTCTTTGGAACTAAGGCTGAGAAGAACAATTCAGAGTCATCTGGATTTCAAGAAGCAGAGATCAAGGATCAACTGCAGAAGATTCAGACTAATTCAGTTCTACTCAAGAAGCTTTGAAGAAAGCTAAGTCAGTTTGGATCAAGCTGAGTTCTTCCAAGAACTCTTCAAGAAACTCTCAACTCCTCTCATCCTTTCTGAGTTGTAGAGTTAGCATTTGTAATTTCTATTTTAAACTTGTAAGATCCATTGGATCTGAGTGATTGTAAGCCTATTTTATAAAGGCTGAGGGTAGGGCTTGGTGCCTGAGTGTAGGAGTTGAAGAACTCTGAGTGTAGGCCTTTAATTGGCTGAGTGTAAGCCTGATTGGCTGAGTGTAGGCCTGGGTGGCTGAGTGTAGGCCTTTTGGCTGAGTGTAAGGCTTTGGGCCTGAGGTAGGAACCTTGTTGGGTTCTGAGCTAGTGGAGAAGTTTGGCCGAATCTAGTACACTGCTAGATAGGCGAAGGGGGAAAGTGGATGTACCCAAAGATTGGGGAACCACTATAAAATCTTGTGTATTCTGTGCTGTGATTGTACTGTGTTGAGAATTGCTGTGTGCTGTGATTACTTATTCAGAAATCTGTGTTAAAACTGTTGACTGCCAACAAAGAATTAAGAAAAGGATTAGGTCACCTATTCACCCCCCCCCCTCTAGGTGTTTAGGTACCATATCTTTCAAGTGGTATCAAAGCGAGGTTCCTCAAAATCAGGACTAACTGTCTGAGGAGATCCAGTTTGGCAGATTCAGTATAAGTCAGGAAACAGGAAACAGTTTCAAGAAAATCAAGAACATGGGTTCTTCAGAGAATCATAAGGAGTTGGGTTCAATGAAACTACCTATATGCAGAAAAGAGATCTTTGGGATCTGGAAAGAGAGGGTTAGGCTTTTTATGGAAGCCTCTGACCCTAGGATATACATCACAGTCAAAGAAGGGCCATATGTGCCCATGAAGATTTCAGTATTGGATGCAAATCAGAGGACTCCAAAGGATTTCTCTGAAATGACCAAGGATGAGATTGTCCTAGCAACCATGGACAAAAGAGCACAGAATATAATAGTTAGTGCAATTGATGATGCCACCTTCCAGAACCTTATTCACTGTAAAACTGCAAAAGAAATGTGGGACACCCTCATTGTCTATATGGAAGGTTCTGAAGAAGTAAGGCAAGATAGGAAGTCCTTGCTTAATCAAGAATATGAAAGCTTTAGGCAAGGAAGAGGAGATAGCATCACTGAATGCTACAAGAAATTTTATAGAATTGTAAATGAACTCATGTCATATGGAAGAGAGTTCACAAACTATGAGTTGAATGATAAATTCTTGAGGTCCCTCACCAAAGACTGGGACACCAAGATCTGTGCCATCAGAGAAATGGCAAAGTTGGGAGAAATTCCTCCTCCCACACTTTTTGGCAAGTTGTTATCTTATGAGATGCAATTGTCAGTGAGAAAAGAAGAAGAAAAGTCAACAAGGACTGAATACAGAGAAAAGACTGTTGCCTTTAAGTCAGATGTACCCAGAAAGAGCAGGACCAAGTCATCAACTCCTCCTCCTGAGGTAGTTGAATCAGAATCTGAAGAGTCAGAAAGTACAAAATCTACAAGCAGTGAAAGTGATGAAGACTTTGCTGCATTCACCAGACATTTTCAGAAGTTCCTTAAGAAGAAACAGTGGAGGTCTAGACCTTCATCTTCCAAAGGGAAAGAGGTTCAGTATCAGGAAAAGAAGCCTTCAAAGAAGGACAAGAAAAGGACCAAGACTAGTAAGGCAACTGGATCCAAGATAATTTGTTACTGCTGCAATAGACAGGGCCATGTTATTGCAGACTGTCCTGAAAGAAGGAAAGAATCCAGTGACAAAAAGAAAACACACTTCAAAGGAAAGAAGGAGAAGTCCTTTGTTGCAAAGAATGAGAAGACTCTTTCAGATATGTCTTCTTCAGACACTGAGACAGATGCTGAAGCCTATATTGGGCTATTTGCTGAAGAAGAAGAAGAGTTTATGCAGATCATGGAATCTATCTATGAGCAAGAAGACTGTCAAAGCCAAGGACTGATGGCTTTGACTGAAAGTACCAAAAACCTGGAGCAGCCAGGACCCAGTCAGGTACAAGGTTTAACTCAAAGTTCTGATTCCAGTTCTAGTTCAGAGTCAGATTATTCTTCATCAAGTGATGAGAATATATCTGAGTCTGAGGGAGATATTCATCAACTCCTAGATGAATATCAAGTACTATTGCAAGCCTATAAGAAAAGCAAGACCCTAGCCAAAAATTTGGCCAAGGAAATTGCTGATCTCAAGGCAGCTGCAATAGATTATGAGAAGAATTATGATCAAAAACTGAATGAAGTGGCCTAGGCTGAAACACATTACTGTGATTCAGATGGGTACTATTACATTTAAGAATGATCAAATTAAGAAACTGGAGATTAATCTTCAGAAGGAGAAAGAGCTAGCAGCTAGGTATTCAAAACCTAAATCAGTGCTACCCTTGATTGATGATTTTGTTCATCATAAAGGAAAGACTGGACTGGGTTTTGTTAATCCAGCTAGGACTGTTCAGGATCAGTCCAAGTCCAAGGGCAAAGCCCCAACATTCAACAAGACTGCTGTAGTTAAGACAGCTAAGTCAGAACCTAAGCAAAGGTACAACAAATTTGAATGTTGGTGCTGTGGCAAGGTTGGCCACTTTGCTTTGGATTGTTGGCACAATGCCAGTGCCAAGTTGTGTAGCAAGTTACCTGTTGGAAAGACAGCAGGTAGCTATGTCAAATTGCAAACTAACAATCACCAAGGACCCAAGTTTACTTTGGGTTCTAAGGTTCATTAATTTGTTTTGCAGGAAAATCCAAGTGGCCATACCCCTACATGGTACTTGGATAGTGGATGTTCCAGACACATGACTGGAACTAGGGGACTACTGAAGGACTACATCCCAATCAAAAATGGTCCAAAGGTGACCTTTGGTGGTTCTGAAAAAGGAATCATCAAAGGGTTTGGTAACATTTCTTCTAACCTTGTTACCATTACTCAAGTGGCTTATGTTAAAGGTTTGAAACATAACCTCATTAGTATAAGTCAATTAAGTGATGTAGGGTATGACATCTCATTTGTTAAAAATGGTTGTCATATCAAGAGGTCAAGTGATCAAAAGATCATTTTGACAGGTTATAGGAAGAGAAATGTCTATTGTTTAGACATTATGGTTGAGAACAATAGTTCTCCAGTTTGTCTTGTAGCTGATGAGACAGTCTCTCAATGTGTCAAGTGGCACAAGAGGCTTGCTCATCTTAATTACAAGACTATTGGCAAACTCTTTAGTAAAGAGTTAGTGAGGAATGGTCCTCAAGTTAAGTGTGTCAAAGATGGCATTTGCTCAGCTTGTCAAAAGGGCAAGCAGACTAAATCCACCTTTAGAAGCATTGACAACAAGGATGCTGTGAGGTGTTTATACCTCTTGCATATGGATCTATTTGGTCCAATGCCAGTTCACAGCTTAGGTAGGAAGGTCTACACCTTTGTAGTTGTTGATGACTACTCAAGGTTTTCCTGGGTGTTCTTCTTAAAGCAGAAATCTGAAACACCTAGTGTCTTCCACAGTTTTGTTAAGCAAATTCAGAATGAATTGAACTGTACAGTGGTCAAAATTAGAAGTGACCATGGTACAGAGTTTCAATCTGAAAGCATGACAAAACTATGTGAAGACTATGGGATATTTCAAGAATTCTCTTCACCTAGAACACCTCAGCAAAATGGCATTGCTGAAAGGAAAAATAGAACCTTGATAGAGGCTGGTAGAACCCTATTAAGTGATTCATCACTGCCAGAATATTTCTGGGCTGAAGCAGTAAACACTGCATGCCATGTGATAAATAGGGCTACCATCACTAAAAGGTTAAACAAGACCCCCTATGAAGTAGTGAAAGGCAGGAAACCAAATCTATCCTATTTCAGGATTTTTGGTTGTAAATGCTTCATACTTAACAATGGGAAGTCTTACTTAACTAAGTTTGCTGCCAAATCCCAAGAGGGAGTGTTTGTTGGGTACAGCAGTAATAGTAAGGCTTATAGAGTCTACAACTTGACTACACAAGTTGTAGAGGAGTCTGTGCATGTAGTTTTTGATGAGACACTTCTTATTAACAATGAGTTGTCTAGTAGTGTGTGCAGCCCCACAGGTCTTTCTAAGAAGATGGACAAGCTAACCATGGAAGATGTACCTGCTGCAAGACAGCAAGTAGAAGAAGATGGCTTATGTCCAGGGGGAGAACTACATGTACCAGGAGCTGAAGAAGTTCAAGGAACTCAGCATGATGAAGATGCTGAAGAAGTACAACCAGAAGTAAGGATGCCTCCAGCCAACAGGCATCTAAGAGATCATCCAGTGGAGCTGATCATTGGAGATCCAAGACAAGGTGTTCAGACAAGGAGCAGAAATCAGAATGCTGCAGTATATTCAAGTTTTCTGTCTCAAATAGAACCAAAGAAATTTGAAGAAGCAATACAAGATCCACAGTGGACTGAAGCTATGCAGGAAGAGCTAAACCAGTTCAAGAGGTGCAAGGTTTGGGACTTAGTTCCTAAGCCTAAAGATCACAATGTGATAGGAACAAAGTGGATCTACAGAAACAAGTTAGATGAACAAGGAGTCATCATTAAGAATAAGGCAAGACTGGTTGCAAAAGGATATAGGCAAGAAGAAGGTATTGATTTTGATCAAACCTTTGCTCCAGTAGCCAGACTGGAAGCCATCAGGATGTTCTTGGCCTATGCAACCTACCAAGGATTCAAAGTATACCAAATGGATGTGAAGTCAGCATTCCTTAATGGTAATTTAAAAGAAGAAGTATATGTGGAGCAGCCTTCAGGTTTTGTTGATCCTACTCTTCCACATTATGTCTATAGACTTAGGAAAGCATTGTATGGGTTAAAGCAAGCTCCTAGAGCTTGGTATGAAACCCTATCTAGTTTCCTCATTGAGAACAAGTTCACAAGGGGGAAAATAGATAAGACTCTATTCCTTAGGGAATCTAGAGGCAAAGTAATACTTGTCCAAATATATGTAGATGACATTATATTTGGGTCTACTGAAAGTAGCCTTTGCAAAAAGTTTGCAAAGCTTATGCAAAGTCAATTTGAAATGAGTAGTATGGGAGAACTGAAGTTTTTCTTGGGTCTCCAAGTTAAACAGACTGAAAGTGGCTTGTCCATATGTCAGTCAAAGTTCACCCTAGAACTCATAAGGAAATATGGTATGGATTCCTCCAGTACCATGAAGACTCCTATGGGGTCAAGTATGTCTCTAAGCAAGGATGATGCAGGGAAACCTGTGGATGAAACCTTGTATAGAGGGATAGTTGGCTCCCTACTTTACTTGACTGCAAGTAGGACCTGACATTATGTATGCTACATGTGTTTGTGCCAGGTATCAAGCCTGCCCTAAAGAGTCTCACTTGACTGCAGTCAAGAGAATCTTGAGATATCTAAAGGGCACACCTTATCTAGGCCTCTGGTACCCTAGGAATGGAGATTTTGATCTAACAGGTTATTCAGATGCAGACTTTGCAGGATGCAAAGAAGATAGAAAGAGCACTACTGGATCCTGTCAATTCCTAGGTGGAAGACTCATTTCATGGAGTAGTAAGAAGCAAACCAGTGTGGCCATCTCCACAGCTGAGTCAGAATATGTAGCTGCAGGAAGTTGCTGTGCTCAACTTCTGTGGATTCAACATCAGCTAGAAGACTATGGATGTCAGGTAAGTAGAACTCCACTTTATTGTGATTCTACTAGTGCTATTTCCATAGCTAATAATCCTGTATCACATAGTAGAACTAAACATATTGAGATTAAATATCACTTTCTTAGGGAGCATGTAGAAAGAAATGATATTGCACTTGAATATGTTAAAACAGATAATCAGATAGCTGATATGTTTACTAAGCCCTTAGAAGAAGCTAAGTTTAATAGGTTCAAAATTGAACTAGGTATGATAAACTTAGACTAAGTATACAGAACAAAAATTGGCTAAGTAAAAAGGTGTCGACACATAGACAAGTCTATGTCGACACAGAATAGTAAGTGTCGACACTTCAGGAAAATGGTGTCGACACATCTAGGAAGTTAGTGTCGACACTTCAGAATGTTAGTGTCGACACATGTCGAGTAGGTGTCGACACATCCAATAAAGTGTCGACACTTAAGTTTTACTCAGAATTTTTCTAAGTAAAGTCTCGACACATGTCGAGTATAGTGGTGTCGACACTTAACCAAGTGTCGACACATAAAATCTGTTGACTAAATTTGTGTCGACACATGAGTGTCGAGACATTATAAGTCAGTGTCGACACTTATTGACAGTGTCGACACATCATTAGAAATTCATCCCGCCTGTTCGTCTTCAAACAAGAAAGGTATAAATAGGGTTCTGTCTTTGATTGTCGACACGCTTTCAAAGTTTCGAGACCTAAACTCTTGTGTCGACATTTCTCTCATCTCAAGACTAATTCTCAAAACCCTAATGGCTCCCAAGCTGGAAGAGAACGTAAACGAAGGCTATGAGCTTGTGCGAGGCGCATTTGACGACAGCGACCAAGAAATCAAATCAGTGCTAACCCTAATTGTCAATTCAGGCTTGGAATTCTTGGTTTCAGAACCAACGAAAATATGGAAGAAGGAAGTCATTGAATTCCTTTCTGGCGCGTCTATAGATGACTCAGGCTTCAGGATTAAGTCCAGGGTGCATGGCACCAAAGTCAAAATTTCACCCAAGTCTTTAAGAAAGGTACTTCAGCTACCTAAAGTTCAAGATGAAGAGGACGTAACTGCTTCTAAGACCAGGGAAGCTCTTACTTGGTGTGGACTGGATCCAAAGATGAAGGTGGGATCAGTCTTTAACAGGAAAGGTATGAATATTCAAGGCAAGTTCTTGTCTGAAGTAGTGGGCAAGGTAATACTGAGCAAGCCAGGAGGGCATGACAGGGTGTCTGCCTCCATGTTTGAAGTCATGACCAGAATCATCTTCAATCTGAAAACAGATTGGTCAATGGTGGTTTATGAGAAAGTAAAAGAAAGCCTGAAGAAGCCCAATCTGGGCAGGATACTAAGTCTCTACCTGGCTGGATCAATTCCAGAGGTAATGAGCACTGCTGCAGGATCTAAGATCAATCATATGAGGAGAATGGACTCCAGGATATTCTCTAGATGGGAAAGGGTGCTGGTGTCAAAGGAATTGACCACCCCTGAGAAACAAGCTTCTAAGAGAGACTCTCCTCCCAGGAAGAAGAGGAAGACTGCTGCTGTGCCTCAAGAGTCCTCCAGCAGCTCAGGCAGTGAAGAACATGTGGTCTTCACTCCTGAAAGTCCAGTTGATGTGCCTGCAGAGAAGACACCTGCTCCTCAGGAGGCAGCTGACATCCAGGGGGAGCTTCCAGGTGTAGCAGAACCATCTACACTGGAGAGTGAACAAGCCACCCTCCTCATTCAAGAGGTACTTACTGACCTTAATACATTAGATTTTCTCTATAATAAATTCTGATTTGTCTGATGACCATCAGCAAAATCAGCCAGCAACTCAAGAACCAGATGTTGTTCACCAGACACATCTGTTATAGCTGATGAAACCAGAACATCTCCTGCACAGTCTCCAGCAGAATATACAATGGAAGATCTCTTTTTGAACTTAGATCAAGAAGATTTTGATATGGAAAAGAATGATGCTGATACAGTAAAGAATGCTGCTGCTGAGGGGGAGAACATTGAAGTTGTGGAAGAGCCTATAAGGCTAGATACTGAGCAGGCACAAGATGTGCATACTGAAAAACAATCCAGCCCTAAGGATAGGGTGGATATAGCCAGTACATCAGACTCTGAAGATGATGAAGCTGAGCAAGCTCAGAAAAAGAAGTTCTTTGTTTTCAAAAGAAGAAGCCAGAGCTATAAGAAGGCTCTCCAAACAGTTGCTCAACATTCCTTAGTTCAACAAGCTCCATCCACTGATTACAGTGCTCTATTGCTTGCCATGCAAATCAAGATGGATGAACAAAGGAAAGCTTTAGAAACTTATGTTGATGAAGGGCACAAAGCACTACAATCTGATCTGGGCCAGGAAATCAAGTCAATAAGGTTTGAAATGAACCTTAATAAAACAGAGATGACTGATTGTTTTACAAAGGGTGCTCATGCAGTAGTCTATTTGACAAACCATCAAGAGAAAATAAAGACTCAAGTTGATGATATAGCACTAAAACAAGGTTATGTGCTGGAGAATCAACTCAGGATGAATGATAATTTGACTGCATCTCACAATGCCATAGTCACTGAACTCAAGAAAAAGTCTGATGAACCATCAACCTCCACTGCTGCTGCCAAGGCTGATTTTGATAAGCTATTTCAAGCAGAGATTGCTGCTGTACAGACTGCAATAAAAGACTCACAGAAGGTCATTTCAGAACAGCTTACAAAGCTTAGACCTTTCTTTAAAGAGGGCATAAGGTATTTGGATAGCCAAATCCGATTCCAGAAAGATGATGTGAGAGATCATGTGGCCCAAGAAGTCATAAAGGGGGAGAGAGTGTTAGTCAAGGCCAGTTCTGAGCATGCAAAATGGATTTCCAATTCTATCAGGGCTACACTTGGATATCCTCCCCTGTGTGATGACAATGAAGTGGCTGAATCTGGTATTCAAAATGCATATCTTGGAGGTGAGCAACAAGCAGTGGCTGATGTAATCTATCCACCTCCAGACTTTGAAATGATTCATGCAGATATAAGCACAATGTATAGTCCACCTGCTGGCAAGCCTAATATTATTCTGGAAAAGGTTGTTCAACCTATCACAGCTGCAATGCAAGAGGCTTTGGACAAGGAAGAAGAAACTAGGCTGTCAAAGAAGAAGTTTAGGGAAATTGCTGAGCAAAAGCCAGATTTTGAACAATGGAGCCCTACTTCTAGAAACATAATTCTCACAGCCTGGAAAGCTGCCAAGGACAATGCCCATGAGAGGAACAAGTGGTTCTCAGAGGCTGAATGGAGAAAGCATGAGAGTAGGCAGGAAGCAATTGTCCAATTTAGAAGGAAGGCTAAGTTAGGAAAGCTACCTCCAACAGCTGTGGAGCCTAGCAAGTACTTTCCTAAGCCCTATCATTATTTTGAAAGACAAAAGATCAAGGCTGAAGAACAGAAGAAGAAGGACTCTAAAGGGAAGAAGACTGCTGAAGCTGAGCCTGCTGCTGCTGCTGCTGTGAAAGCTCAAGTTAAAGCTGGAAAAGGCATTGTTATTAAAGAACCTGATCAGCACTAGATTAGGAATTAACTTGATGCTTGTTGTAATCTGTTAAGTGATAAACATTGTAATACTTCATTGAAAATGTATAAGGAACATTATTGGGACAGTATATGATAAATATAGTATGAATGTTCTGAAATATGTGTGTTTCTTAATTGTTCTGCAATGTTTAATAAGTATACATGTGTGCTTTATTACATGTTCAAGTTTACCCTGTTGTCATTTATATGCTTTACATCATTTTGTAATTTTTAATTATGAGTGGTGTATATCATTGACTAAGGGTTATGACTTCTCCAAATAGGGGGAGATTGTTGGGTACATTGGTCAAATGTACCTGATTTGAAGAAGCCTCACCTAACTCAATGATATACATCAGAATGTATTTGATGTTTGTTTGAGTTACTTGTGCAGGTTAGGAATACACTGGACTGAAGCTAAAAATTCTAAGTCCATGTGTCGACACCCAGAGGGCAAGTGTCGACACTTGAGAAAGCTTGTGTCGACACCCAGACATGCAGTGTCGACACTTGGAGTCATTGTGTCGACACCTGGGAAGAAGAGTCGACACCAGTCAGAAAGTGTCGACACTTGGAGCTGTGTCGACACTCAGTGTAGAAGGATGCAGAAAAGCTGTGACGACACTTAGCAGAAGTGTCGACACCTAGAAGAGCTGAGTCAACATCAGAAAGTGTCGACACTTGGAGTTGTGTCGACACCAGCAAAATTCTGCAGAGACTAAGTACAAGTGTCGACACTCAACACAATGTGTCGACACTCAATCAGCAGAGTCAACATATGAAGAATGTGTCGACACTCAGCACAATGTGTCGACACACACTCAAAGAAGTCAACACTTGAAGAATGTGTCGACACTCAGCACAATGTGTCGACACATAACCAGAAGACTCAACACTAGAAGGAAGTGTCGACACAAGGAGATGTGTCGACACTTAGCAAAGAACAGAAAAGCTGTAAATTATTCTAAGTATAAGTGTCGACACTAAGGGAATGTGTCGACACTCAGCTGAAGAATCAAGAATGAAGACTTGTGTCGACACCAAGAATCAGTGTCGACACTTGACAGTTTCAACACATGAAGATGTGTCGACACAAAGGAGATGTGTCGACACTTAGAAGAATACAGATAAAGAATGAAGTATAAGTACTTGTGTCGACACTCAATTTCAGTGTCGACACATGCAGAAGAAACTGTGTCGAGACATACAAGGAATTGTGTCGACACCTTGTAGACTTGTGTCGACACTTACACAACATGTGTCGACACTTGGTCTATAAGTGTCGACACTTAAGAACAGAAAGTCTCGACACTAACTGACAGTTAGAGAATTTCAAGAAGTGACTGGTTGACATGACAGCTGCCAATCCAGCCGATCTACAGCAACTGTCAGAGAAGTCAAAAGTCTGTTATAAACTGGATCAGCCGGTTACCATGAAGGAAGCCTATAAATAGGCACCCACAGTTTACAGAATAAGTAGTTAAGTTGTTAAGTGGTCAAGTTGTTCACAATCATTACTTGTTGTGAGAATAATTGAAGTGGTTGATCAGATTAAATCAAGAAGTGATACATAGAGGATCAACACAAGAAGATCAGGCAGTCCAACTGCAGATCTAAGTAGTTGGAGAGAGAGCTCCAACTAAGGATTCAGTCTTTGGAACTAAGGCTGAGAAGAACAATTCAGAGTCATCTGGATTTCAAGAAGCAGAGATCAAGGATCAACTGCAGAAGATTCAGACTAATTCAGTTCTACTCAAGAAGCTTTGAAGAAAGCTAAGTCAGTTTGGATCAAGCTGAGTTCTTCCAAGAACTCTTCAAGAAACTCTCAACTCCTCTCATCCTTTCTGAGTTGTAGAGTTAGCATTTGTAATTTCTATTTTAAACTTGTAAGATCCATAGGATCTGAGTGATTGTAAGCCTATTTTATAAAGGCTGAGGGTAGGGCTTGGTGCCTGAGTGTAGGAGTTGAAGAACTCTGAGTGTAGGCCTTTAATTGGCTGAGTGTAAGCCTTGATTGGCTGAGTGTAGGCCTGGGTGGCTGAGTGTAGGCCTTTTGGCTGAGTGTAAGGCTTTGTGCCTGAGGTAGGAACCTTGTTGGGTTCTGAGCTAGTGGAGAAGTTTGGCCGAATCTAGTACACTGCTAGATAGGCGAAGGGGGAAAGTGGATGTACCCAAAGATTGGGGAACCACTATAAAATCTTGTGTATTCTGTGCTGTGATTGTACTGTGTTGAGAATTGCTGTGTGCTGTGATTACTTATTCAGAAATCTGTGTTATAAACTGTTGACTGCCAACAAAGAATTAAGAAAAGGATTAGGTCACCTATTCACCCCCCCCCCTCTAGGTGTTTAGGTACCATATCTTTCACAGTGACGAAGGATTGCATTCAAGATGCACCCAAGCTTCAAACAGCTATAACCTTTGATCCTCTAAGCAACCTAGAGCAAAAGAGTCTCTCTTGCCTCATACCGCCATCAGGTTAAGTATGAATTCTTACTCTCACATGGCTGATGGACTAACATCTTATGCAGGAGAAAAGCATGTTTCTTCTCCGTTTGCATCCCACATTCAAGGAGAAGTGGTTTCATATGATTTCAAAGAACCTCGTCTGCCAATCTATTTTGGAACAAGTGATCCAGTATCCCACTTGCAATCTTTCGAATCAATTGTTTCATTGAAAGCTCTATCAGACGGGATCAAATGCAAGCTCTTTATTATCTCTTTTGGTGCCCACGTACTGGACTGGTTCTATCATTTACCACCTCTAATTTCTCTCAAGCTTTGGAACCTTTAGGAAGAGAAAGAAATACATAGGATCTCTTTTTCAGATCAAACAAGGAGATGACGAGTCTAATGCTCATTTCATCGACCGATTCCAAAAGGAAACCTTGACATTGCTAATGTTGATCAAGACTTCTATAAAGTTGCTTTCATAAGAGGACTTCGAGAAGGCCCTCTAAAAATTGAAGTTGTTGTAAATGAGTTCAAAACCTATAGGGATCTTATTGATTATGCAAATCAGTTTGTTGAAGGTGAAGCGATGAATTCTGGCTATACATCTCGTCTAAATCAGATGGCTCAAGCACAAGAAAAGGTTTCATGTCATCAGCTGGATGGATCTCAAGACTATCTACCTCTTGATCGTAACAACAACTTTTTGCCATACGATCAGGATCCTAATCTTTCGCTATTTCAACATGAAACATATCATGATCATGGGAATACATCTGCACCTCAATCAAAGCATTCAGAATCAAATATTGATACCTCTGATATAGCAACTCGGACCTATGATAACGAGCCCCATGCTTCTCGCCAATACAAGCAGGCTGGATCAAAAAGAAAGTATACAAACTTAACTATCTCTATGGAGAAAGCTCTTCGCATTATTAAACAAGAGCCAGGTTTCGAATCGTCTCTCCATATACGACCTGGTCGAAGATGTCATAAGGATTTATTTTGCCAATACCACATGTGTGTGGGTCATGATACAGAGAAATGTCGGGCTCTCCATAGGCTCGTGGAGAAATTGCTAAAGAAAGACAAGTTCCATGAATATATTACTTAAAAGCATCCTTGTAAAAGCCTCTAATAACTTCGAGTACTTACTCAGTGCTATGACGGCTTCCAAAATTTATTAGTGGTAAAGTTTATCTTACCCCATCTCCTTTAATCATGCTTTTCAATTGTTCGCATGATGAAATTTGTTCTGGAAACTTTACGGCAATTAAACCCACTTCTTAATGGTGGCCTGAGTTTTCCTTTTGCGGCAATCAAACTCATTTCTTAGTGGTCGCCCTAAAGCTTTTTTCGGCAATCAAACTCACTTCTTAGTGGTCACCTAAAAGCTTTTGAGTTCATCGTTCCTTCTCAGGATTTTGTGCACTTCTCTCTTTTGTGCCCTTCTAAGGGAATGCGGCTAGTCCGCTCTAGGTAGGACTACACTCTTGATGATCTTTCTTAGGCAGGCGATGCTTAAGGCCCAGGGGAAAACTCCTGTGCCAGCATCCAGCCTTTTTTGGTCATCTTCGGGTGTAGCCCTCCTTCATTCTGCCTTCTTACAGGTTAACAGGTTAAGTTCAACCTATCAAAAGTATTTGCAACATCTATTTTGCTTATGCTCATCTTATATGCACTGCTTGCATGAAGCTCTATCAGATGATGATTTACAAGCTCTCTATTATTCTTATCGGATGTTAATGGCACCAATCATTAATCAGAGTATTTGGTTCTCCTCGATTAACAAGTCGTGCTACTGAAGTCCAACTAAGATGGTTTCATTTTGCTGATCTGGATTTCACATCAAAGATATCATATCTGTTCTCACGAAAAGATCATTATCACAGTTCAATCTTTATTCGGTTGATAGCAGAGTTTGTCGGACATTTCTTCTGCTATCTGATTATATCTTCTTTATCATATCAACAGTCAACGTTCGCAAGTTCCCTTAAGGAACATGCAAGTTGTTTTCCTTTCATATATGCTTCCCACTCTTTTTTTGCAGAGATTAGCAGATATTAGCAAGTTCCCTTCAGCTACTTGCAACTTCCTTATCATATCTGCTTCTAACTATTCCTTTTGCAGAGATTAACAGATATTAGCAAGTTTTCATCCAATTACTTGCAACTTAGTTTTATTTCATATCTGCCGCTCACTGTTCTTTTTTTAGAGATTAGCAGATATTTGCATGTTTCATCCAGGTACTTGCAACTTAGTTATATTTGTCGCTCACTCTACTTTTTTCAGAGATTAGTAGATATTTGCAAGTTTCATTCAGGTACTTGCAATTTATTTTTATTTCATATCTGTCGTTTACTCTTCCTTTTGCATAGATTAGCAAATATTGGCAAATTCCATCCAGGTACTTGCAACTTAGCATTATTTCATATTTGCAGCTCACTCTTCCTTTTGCAGAGGTTAACAGATTCTTGCAAGCCTCTTTCAGGTACTTGCAAGTTGTTATTCTTCTGTGTCTTCCTCTCGTCTTTGTTTTGCAGAGCTCAATGGAAGACATTCACGTCTTCTTCATTTTGCAAAAACAATTCAGTTACACAGGAGATATACCTCTTTTCGCCTGCATTAACTTTTCCTTTGCAGGAAAAAGTTAGGCATTGGCAAACCCTTTCTGAGGAGAGACATCAGGTTTTATCTCTCCATGCCTCTTACTTTTCCGAGGGGTGGAACACGATTTTCGTGGGTCTCCTACTTTTTCGAAGTTCCCTTCGGGACTTAAAAAAGTGCGGGGATTATGTTAATCCAGAAACCGGCGATCCACCCTAAGGTAGCTAGCTTGCAAGTCGCGACCTGCTCCAGGTTCCCCCTGGAAGTCGCGACATGTCCCCTCTAAGGATGGGCGGACAGACTTCTCTGTCCGCTCAGGCCGCGCGGCTAGGGCGATCTCCCTAGTCTGACCTCTCAGGTCGCGCAGCAGTCGCTTGTTCTGCAGGGGCTGCGGACAGCTTCCTCAGTCCGCCCCTGCAGGCCGCGCGGTTAGATCAGTTAACCGTACAATAGTCCTTTATTCCAACAGGTGCAGACTACCCAACTCAGTGGCGGGCTCGCATTGCTATCCGCCCAGACCGCCAAGAAGTAGGAGACCTGCCTCCAGGTCGCCCAGCAGAGCACGACAAGCTTCAGGTCGCCCAACAGGCAACCTGCCTCCAGGTCGCCTACCAACTCAAGCGGCCTGCCCCTTCAGTCCGCCAGCAGGTGGCGGACTCGGTCTCAGCCCGCCTGATACGAGAATTGGCAGCAGAACCAACAACACTTCACCAGACCGCGCAACACAACGCGGACTCGACTCCAGCCCGCCAGAAGATGGCGAGCTCACTCCTCCAGCAGGCGACCTACTCTAACCTGCTAGAAGGTAGCGACCTGCTCCTATCTGCCAGAAAGGGGCAGACTCAGCCTCTGTCCGCCTATGGGAGGTGGACGCTCCTCTCACCAGCTGACGAACTCGCTCCGTCCAATAACATGCGCGACCCGTTCAATTCAATCAGCCAGGTCGCCATGCCCTTCTCGTTCAACATTCAGGCCTCCAGCGGAAGGAGGCGGCCTGCTCAACCAGTCCACCGCGATATAGGCGGACTCGTTACGCAGTCCGCCAGGAATCCCAGCTTCCCAGCACACTTCCCAGCAGCAGAGGCGGACTCACTATGCAGTCCGCCACTCAACTTTCCAGCTTTCCAGCATCGGCCACTCCCAAGCAGCAGGAGAACTACTCCTCAGCTCGCATAGCTCGGCGCGGGCTCGCTTAGTACAGCAGAGGCGGACTCGTCCCAGTTCGCCAACAGAAGATCAGCTCAAGTAGACAAGTCCCTATCTGCACAACTCGGCACGGACTCGGCGGACTCGGCGGACTTCTCGTTCTACTCGCACAACTCACCGACTCACCGGGGGTAACGTTACCAAGACCGTTACCTCCTCGGGCCTATAAATAGACCCTCATACCTTTCATTTGGGAAGAGGACAACAGACGACAAGGTCAAGGCATCAAATCCTGCGGACACAACTTCCATATCCGCGGGACCTCAGCTGTCTTCTCGGCTTGATCGCGCAGTCCGCTCGGCTTAGTTTAGCGAACTGCGGGATCAGCTGTCCGTGCGGTCTGTCGACCTCACTGCTCAGTCTGCGCGGCCTCTGGCAACTCCTTTCCTTAGTCGTCAGCTTCCCCTTGTACCATTTATTCTCTCATGTAAAGGACTCTACTCAAGCTGTAACACTGAATTATAATCAAAGGAAAGCTCGTCGCAAGAGTGGCATTTAAGCCACGGCGGGCGAAGTCTGTTGTTGCCGCTGCTAGCGGCCCTCTCTTCTTCTCTACTTCTCTCTTTTCTCGTTTTCTTCACTCGCAGCTCAAAGTAACCAGCTACTCGGCAGTCTCGTCGTCCTCTCTCCCATATCCCCGCAATCTCTCTCTCTCCAGTGAGTTCGAACACCGTTAACTGGAAGTGCCCATTTCCGCGCATCAACAATGTATTAGTCCCACATCTTGAAATTGGGACTTCTCTCCCTATATATATGTATTCATACTTGATTTTGTACATTGAAAAAGGATATACAAGGTTTTACATTTCTCTCCCTATATAAATATGTATGTATGTATAGATGTGTACGCATATAGATGTGTACGCATATAGATATGTACGCATATAGATGTGTACGCATATAGATGTGTACGCATATAGATATGTACGCATATAGATATGTACCCATATAGATATGTACCCATATAGATATGTACCCATATAGATATGTATGCATATAGATATGTATGTGTAGATAACAATGGACCAACCTTGTATATACTTCTTCAGTTATAAAATACAAGAGAGATTACAAATATATAGGAGAAGAGAAGGAGAAAGAATCCTATACAAAGGATGTGGGACTAAAGGAGAAAAGAGAAATGGGCCTATAAATGGGCCTTTACATCATTTTTCCCTATAGCATCTAACAATCCCCCGCAAGCTGGAGCGTACAAGTCGTAGGCGTCAAGCTTGGACAAGAACTGGTAATACAACTTGCGAGTCAATGCCTTGGTAAGGACATCAGCAACTTGCCCAGAGGCAGGAACATGTTCAAGCTTTAGCTCCTTTGATTGAACATTTTCTCGAACGAAGTGACAATCAACCTCAATATGTTTAGTCATCTCATGAAACACAGGATTCTTTGCAATGTGTATTACAGCTTGACTGTCACAGAACAACGTTGAAGGTGAGGACAATTTGACTCCCAAGTCCATTAGAAGACTTTCAAGCCAGGTTATTTCAGATGTAACAGCCGCCATCGCACGGTACTCAGCCTCAGCAGACGAGCGAGCAACTACCGTCTGCTTCTTACTCCGCCATGTTATAAGATTTCCTCCAAAGTACAGAACCCAGTAGTGGAACGTCGATCATCCAACGAGCTTGCATAATCCGCATCCGAGTATGCAATAATGGAAAGGGAGGAAGATGGTTTATACACAATTCCTTACCCAGGAGAAGTCTTCAGATACCTGAGGATGCGTTCCACTGTCTGGAGGTGAGAGACCTGTGGGGTATGCATAAACCGGCTGACCACACCAGCCACAAATGATATGTCAGGTCTTGTAATTGTTAGGTATATCAGTTTTCTCACAAGACGACGATAGTATTCCGGATTCGAAAGTAGAGAATCATTCTTAGATCCCTGAGCACACAACATGTGGTTGACTTCCATCGGGGTTTCCGCAGATTTGTAACCCGAGAGGCCGGCATCTTGCAGAAGCTCAATGCAATACTTACGCTGGGATAAGACGAGGTCATCAGGTCGTCGTGCTACTTCTAATCCAAGAAAGTAGCAAATATTTCTCAGATCTTTGATTTGAAAGATAAAGTTTAAATGTTGCTTCACATTGTGTATCTCAGCTGAGTCATCACCAGTGATTAGAATGTCGTCCACATAAACCAGAAATATTATAGTCGCAGTTGATTGGTGGCGAGTGAAGAGAGAGAAATCTGCCGAGCTTTGTTTGAAGCCAACCTCATGAACGGCCTTGCTGAATTTTCCAAACCACGCCCGTGAAGACTGTTTGGGACCGTAAATAGACTTACAAAGTAAGCATACCCGAGACTTCCCCGTGGTCTCAAACCCGGGTGGTTGATGCATGTATACTGTTTCAAGAAGATCGTCATTCAAGAAAGCATTCTTGACATCCAGCTGATGGAGAGGCCACTGTCGATGAACAGCTAAGGAGAGAATTCAATTTTGCGACTGGGGAGAAAGTTTACTCATAATCAAGGTCGTACTATTGGGTAAAACCCCGGTCCACAAGCCGAGCCTTTAAGCGATCAATTGTCTCATCCGCGGCATGTTTGATAGTAAACATCCACTTGCAGCTAACGCAACTGTGACCTGGAGGAAGAGGCACAAGATCCCAATTGTGATTACCCCACAGAGCCGTCATTTCTTCATCCATGGCGACACGCCACCGCGGATGTCGGAGGGCGTCCTACACAGAGTTAGGTATAGAAATAGAGGAGAGAGAAAGAGAGAGCAAAAGTACGAAGAGGCGGAGAGAGCCGATGTAGAGAGACATAGTTGGTCATGGGATGTGCTGTCGAGGAGGATGTCGGATCAACAGGACGCAAGATCACACCGGTAGAGGGAAGTTGCTGCAGGGCATCTGGACGTGGAGGACGATGAGTGTACACTTGAATGACAGGAGGTTTGGAGGGGACTGGTGGTGTTGGGGGAATCGAAATGATAGGGGATTTGGACTGGTGGTGCGGAGGGGTAGGGAGAAGTGGTGGACGTGGAGATGTTACGGGTACGGTGGGCCGAGGTAGAGGAGGAGGAGGAAGGGGATCAGAAGGATTGTTGTGATATGGTTGATCTTCATGGAAGGATACATCAGCAGACACAATCATCTTATCAGTGGTAGGATCAAAGCAGACATACCCCTTCTGAGTGCGGGAGTACCCAACAAACATAGTCTTGGTGGCCCGAGGGGCTAGCTTGTCAGTGGAAGGACCAAGGTGGTGGGCATAGCAGGTACACCCAAACACACGTGGTGTGAGAGAGAAGAGAGTCATGGGTGGATAAAGGAGAGTGATGGGTGCCGCAAAGTTGAGGACGGATGACGACATGCGATTGATGAGGTGGCAAGCTGTAGAAACCGCAAAATTCCAATAAAGAGGAGGAACCTGTATTTGGATCATGAGAGATCTAGCCACATCAAGGAGGTGACGATTTTTCCGTTCTGATATGTCATTCTGTTGAGGGGTATAGGTACACGTAGTCTGATGTAAAATACCGAACTCAGCGCAGAGATTGGAGAAGGTGCGACCATTGTATTCTTGAGCATTGTCTGTCCGAATTGTTTTTATACAAGTAGAAAACTGAATGCGAGTTTCCGTAAGAAACGTACGAAATGTAATTGTGAGTTCGGTTCGGTCACGAAGTAAATAAAACCAGGTAACTCGCGAGTAATCATCTATAAATGTAATAAAATATCGGTACCCAAAAACACTAGAGACCTTATAGGGCCCTCAGATATCAGAATGAACTAAGGATAAAGGAGCATCGCTCTGAGTACATGAAAAAGGAAAGGATACACTGTGTTGCTTCCCGAAAATGCAAGATTCACAAAAAAATTCTTGAAGAGAAACAGCAGGATGAGCTTTCTTGAAAATTGGAAGAGTATGCCCAAGACGACGATGTCAATAAGTGGTGGAGACAGTGGTGAGAGCAGCGGGAGAAACATCGAGAAGTTACAGCCCGTTAGACAGTCGCCATCTACCAAGTATAGTTCGTGTTAGTCGATCCTGCACAACAAATGAAGAGCGTGAGAAAGTAACGCAGCAGTCAATATCTTGTGTAAGACGGCTAACAAAAAGGAGATTGAAAGGAGAACTCGGAACATGAAGAACTAAGGATAAGGAGAGAGGAGTAAGAGGAAGATGAGCAGCTCCAGAAACCGGGATCGTGTCACCATTAGCCACAGTGATATTCTTGGGGTAAGTAGTATCTAAATATTGAGGCGGCCGTTGTGGAGAG
Organism: Platanthera guangdongensis; assembly: GCA_039583875.1. Lineage (NCBI taxonomy): Eukaryota > Viridiplantae > Streptophyta > Magnoliopsida > Asparagales > Orchidaceae > Platanthera > Platanthera guangdongensis. The sequence goes on from CM077150.1 coordinate 232,291,732, forward strand.
AGATGATGTGTAGCACCTGAATCCACAATCCAGTGAGAGATATGTGAGAGACAAGATATACCTTCATTGGAGATTGAGGCCACGGAGCCAGAGGAGCGACTAACCACTCCTTGAAGCTGTTGGAGTTGAGCACGTAACGCAGCAATATCATCACTGGTTGTGGAGGGAGGTGAGGGAGCGACCGTTGCAGTAAGATGAGGGGGCAGGACATGTTTGCGGTAGTAGGTGGCCTCCAGATGGCCATCCCTACCGCAGTAAGAGCACTTAAATAGAGTGCGACTACCTCGACCGCGTCCCCGAGACTGGCGACCACCACGAGCCGGTGGACCACGATTAGATGGAGTTAGAGTGGCCACGGGCTACTGAAGGAGAACGGGAGAAGAAGGCGGAACATCTGGAGGTGGAGTAACCTTTAGGAGCATCGATCACACATCCGAGAGGAAGGGAGTAGCAGCGGATGATAGAACATGGGCGCAGACACTATGAAGATGTGAGGGAATACGAGCCATCATCATAGAAATCCCCACTGCCTTCTTTTGCTGTCGTTGAGTTACACAGTCCGTGGTGGGAGGCTGTTGCTAGATCCAAGCCTCAACAAAGGTTTTAGCCCGCGCAACAAAGGAGGTAATGTCTCCAGTAACTCCAGCGTCAAGGGACTAGAGATCAGTAATAATGTCAAACAAGTGCTGAAAACTATCCTTCCCAGAGTAGAGAGGCTGAAGATCAGTCCACATAGCGTGAGCGGTCTCATGGTACATAGTCATACGATAAGGCTCGGTGTCCAGAGAATTGAGAAGCCAAGATTGAACCCGTCTGTCGTCACGGATCCGCTCATCAGTGGGTTCAGTGGGAGGAGTCTTGGTGAGATGATGAAGGAGACCTTTAGTTTGTAGCACACGCCGAACGGAGTGTACCCATTCCACAAAGATTTGTTTGTCACGAAGAGAAATAGTAGTAATGCGCAGCTCATCCCGAAGCTCAGGAGGAGCATCACGAGGACAGTCGGAGAGAGGAGTAGAATCAGCAGCAGTGGTGGAATCTGAAGCCATATTTCTGGGCGGCTAGACACAATAACCGGGTGGTTAGAAGCACGCGGCTAGCCGAACAGAACCAACGGCTAGTGGTGCTAAAAGCGGTGAGGAGATGAAGTCGCGGAGAGAAGAAATCCCAGAGGGAAGGAGAAGTCGCCGCGAGTTGAAGTAGCCGCAGGGGGTAGAGGAAGCAGGCAGCGACTAGAAGAGGTCGTCGGAGGCAGCGAATAGAGGATGGCGAAAGCTAGTCGCAACGGAGAAGTAGCCGTCGCGGAGAGAAGAAGCCTCAGAGAGCAAGAAGCCGCAGCGATTTGAAGTAGCCGTCGCGGGCAGAGGAAGCAGGCAGCGACTAGAAGAGATCGCCGGAGGCAGCGACTAGAGGATTGGCGAAAGCTAGTCGCAACGGAGAGAAGAAGTCAGCAAACTGAGGCGGTCAGACCGGCAACCAAACCGGTACGAACAGACCGTGCAGTTAAAACAGGTCGCACGCAGCAGCACACCAAGCGGATAGAAGAAGACCGCGGCAAGAGCAAGGGCGGCGCGGTTAATAGCAGGCCGCAACGGTAAAGAGAAGACCGCAACAAGAGCAAGACCCAGGCGGTTAGCAGCAGTCCGCACCGGGTAGAAAAAGGAGAGGCCGCAGCGGATAGCGGACGCAGAAGCGGTTAGAAGAAAACTAACCGGACGGAGGTGGGGTCCACGAGCCAGAGAGAGGAAGACTATAAAAGGTGGAGGAGAAGAGGAGAGGCGGTGGATCCACAGGAGAGAAGAAAAAGACGGTTAGAGAAGATAGAAAACGCAAAAAACGAGCGGTAAGCCCAAAGACCAAGCCGCCCGGTCAAAGGGATTGACCAAGCGGTTAGGGAAGAAGAGAGTCGATCGGTTAGAAATAGGCCGGACCGGTTCCCTCTGATACCATGTAGAGAACAATGGACCAACCTTGTATATACTTCTTCAGTTATAAAATACAAGAGAGAATACAAATATATAGGAGAAGAGAAGGAGAAAGAATCTTATAAAAGGATGTGGGACTAAAGGAGAAAAGAGAAATGGGCCTATAAATGGGTCTTTACATCATTTTTCTCTATATCATCTAACAGTATGCATATAGATATGAATGCATATAGATATGTGTGCATATAGATATGTGTGCATATAGATATGTGTGCATATAGATATGTGTGCATATAGATATGTGTGCATATAGATATGTGTGCATATAGATATGTGTGCATATAGATATGTGTGCATATAGATATGTGTGTATAAATATGTATGTATATGTATGTATATGTATGTATGTATATGTATGTATGTATATGTATATACAAAGAAATAGGGAGAGGAAAAAGATGAAATTCTAGCGGGAGAGAAAAGGCTTTAGGTGTCCAAAATTGCATAATGTATTTGTCTCAATAGAAAATCCCTCTATCTAGCGGATATAGGCGACTAACAACAAATCACGTAAATTTTAACATTTATTTTATGGTCTTATAGTTATTTCTATGACCCGCGATGCTCTATGGTTATGATTGTTGGGCAGTGAATGTGTACATGAGCAAAAAATGAAGTTGCGGAGATGAGAATGCTTAGGTGGATGTGTGGACACACGAGACTGGATAAAATAGGAATGAATGTATCAGGGATAAGATAGGAGTGGCACCAATTGCAGAGAAGATGTGAGAAGCTCAACTAAGATGGTTTGGACACGTACAAAGGAGACCATTAGAGGCACATGTTAGGTGCTGTGAGAGTTTAGTCACTAGGTACGTTAAACGGGGCAGGGATAGACCAATAATGACTTGGAATGAAACTATAAGGAAAGACATGATGTACTTAGGCATTAGTGAGATTATGACTAAAGATAGGGTACAATGGCGACAAAAGATCCATATAGCCGACCCCACTATAGTAGGATAAAGGCTTGAGTGTTATTGTTGTTGTATAGTTATTTTCAAGACCTCATCTAGCATGCCATTGATGGGTACCGACACTTAACCCACCAATAGGATTCAAAATAAATCCTTGGCACCATAAAACTGGAAGTGGAGCAACCTTGTACTAGTATAAGCCCAAATTATGGGCAGCGAATGTTGGAGTTGCACGGCATACAGCAGTAAGGCTTACCATAATAATCTTTATCTACAAAAATTATAAAAAACCAGATTTTGTAACTCTTTTTACACTGAATGGATTTTAATGTACTGTAGAATACTAATGCTATTAGCATGGAGCTTATGAACATGTACAGCTCTTTCCACCTAGATGACAATTAGACCCTCAATTTCGGTGCTTTGGCAAAGGAAACACAAGTGAGACTGATCAAAATGAAGAAGCAAAACTGCCAAAAACACATTAGCACTGTGACAGAAAGTGTACACCTATTAGTGGTTCAAGTGGCACATTGACGCAGGCAGATTTGGTAGTCATTAATCCTGTGCGAGTGAGGAGCTGAGCAAAAATTATTGCCATGCAGTCTACGCATTGTGACACCAACTTAGACACTTCGTATTGCATAAATATGCTTCAATTATTTCGTTTACTTAAAACATCTAAAACCATACTACATCTAAGTGCCAAATATAGAATAAGATGATAGATATGCAGAAGAAAATGAAAAAAAAAATACCAAGCGATTGCTCCAATAACACCAAGGTGCGTAGAAGTTGACAACAAGAATAGAATATCTGCAAGGAAGGAACACAATGGTGATTCTTAAGCAGTTGATAATAAATAAACTTGAGTAATAATTATATGCATCCATGAGGATTAAGCAAAAAAATAAAACATGAGCTCTAAAAGTATCTTAGGTTCAGCTCTACATATACCAGATGAAGAATCTAAAGATAAAACAATGAATATTCATGAAGGTGCAATTCCTAGCATATCTCAAAATTAGCGTATTTAACAATAAAGAAAATAAAATTTAGTTTAAGAGGAATCTGTTAAACATCAAGCAGATTTAAGGGTACCTGCTGAGTTAAGGTTACCTTCGCAAAAAAGCAGCTAAGATCCGTCTCATCTTGATCTATGCGACTGGTGACGTCAATGTGATCTGCTCGTGTGGCTCTCCTAATCAGTCGTCAATCTCATCCCATCTCATCTTCATCTATCTACAAACAAATCGATATGCAGATCTCGTCTTCATTCCAGATGACTCGACACGTCTCATTGGTTCTCTATTCAGTCCTCGATCCATTGTTCCAGACAAAGGAGACCACTATGGATCTGTTATGTCGGGGACTCCCACCTATTTCATGTTCCTGTAGCTCCTTTCTTAGCTCTGGTCAAGCATTTCCCTAGTTGATATGCTCGTTAGAGATGAAGGAGGATGTTGTGGTTTGCTTCATCTTGTCTCCTGTCCCTTTCCCATTATTGCAACCCCTCCCTTTGCTCCAGCCAAGTATTTCCCCATTACTTTTAATGGATTTGTCCCTTCTAGCATGATCAAGAAGTTGTTGTGCAGCTGACGTCTCTTGCTGCTGCTGCTGCATCTTTAGGTCAACAAGCTGAAGTTCAAACTTACATTTTATGGTTCCTGATCCAGCTCTGTTTTTTTTACTTCCAACATGAATGACAAATTAAACAATGCAGATTAGTGTGAAGCGTTAGGTAATTTCTCTAAATACCATTGTGGAAGCAATTCCAATATCGACTTCTCCCATAGTGTTACTCATATTAAGATGAATCGTAGAAATTATCTTCTCTGGGCTCAGTCCCTTCCTATATTCATTGGAAGTCGGAGAAAACTTGGATTCATCACGGGATCTAATACCGCACCCATTATGTTACGGGCGTGCACGTCGACGAGACGTCGCGACGGGTGTACATGTGGAGGAAGACGACGACATGTCCGTCTGGAGGAGGAGAGACCGAAGACGCGGTGCCGTAATGATTATTGTTATTTGCATTGTGTTATTTTATATTATGTTTTGTGTACTCTTTTCTATTTGCACCGTCCTGTTGCTATCTGCACCCCGCACCTATAAGGGGTGGTGTTTCTCTTTTTGGATTATCTTTGGATGAATGAAATTTAGGTCTGCTCCCTAAGCTTTTTTTCTCTACCCTAATCCCTCTCTTCTTCCTCACCGTAGCAGGCCCTCCCCCGGGTCGTTTCCACTCTGGGATCGTAACAATTTGGGTTGACCTGCCTCACCATCCGTCATCTCGCCATTGGTGCTCGTGATTGTGTGTCTGCCACTGTTGTTCCGCCCGATTCTGGCCGTTTCCGCGACTTCCGCTACAGCGCCTGATTTGGCGTCTGCCCGCCTGCCGCACGTCCGATCCATCGCTTTCACCACCTGCGTCGCTCTGTCGCCCTGATCCGCCGCTCTGTCGCCCCGATCCACCGCTCCGCAACCCTGATCCATTGCGTTTCCGCAGATCTCGTGCCACTCGTCGTGTCCGACGTTCCGCATGTGCCAGTCCTTCTGCTCGCCAGTTTTGCACCCCGATCGGACGCAAACGTCTCTCTTCTGCCAATTTTCACTAAATCTGCCTCCTACCGACTGCCATCTGACCTCTCTAGCCGCATGGCTCCCACAACTCGCTCCTCCAGCAACCCGCTCCAGATACCGCCTCTGAAGCTCTTAGTCGTCGCGTTGAGGCTCAAGAACAACTTGTCGCCTATGAAGCACCGGTACTTCCTTGAGGATCACGTATCTGTACCGAATATGTATCTGATACCGGTACGTACCTGATACTTGATAATACACATATTACTCTAGTCTGTGGATACACTTAAACTTCCTAGATCGTTATGCATAGTGATAAGAGTATGTTTTTCTAAAGTAAACAAAAGACTTCTACATGCCTTTTTAGAAAAGAAAATTTTGTGACCCATAAATACAACTAGTGGTGTTGATTAGATTTATGTACCTTTTTTTGCTAAAACTGTAAACAAATTTATTTAAATTTTATTATTTTATTTTTACTATATACATGTGCATATGTACAGACCTACGAAGTACAGATACGCCAAATTGAAGCATGTACCTGTACGGGTACGTTTTCAATAATGGTATGTGTAACGGATTGGCGGATACTTATTAACTCGTATTCATCGTGTGCATTCTCATTTTGCTCCGCTGTTTCGATCGTTCTTCTCGCTATATCCAGATCGTAACCATGTTGCCATCATCGATCGTTCTCGCCGTCTGTTGCATTCGTCGATCGTGTTGCGCTCGTTGATCGTGTCGCGTTCGACGATCGATCGTTCTTGTCGTCTCAATATTCTTGCCATCTCCTGAACGTTCTCGTCGTCTCCCAACCGTTTTTCTTCCTCTTCCATCTTCTTCTTCCTCTACTCTCTTCTTTTTCTTCCACTTATTCTTCTTCCTCCTCTTCTACTTTTGCTGATTTCACAAATATAAATAGATTGTTCATGTTATTTGCAACTTTGTAAATTCATTATTTGTTGATTTCAAAAAAACAATATTTCATGTTATTTGCTGATTTACAAATTCATTATTTGCTAAATTCAAAAACATAATGTTTCTTGTTATTTGTTGATTTGCAAATTCATTATTTGCTGAATTGCTATTTTCAGAAACATATTGCTTCCTGTTATTTGTTGATTTACAAATTCATTATTTGTTGATTTACAAATTCATTATTTGTTGATTTCATAAACAAAATCGATCATTTTCTTTTAATTATTGATTTGCTGATTTCAGAAACAGAAACAGATTGTTTCCTGCTACTTTATTGTTGATTTTATAAACTGATGTGAGATATACATATATATTTATTATATTTAATACAACATATCACATCGTACCCATACCCTTAGTTTTAAAATTTTGGCATACCGCCATACCGGATACGGCCTGTACCCAGTACTCGTACCCGTACCGGTGCTTCCTAGCTTGTCGCCTCCATGCATGCCTCCCTCCTCGCCCTCCACTATAAGATTGACTCCCTCCAGGCGCCCGCCACCGCCATTTCAGCAACGCCCAGCTTCGGCTCTCCTACGGACGACAGCTCTCTCCTCGGCGTCGGGCCACCGCTCATTTTTCCCGGAAACCCTCCTCCGAACATTCAGGGCCGGCCCGCCCTCTCCCACAATATTCCCTCTTTTGTCGGTGTTGACTCCATGAGGTGGATCGCCAAAGTGCAGTAATATTTCGACATCAATTACATACCAGAGCACAACAAGGTGTCTACAGCTGTGGTTGTCCAGGACGGCTCGGACCTCCATTGGGCTCGGTGGCTCCGCCAATCCAACCCGTGCCTTTCTTGGCCCGAACTCAAACAGGAAATGATCTGGTGGTACGATACTCGCTACTCTGGCTCTTCCACTATCGAGCGGCTATGCGGCGTCCACCAAACAACCGGCCTGGACAACTACACTGACGAGTTTGTAGCCTTGGTCACTCATGTTCTCGGATTGCCACCCGACCACTACTTGGGCTTTTTCATTCAAGGGCCACTGCTCCATATCTGATCCCACCTCCGCACGCACCATCCTCGCACAGTCTCAGATGACCTTGATATGGTGCGTCTGGTCGAGGCCGACCTCACCCCGAGGGCACTTGCGTTTGCAGTCAGTCACCACCAGCCTCGGCCAGCCTTCCAGCCACCTCCCTCAACAACCCCGCAGCGACCGCCCCCTGGGGGGACCATCCCGGCAGACTTACGGTTCCCCAGTGCATCTCCAACAGTACCTACAACGACTGTAATAGCAAGGATCTATGTTTCCAGTGCCGCAAGCCCTACTCCACGCATGTGGGCTCCATCAACGAGTTCCACGCCATCATCAGCGACTTCGACTCGGAGGTCACCTTGGAGCACTTTGAGGCTCTAAAGCTATCCAAGGGTGACGGCGCGGTGAACACCGCCTCGCATACTTTTCATTGCTTGGAGCTGCCCTACTTCTCGATGGGCGGCATTTCGGGGCTTCAGACCATGAAGCTGGCAGGCACGTTGCGTGATCGTTCCATTGTGGTCATGGTGAACAGTGGTGTGAGCCACAACTTCCTATCAACCAAGTTGGTACACCGGCATCACCTTCCCTGTGTTTCCTCTCCTGACTTTACAGTCTGTCCATGTGATGGGCGTCGTTGGCCAACCCAAGGGTGTTGCACCGCTCTCTCCCTAATGATGGGGTACTGCCTGGTGGCCGCGAACTTTTACACCTTCAGACCGGACGGTATCTATGTTGTCAAAGGCGCACCGAGTCGCAAAAGGATCCTGGAGCCTAGGCGCAAGGCGCAGGCGCGCGCCTGAGGCGCGTGAGGCGCAAAAATGTGGGGAAAAGAAAATTGAGCAAATTGGGCGCCCAATTCGCTCAATTTCAGCGAATTGGGCGCTCAATTTCAGCGAATTGGGCGCTCAATTACAGCGAATTGGCGCTCAATTCCAGCGAATTGGGCGCTCAATTTCAGCAAATTGGACGCTCAATTTCAGCGAATTGGACGCTCAATTTCAGCGAATTGGACGCCCAATTCGCTCAATTTCAGCGAACTGGACGTCCAAGTGCGCCTAGGGGTGCTTTGGGTGCGTCTGAGATCAGGTTTTTATCCATCTCAAAAAAATTTTGTAAAAAAAACACCTTGAAAGGCCCGACGCGCCTTTGGAGCGCCTGGGAGCCTGTAAGGCGCGCCTGGGCGCGCTTGAGGCGTGGAGGCGCGCGCCTTGACAACATAGGATGGTATTGATGTCATTCTTGGCGTGGCTTGGCTCTGCATGCTGGGCGAAGTGCGGGCCAACTGGGAGAGTATGGCTATGCAGTGCCTCCAGGAGGGTCAGACGTGTTGTCTAGTTGGCGACTCCGCTTTGCTTCGCTCTCCGTTCTCCGCCCGTGCGATTCAGCGGACCGCCAACGTCGACTTTTCTGCATGGTTTTGGCTATTCTCCGCTCCGGCACTGCCACCTCTTTCACACCTGACCGATCTTTAGGCGTTACTCTCTGAGTTCGACGAAAACTTTAATGCCCTGACCGGCCTCCCTCCAGCTCGCCCGACAGATCACGCCACTCCACTCTAGCCTGATACTGCGGCGGTGTCGGTACGCCCTTACCTCTACGGACATGTGCAGAAGGACGACATCAAGCATCTAGTTCATGAGATGTTGATGGGGGCCCTTATCCACCCTAGTGTAAGCCCTTTCTCCAGACCAGTTCTCCTGGTCCAGAAGGGCGGTAGTTGGAGGTTCTGCGTGTACTACCAGGAGCTCAACAAGGCCACTATTCTGGACAGGTACCAAATCCCAGTTATTCAGGAGCTTCTAGACGAGCTCCATGGGGCCATATTCTTCACCAAGCTGGACCACTGAGCGGGCTATCACCAGATCTGGGTATGACCCGAGGACATCGCCAAGACCGCCTTCCGGACACATGATGACTACAACGAGTTCTTAGTCATGCCCTTCGGCCTGGCCAACACATCGGCCACCTTCCAGGAGACGATGAACGACATTTTTTGGGCAGTACTTCGTCGAAACATTCTCGTTTTTATGACATTTTGGTATACAATTCTTCCTGACAAGATCACCTCCAGCACGTCCGCCTCCCTCTGACTACCATCTGACACCATCACCTCAAACTCCGCCCAAATAAGTGTTCGCTTGGGGAGTTCGAAGTGAGCTACCTCTGTCACACCATCTCGGCCCAGGGGGTCACCGTGGACGAGGAGAAGATTGTGGTGGTCCTCCATTGGCCGACTCTTACATCCCCGCAGGACATCCAGGGATTTTTCGGCATAACGGGATACTATGGACGGTTCATCCAAGAGTACGGGGCTCTAGTTAGCCCACTCACGCAGCTCCTAAAGAAGTCGGAGGAGTGCCTTTTCAAAGGACAGTCACAACCACAGCCACATATGTCGCCCTTCAGAAGGCCCTAGTCCGCGGGTCGGTGTTGGTCATGCCTAATTTCTCTCTGTCGTTCCTTGTGGAGTTTGACGCATCGGGCACCGAGGTGGGAGCCGTCCTCATGTAGGCTGGATGGTCGATAGCCTACTTTAGCCGTGCCTTCTCCAGCACCGCCCGCAACCGCTCTGCATATGAGAATGAGCTCATGGGCCTCGTTTTAGTCGTTCAGCATCGGCTCCCATATTAGTTGGGCCGCCCCTTCGTGGTCCGCACCGACCATCATAGTCTATGCTACCTCCTCCAGCAGAAGATCACAACGCTTGCCAAGAAGGTGTGGGTGATCAAACTCCCGGGTTATGATTTCACCATCGAGTTCTGCCCGGGGAGGGCGAACCGAGCGGTTGATGCCCTCTCTCGTCAGAGCTAGTTGCCAGAGCTCACGGCTATCTCTCAGTCGGCGTGGGAAGACACGACGACCATCCAGCACGAGGGTTGAGGCCGACTTATTTTATCCGGGATCCGGACGGTGCTCATCGCTAATGTGAAAAAGAGCTAACTAAACCGCAAATTATATTGCTCCAAAAAAAGATAATCATTACATAGGTATGCCCCCTTATTTATAGAAAATGGGGGAGATAAGAGAGAATACAACAATCGATGTGGGACTAAATACATGTCGGGCGGCTTATGCGGTTTGACATGGTCAAACCGCACAATATACAACAAATAACTGTACACCCAGAGGCAACCAAAGAAAGCCTCCACACAACTAGGGAAGACCGTTGGATCAGGCCGTCAGACCGCAACTGCGGGTTGCCACCAGACCGCAACTGCGGGTTGCCACCAGACCGCAGTTACAGCTAATCATCAAATCGCAGCTGCTGCAAGCCATTAGACTGCAAGTGTCGTTGCCACCATACCCCAGTTGCGGTTAACCATCTGTCCGTTATTGCGGCTTCATCCAGACCGTTGCGGCGGTTAATCACCAGACCGCTGATGCGGCTTCATGCCAGCCCGCTGCAGTGGCTAGCACCCAAGCCGCTGCTGCGACTATCCCTCAGACCGCCACTGATGTTGTCCTCCTGACCGCTAGTTGAGGATCAACATCAGACCGTTGAGCCAAACCGACAGATCGTTGGTAGAAACAGACCGCTGCGATTAGACATAAGACCGCCCGGTCTCCTCAAGCTCCAACACTCCCCCTCAAGCTGGAGCATATATATCTACCATGTTCAGCTTGCTACAAACCTCCTCTGAAGGAGTAACTGGCTTGGTGAAGAAGTCTGTCAGTTCTTTATCAGAAGTGACGAAAAGATTACAGATCTGATTCTTTAACACATCTTCCCTAATGAAATGACAATCAACCTCAATGTGCTTTGTCCTCTCATGAAAGACAGGATTTTTTGATATGTAAATGACGGTTTTGTTATCACAGAACATAGGGATAAGATGATCATACACTTATCCCAAGTCAATCATAAGCGCTCGTAACCATTTCAACTCACAGGTAGTTGAAGTCATGCTCCTATACTCTGCTTCAGCACTTGACCTTGAAACTACTGTCTGCTTCTTGCTTTTCCAGCTAATAAGGTTTCCTCCTATAGAGGTGCAAAAATCTTATGTAAACTTTCTATCTTCTTTGTTATGTAAACTTTATATCTTCTTGTAAACTTTCTATCTTCAGTCTATTTCTAGCATAGCTGGAATCAGAATATGCTTCAATATTCAAATGATTATTCTTCTGAAACAACAAGCCCTTTTCTGGAGACCCTTTCACATACTCCAGAATTTTCATGACAGACTGAAGATGACACTCTCTAGGATTCTGCATAAACTGACTAACCTTCTCAACCGCATAACAGATATCTGATCTAGTAACAGTCAGATATATGAGTTTGCCTACAAGTCATCTGTACACTGTGAAATCTGGAAGAAGAGGAGAATCTTCAATCCACCCCTTATCATCTCCAACCTCCATCGGACAACGAGCAGGTTTCGTGCCAAGAAGATTGTTATCCTTTAAGAGATCTAGCGCATACTTTCGTTGTGAAAGAACCACGAAGTTCCTTTTTTCGTGAAATCTCAATTCCCAGAAAGTATTTCGGAGTTCCCATATCCTTTGTCACAAAATTTTGTCGAAGATGTTGTTTGGCTAGATCAATGCCTTCTTTATCATCACCAGTCAGAAGAATATCATCAACATAGACAACAAGAACCACAAGGCCTTTAGTAGTCTTGCGTATAAACAGAGAATGATCCGCAGAGCTTCGATTAAACCAAATAAGAGGAACTTCACTAAACTTTCCAAACCAAGCTCGTGAACTCTGCTTTAAACCATAAATCGCTTTCCGAAGCTTGCACACCTGAGACTCCTCCGGAGCAACATACCCAGGAGGTTGCTCCATGTAAACCACCTCTTGCAAATCACCATAAAGGAAGGCATTATTCACATTTAACTGAGACATCTCCCAATCTTTATTAACAGCCACAGAGAAGAGAACGTGTATAGTGCTGATACGAGCAACGGGAGAAAAAATATCAAAGAAGTCTACATCATATGTCTGAGTAAATCTTTTTGCCACAAGCCTCGCCTTATAGCAATCAACAGAACCATCTGGAAGATACTTAACAACGAAGACCCACCGACAGCCAACCACATCAATGCCCAGAAATGGGGGAACAAGAGTCCAAGTACCTCTCTCAATTAATGTGTTCATTTTTTTCATCCATAGCGGCTTTCCACTGAGAAATGGCAAGAGCTTCCTGATACGTAATCGGCATAACAGTAGAAGAGAGAGCAAGAGCAAAATGTTTGCCAACTGGGGAAAGTTGAGCATAGGAGACAACCGCATCAATAGGATGCTTAGTGCATTGTCGAACGCCCTTCCGCATGGCGATGAGAAGATCAAGATCACTCTTGTCTGAAGGAGGTAATTCACTGCCAGAAGAAAGAAGAGCCCCGAGAACAAGTACAGAAGGCTCCAAGGGCAGAGAATCAGTGTCGAGAGAAAGAGACGGCGCAACAGAAACAGTTATGGAAAGAACTGGTTCCGGCAAAGGTGTCGAGATAACAGGCGTTGAAGAAGAAGTATCAGAGGGCAAGAGAGGAGAAGCAGGAGAAAAATACGGTGCATCTTCAAAGAAAGTAACATCAGCAGACACGTACTGTTTGTGCGGAAGAGGATCAAAACAGCGATATCTCTTCTGAGTCGGACAATAACCAAGGAAAATGCACTTAACAGAACGGGGAGAAAGTGAAGCATCACAACAATAGAGAAGCTGCGCGAACAAGAAAAGAAGTCGCGCGAACAAAAAATAAGCCGCAAAGTAGGAGAAGAAGAGAGGAGAAAGAGTCTGCACGGTCACGGTGACAACACACCAGCGGCAAGGAAGATGCCGCGACCGAAATGCGGAACCCGCAGCAGAGAAGAGAAACCGCACGAACACGACAAGCGCAAAAAGTGGAGAGACAGCGCGACTAGCGAAAACAACCCGCGCGGGAAGAAACAAGCCACATGAAGAAACAACCCGCGGGGAGGGAGAAAGGAGAAAGAAGGAAGCGTGAACAGCCAAGAGGGCGCGTGAACAGAACAAGTCGCAAAGAAGAGCGACTAGCAAAGAAGCCGCGCGAATAGAACACGCACAAAGAAACAAATTGCAAACAAAGCGACCAACAAGGGAGGGATGAAGGGAGGGGAAGAAGCCGGAAGAAACCGGAAGAAGAGGTCGCGCAGTTAAACAAACAAACGGCTATCTATTTGGAGCAAAAGATCGGTTCGCTCTGATACCATGTGAAAAAGAGCTAAATAAACCGCAAATTTTATTGCTCCAAAAAAGATAATCATTACATTGGTATGTCCCCTTATTTATAGAAATGGGGAAGATGAGAGAGAATACAACAATCGATGTGGGATTAAATACAAGTCGGGCGACTTATGCGGTTTGACATGGTCAAACCGCACACTATACAACAAATAACTGTACACCCAGAGGCAACCAAAGCCGCCACACAGCTAGGGAAGACCGCTAGATCAGGCCGCCAGACCGCAACTGCGGGTTTCCACCAGACCGCAGTTGCGGCTAATCATCAAACCGCGACTGCTGCAAGCCATCAGATCGCAAGTGCGGGTTGCCACCATGCCGCAGTTGCGGTTAACCATATGTCTGTTGATGCGGCTTCATCCAGACCGCTGCGGCGGTTAATCACCAGACCGCTGCGGCGGTTAATCACCAGACCGCTGTTGCGGCTTCCTGCCAGACTGCTGCAGCGGCTAGCACCCAGGCCGCTGCTATGGCTATCCCTCAGACCGCCACTACTTTTGTCCTCATAACCGCTAGCTGAGGATCAATATCAGACTGCTGAGCCAAACCGACAGACCGCTGATAGAAACAGACCGTTGTGGTTAGACATAAGACCGCCCGGTCGCCTTAAGCTCCAACAGAGGACGTCACCGCCCATCCACCATACTCGCTTGTAGTGGGTCGCCTGTTCTCCCAGGGCTGTCTTGCTCTAGTACCCTCTTTATCGAGCACTCCCTACCTCCTCGCCGAGTTTCACGCATTATCCTCTGGAGGACACGTCGGGGCCTTCCGTACCTACCGCCGTTTAGCGATCTCTCTCTACTGGCCACACATGTTCGACAGGTCAAGGCATTTGTGGTCGCCTATTGATGAGTCTGATTTATAGTGTTTTTCGGACTCATCTATACTCATTTCCACGTATAAGCACTTCACTTTTGATAGAAACTCACTCATATTTTACTAGAATGCTCTTTGCATAAGAAGTGCACAAAAAGTTTGTGTTGGTGTGCAATTGCGCACTCAACTGTTATTGGGGTGAACACATGGTGCTCCTATTAGTCTATCTTTTTATGTTAGCAAATGTGTATGCTTGTCGGAGGCAATTGGCTCCGGAGATTTGGTTTTAGACACGGGCAGATCTCAACTCTTATATGAATTCTGTGCAATTCGCACGGTCGTGCGATTTTCCTTTGCGCACAAAAATTTTGCCCGTGCATGATCTTTCGTGCGTTGAGATGTCATTATATCTTAATCGCACGACAGTGTGAAATTCCTTCGCGCACGCTTTTTGTGGTTGTACGAAGTCATTCGCTGAAAATGAAGGTTTTGTCCACGCCCGTGCGATTTTGCCTCGCACGGTCGACTTTTCCCGTGTGTGGGCAAAATCGCACAAGTGACCTACTTTTGTCTACAAAATTTATGATTTATTGTACCCGTGCGATTCTTTCTCCCACAGTTGTTTTAACTGTGTGTGAAGAAAATCACACGAGCTATCCATTTAATCTAGGAAAATAGTGTTCTGCCACGGCCCGTGCGATTCCTTCTCGCACGGTCAGTTTTCCCCGTGCGCGAACAAAATTGCACGGGCCCAATGTTTCTCAATTCGGAAATTTAACGGAATCGGGCAACGCACGTTCGCACACATGATCGTGTCATTGCCCGTGCGAGGCCAAATTCTGATGAAAATATTATTTAAAGCGCATTTTTCAGCATATTGGAGAGTTCCGCCATTGGACGCGAAATATTCGCCGAAACCCTACGGGGTGGGTTCCTGCACGGCTGCACTTCATCCTCTTCCTCCAAGCTATGTCTTGAAGCCCTATAAGATTTCCTAGCATCTGCACCATTCTGAAGTGAAATTCTACCATTCTGATCACCGCCAATCAAGGAGAAGCAAGGAGTTGATGCATTTGGCGTGTTCTAACAAGAAGACGGGAGCTTAGGAAGAAGTGAGAGTCTTTCCCGACCCCGGACGCAACCGGTGACTGGAGAGTGGCTTGTAGGTCATGGCTTGACAACCCAATGCACCCTCCTACGTCGTCGGTAAAGTCTCATGTCGTTTGTATCTCTTCCTCTCTTCCTCTGTAAACCTCGGCTTTCAGATTTGGAAATTCATGTTTATTGATGCTTACTTTGATGAACACTTGTAGTAAATGCTATTTCTTAGTTGTGATTTTCATGTGACTTGTGGTCTATCATTGTATGGAAATGCTCGTTGCTTGTAAGTGAAGATTGATGCATTGTGATTAAGCTTGCTATTGCGAAAAGGTGAACATGATCCTCAATTCCACCTCCGCACACTCTCACATCCATCCACTTGCTCTCACGTCCACTCGGCAATCGAAGTGGTGCTAACGGCCCGTGTAACCATCACATTGCGGTCCTTATGGTACATTAGCATTCCGTAGAATGTCGTTTGGTTTATGCAACGCCTCTGCTATGTTCCAAAGATGCATGATGGCAATTTTAAACGACATGGCTGAAGCTTTCCTTGAAATGTTTATGGATGATTTTTCTCTCTCTGCTTCATCTTTTGAGAATTTTCTTGCAATTGTTACTCTTGTTTTAAAGTATTGTAAAGAAAAAAATTGATTTTAAGTTGGAAAAATGTCATTTTAGAGTTAATGAAGGTACTGTACTACAATGACCTTTTCCTAAAAAAGTTAAAGATATAAGCAGTTTTCTTGAGCATGCTGAATTTTATCTGTTTTATTAAAGATTTTTTGAAATTATCTAAAGCTTTGAATACTTTTTTTATGAAAGATGTTAATTTTAATGCAGCATTCCAGTCAGTCAAGCAAAAGCTTGCAACTGCACCCATCATTGTTGCCCCTGATTGGTCAATACCATTTAAATTGATGTGTGATACTAATGACATGGTCGTGGGTGCTGTTTTGGGCAACGCAAGGATAAGATATTTCATACAATCTATTATGCAAGTCGCACATTAAATGAAAAACAATAAATTATGCGACTACTGAAAAGAAATTGTTAAGCATTTGCTTTCGCTTTTGATAAATCCATTCCTACCTTTGTATGCCAAACTATTGTGTACACTGATCACGTTGCTTTAAAGTATTTGTTTACAAAGAAAGATGTCAAGTTCAAGTTAATACGGTGTATACTCCTCTTACAAGAATTTGAAATCGAAATTAAGGACAGAAGCGAGTCAAAAATGTAGTTAGTCATCATCTTTCATGAATCACAAATGAAGAGAAATATATAGAAAAGGACAGTACAATTTGTGAAGAGTTTCTAGATGAGCAACTATATGCAATAAGTGAATTACCACCAACTCCTTCATATGCAGATTTTGTAAACTTCTTAGCATGCAGTATTCTTCCTCATACAATTTCATACTTGTTGGAGCATGCGTTCCGTACTCCTTTGTTTGAAAATAAAAAATTTCAAATGTATTTGATCATAGTGTGTTTGTGGTGTGCAGATATAATAGGTATAACACTCTGATAATTTTGGATGGCGACGTACATCGTATTTTACAAAGTTGAGTTATTGTAGGCGATAGTCACTACAGCCCCGCGTTAGCGTGATGACGTCGGCCATGACGTAGGTCATGATTCAGAACGGTTGCCACGATGCGCATTATCGGAGATACCGCCCGACAATATCTTGCTATCGCGGCGCAATAGTCCCACGACCGTACACGACCTCCAACACCGCGGCGCGGTTATTGCAGAGTGGGACACATGTCAACCATAGGAGTTATCGCAGGCAATATCGCGCTACCACCGCGCGACAGTGGAGAAACTATAAATGGGTTGAACTTCGGGAATTTGATGTAACACACCTCCAGGAGCATTGATTTCGTGCATTACAGCCAGAAAACTTCCTAAGTGTTCGTGAAATCTCAAGAGCGAAGAAGAGAGCGTTCGTGCTTCTCATCTCCGGCGATCTTCGCAAGATTTTTCGGCCTCTTTAGCGCTCAAGACCTGAGGGAGTTTTTATTCTCAGTTTATTTTTCCTTTTACATTCTCTTTGTAATTGGTAGAGAATTCGCCATCTTGTGAGTGGCGACTAGGCCTGTGTGTGGTTTAGGGGGAAATCATCGTCGTGTGTGCAACAACTAGGTCGTGGTGAGATCTAGGGGGAGGTCAGTTGTTGTATCTAGGGAGAGATAGGCTTTAGCCGGCAGGTCCTTGGGCAAAGGACCGGTAAATTCAAAAAGGAGATTTTAGCTTTTTCATCACAGCCTTGATTTCAAGGTTTATTGAAATCTTTTGTTTGTAATTTTCTTATCACTTTTGAAATAAACTTGCATTTCGTTTTATCATAAATCTCAAAGTGATTTGTTATAAATATTTGGTTGTGACTAAGCTTTCTTGATCTAGAACAAATTGGCTAAGTATTTTGTTAATTTGAAAAATTATAGTTTGCCCTTATTCACCACCACCACCCCCCCCTCTAAGGGCGGCTCAAGATCCAACACTTGGTATCAGATCAAGATTTCCCCAAAACGGTTTTACCAACAGGAGAAATGGCGCATAACCGATCACGCGTTTTTTGAGGGGCAAGTAATTAACAGAGCTCTTTTATTCACTGGCACCAAGGTTGTCAGGATCGCGATCCTGATCTTAGGATCTTACGATCCTACGATCTAGATTTTGTAAATCGATCTTGATTTTATAAAGCAATCATCGATTCAACTCTATTATCAGATCCGATCCTACCTCGAAACGATCTCATCTAGGATCTCGATCCTGACAACCTTGATTGGCACAGATTATAATTACTGGAAAACTCGAATGCGATGTTTTCTTATTGTGTTAGATGTAGATGTCTGGGTCATGATAGAGCAGTGCTAGACTCCACCTACACTGGTAGTTGGAAGTGTACCTATGGAAAAACCGAAGGATAAATGGGACGATTCAGATAAGCTTCTGTTAGAAAATAATAGGAAAAATGATGTATTAACTCATATAGGAGTTAGTGTTTAATCACACATTGTTTGTATAGCTAGATTTTACTCTCTTCTCTCCTATATATTTGTACTCATACTTGTTTTTCGGTATTCAAGAAGTACATACAAGGTTTGGAACTTTCTCTACATTGTATCAGAGCGATACGGTGTGGCCTGTTTTTTTCTAACCGCCTGCTTACAGGGCGGCTTGTTCTTCAGTCTAGCTGCAGTGTCTTGCAGCCTACTCCCTTTCTAACCGCTTTCGGGTGGTTAGTTTTTTGTTAACCGCGGCTTCCCGCGCGGTTACGGTAGTTCTTACCGCTCTCTCTCTCTCTCTCTCTCTCTCTCTCTCTCTCTCGGCTTTCATCCCTTATTCTTCTTCTCCTCCTTTTTATAACCTTTCTAACAGGTGGGGCATTCCCTCCCTTGTTTCTTCTACCAGCGCGGTTTCATCCCGGCTAACCGCTTCCCTCCACTCGGAGCGGTCTCCCTGTCTACGTGCCGAGATCTTCCCTTCTCGCTGCTCTCCACCCTTCTCGTCGCGACTTCTCTTAGTCGCTACTCGTTGCGGTCTCCTTGTCTACCCGCCGAGTTCTGGCCTTCTCGCTGCTCTGCTCCCTACTCACCGCGATTTTTCTTAAGTCGGCGTATCTTCTCTTCTCGCCGCGATTTGCTCTCTTAGTCGTTGCGGCTTCCCTCATCCCGGCGAGCTCCGCATCTAAGTCGCGGCATCTTCTCTTACCGCCGGTGTGCTCACCGTGACCGTGCGGCCTTATCGACCGGCTTGTTCTCTGCTTAGTCTATGCGACTTATCTCCTCGAAGGCGGCTTCTCCTCTCTGCTGCGGACACCGTTTTTTTGGTTGAGGCATCCTCCTTGCCGCTGGTGTGCTAACACCGAGACCGTGCGGTCATCGTTGTTTTTGTCGCTGTGGTTTCCTTACCGCCGCGGCTTCCGTTCCCGCTACAGTTCTCATGTTGCTGTGTGCTTCTCGCGCGGGCTTCACTTAACCGTTGTGGTCTCTTTCGTGTTGCGGTCTTCTTCTAACTGTGCTACCTACTCGTTTTTTTAACCGTCGCGGCGTGTTTCTATCCGCTGTGGGTTCTTTTCTTACCGCGCAGGTCGTGGCTGTCTCTTGCCGCTAGTGTGTTGTCACTGTGACCGCGGCAGACTATTCCTTGCAAGATGATCAGCCGTCCTCCGGGCTCTGTGGTGTCTATTTCTGATGGTGGTACCTCCTGCCTTGCTCATAGCTCATCCTGGATTTTGGACTTCGGGGCCTCTCACCACATTACCTCACGGAAACCACTACAATATTTGAACTTCGTGCATCCCAAGTTCATTACTGTTGCTAGTGGGGACAATATTCCCGTTTCTGGCGCGGCATATATTCTCCTCACTCCCTCTATTACTCTTCGCTCTGTCCTTCATGTTCCGGGCTCTCATTTCAACCTTCTCTCTGTTGGTCGACTCAC
Source organism: Platanthera guangdongensis (assembly GCA_039583875.1). Lineage (NCBI taxonomy): Eukaryota > Viridiplantae > Streptophyta > Magnoliopsida > Asparagales > Orchidaceae > Platanthera > Platanthera guangdongensis. The sequence goes on from CM077150.1 coordinate 232,311,767, forward strand.
TACTGACCTTGATTGTGATGTTATTTTTTCTTCTAACTTGTGTGTTGTGCAGGATCGCAAGACGCAAACTATCATTGGAAAAGAGCATCTATCGAATGGTCTCTATATCCATGACCCCTCTCCCCCAACGATGTTGTCCTCTATTAGCTCTGTTGATTGGCATCGACGTCTGGGTCACGCTCTTCTAAACATCCTCAGAAAATCTCTCCCTGATGTGTCCCTCCAAGAGTTCACGTGTGAGTCTTGTATCTATGGGAAACATCATCGGTCTACGTTCTCACCACATCTTACTCGGAGTCTTTCTCCCTTTGATCTAGTACACTTCGATATTTGGGGACACTACAAAATTGTGAGTGTTTTTGGATATCGTTAATTTGTCACATTTGTAGATGACTACTCTCGGGTGACCTGGTTGTATCTCCTTCGTGACCGCTCTGAATTGCCCGGTGTATTCCATACCTTTTTCATTAAAATTCGCAACCAGTTTTCCACTACAATTAAAACTCTCCGCACCGATAATGCTCGTGAATACACGAGTCATTCCTTCGCTCTCCTTTGTGCTGAGTTTGGGATCATCCATCAAACCTCTTGTGCATATACTCCCCAACAAAATGGCATTGCTAAACGCAAGAATCGACACATGCTTGAGGTCACTTGCTCTCTTATGCTTCAAATGAATATTCCCAAACAGTATTGGAATTTTGCGGTCTCTACAGTCTTCACTGTTATTAATCGCATACCTTCATCCATTCTCAATTTTGCGGTTCCCTTCAATCTTTTTTCCCTTCAAACCTCCTTTCTTCATCACCTCTCACGTGTTTGGTTGCGTGTGCTTTGTTCATCATCTTGGCCCCTCCACTGACAAGCTTGCTCCTCGTGCAACTAAATATATGTTTGTAGGCTATTCTCAGACTCAGAAGGGCTACGTTTGTTTTTCCCCAAGGATCGCAAGGTGGTTACTTCTGCTAATGTCACATTCCTCGAAAATCAGCCATATTACTCTCAACCAGCAGATTCTCCTCTTCCCCCACTTCTTCCGCGGCCTGTTATCCTTGTTCATTCAACCCTTCCTCCTCTTCTTCCCACACCAATCTCACATAAACCACCTACACCACCTGTCATTCGTGTGTACACTCGACGTCCTTTTTCGTCTACCACCCTACGGGAGCTGCCCAGCTCTAATGATGTTTTGTAGCATGCGGATCCGACAACAGCTTCCACTGCCCACCCGCTAGTCAACTATGTCTCTTTTCACCACCTCTCTTCGGAACTCCGACAAAGTGTTCTTTCTTTATCTTCTATCTCCACCCCTAATTCCGTATAGGAGGCTCTCCAGCATCTCGGGTGGCGGGAGGCTATGAACAAAGAAATGGCTGCTATTTGGGCAAACCACACTTGGAATTTGGTCTTCCTTCCTCCTAGATAATCTTGTGTGGGATGTAAGTGGGCGTTTGTCGTCAAACAGGATCCGTATGGGACGGTTCACCGTTTGAAATCTCGTCTTATAGCTCGCGGCTTCACTCAACAACAAGACTTGGATTATGATGAGACTTTTTCTCCAGTCGCTAAACTCAATACTATTCGTTTGTTGATCTCTCTCGTTGTTCACCGCCACTGGCCCTTACACCAACTGGACGTCAAAAATGTCTTTCTTAATTGCGATTTACATGAGACAGTTTATATGCAGCAACCTCCCGGGTTTGAGACCACGGGGGAGTCTCTTATCTGTTATCTGAAGAAGTCTCTTTATGGTCTCAAACAGTCTCCTCGGGTGTAACAACCCTCATTTGAATAATAATAAGAATAATAAAATTATAAAGAAAGACTTATACAAACCAAACCTAAACCTACCCCCCCCCTCTTTAAAAGAAACCGAACCGGTGCTCAAAATCCCGCAACCCGCACAGCCGCAGCCCCGTCTCCGCAAAGACGAGCTACCCGACGATCCCGTCTCCGCCTCCCGAGCGCCCGGCAGCCCACTCCTCCGCCTCCAGTGGCCGGCAAATCCCTCCTCCAGGCCCGGCGCCCCTTCCGCTTGCTTCCTCGTCGTCTCTGACTCTCCAGTTGGCCGACAATCCCACAGCAGCCCTCCCCTCTTGGCCGGCTGCATCCAAGGGGCCCGTCGACTTTCTCCCCTCCTTTCTCCTTCTTCGGCCAGTGAGGGCAAGTACATCTTTTCTTCTCCGGCAACCCTAGCTCCTCCTAGTTCCGGACGGTGGTTTTTGTGAGGGACTCCTAGGGTTTCGCTCGAAACCCCTCTTCGTGGATTTCGGAGCCCCGATTTGGCTTCTCTTGGGTCTAGTGGTGGAATCACTCCAAGCCCTCTCCGAATTAGGGCTTTTTCGCATCCAATCGCCGCCAAAATCCCCGATCCCTCGCGGTAGCCTCTTCTCCCCTCACTCTCGAGGGAGGTAAATTCCTAAACTCCTCTCATGTTGTGTAGCGCTGTCATCAAATGCGTGTGCAAGTGTAGGAACATTACTATTGCTTTGAAGTACATTTTTGATCTTGGAACAGGTTTAGCTAGAGTCGTTAACCTCGCTTGCGTCATTTAGCTGTCGCTAGCGTTTTCGACGTCACCTTAAGGCAAGTAGGGAACTCCCCTCTCACTTGCAAAACTTTAGATTTAATTTGGTTACATGTTCTTTTACAAATGTTTTTTTCTACAAAATTCTGGATTCTCATAATGTTGACATAACAAAACATGATAAGTAACCACCTAAGTACGAAACATAAAAACAAATTTGTAGTTGTAAGCAAATCTTTGAATTGTAGCGTCTAACAGGACATCTGTCTGCTGGCATGGTCACGGCAAGCAGGATTACATTTCTAATAAGACTTGCACCTAGATCTGAACGGGAGTCATGTGCGCCCGCTATAGCACCTACACTTCATCGATCACGACTTACAACATTTTTACATTAGGCTATACTCCGGAGTGGGCTAATCTTTCAGAAAAGTCTGTTTGACCCGGTTTTTGGTATGCTTGGTAGCTTCGTACAAGATAAATCAGTACTCGAATATGTTTGTTTGATTTTGCTCACATTTTAATTAATTAATTTGCTCAGGTTTAAATCATAAGTTCTAAACCATTTTCCTTCTGTCTTGAATTTGTCTTAGGTTTCGTGACTGCACCTCCTGCCCCCTGAGTTATTTCTCGTTCAGCTACAGCTTTGCTCGGAGGTTTTTTCTTTGTATTTGCTTGCATCAGGTTTTATGTATTTGAATCTTTTACTGTATGTTCGTTTATCATGTACTAGTTATGGTAAGACATTTTCTTTTGTATCACGGACAACTCCTGGGATGTCTCTGTTGTACTAGATCATTTTATGACATTTCCATTACTGTTGTTATTGCATTTATTTTTGTTTCAGTATTATGGGTAGCATTAAATTTTACAAGAAAATACATGTGCATTAAATTTTCACTGTTTTAAAATATTAAGCGATTCCGCATATATTTTTAAAAAAAAAAAACAAAACCATAACCTTTTTAACAAAACAACTATTTAAATTTCAGATTTTCTCTGTAACCGCCTTAGCAGGCATGGTTTCTTTTCGCGCATGCCTGTGGCATCACGGCCCGCCTGAAGCGCACTCTGACTTTCGTCGAGACGGTTCATGACAGTTGGTATCAGAGGCAGGTTTGCTCTAAAAAGAAAATGAAGTATTTTGAAATTATCAAGTATTTTAAATTCTATTATGTAAATACAGGAACATGCATCATATCTCACTCACCATGTCATTATTTGTTGTTCGCGACTGAAACATTGCACACACTCACTCATAATCATGAGTAGTATGCACACGAATGCTAAGGGGTTATGGGTAAACTTAACATTTTTGTGCATATGAATTTTCACTAGTCTATACACCGCTTGCGAATATTAAATTGTATGGGTGGTTTAGTGCGATGGCATTAAAATCATAATATGCATGTCATGTTAAGTGATGTGGGCGCTTAACATGATATGTGTATTCATTCATGAACATTCGTAGGAATGCATTTTAGACATAATTACATTGCATGCATAACATAACTCATTACACAAATGTTAAGTCAAGAAAAAACAGATGATGATTGTACACACATGGATTTAAAAATTGTTTGACATTGCATGTGATTCCTTGTCATTTTACCATGAGCATTACCTAGAGTTGTCCAATGAAAATGTTGTAACTAATATATGATTTATGTATTCGACAGTATCAAAATGCTAGAACTTGTTGTTCCGTAATCTTCTATGATTAACATAACTGTCTCTCTTAATCGATTTTTTTGTGTTCTTGTCTAGATGGCCCCTAAGAGATCTCAGCGCAAGAAGGCTACCCCTCCCGCAGGGGCAGCTCATGGAGACGCCACTGCCTAACTGTTGAGGCAGATTCTCGAGCGTCTCACTTGCTTAGAGGAAGATCGTCAAACTCCTGACACAGCTCATGATTCTGGCAGCACAGGGACAGTTGGAGTCACTGTTACCGCCGCTCTTGGAACCACCCCTCTTGCACCTGGTTCAGGAACTGGATTGCGTACTGACACCCTGGTGGTCCTGCTCGTGCCAGGTCTAGTTGCTCCTCCTGTAGCGATGGCAAATACGCTGATGTTCAAGAGGCTGAATCCGCCATCCTTCAATGGCAGTCGAGATTTCTTCGTCATTTCAGAGTGGCTCTCCCAGATGGAAAAGCACTTCGAATATGTCGGTGTCCCTCAGGCACAAAAGGTTCATCTTGCGGCCTACCAGCTGACCGAGGATGCATTCACTTGGTGGCTTCAGCGCCGCAGTCTCCCCAATTCTTTCGCTATGACCTGGGAGCAGTTCAAGAATGCGCTCATGCAAAAGTTTCTTTCGTCCGTGGAGCGAGATAAGTTAGTTGAAAGGTTCCTGTCCCTTCAGCAGCCCGGCAGGACCGTGACTGAATATGAGATAGAGTTCTCTCGTCTATCTCTCCTTGTCGCAGAGTTCGTGCTCGATGAGTCTAAAAAGATCAGTCGATTCGTGAAGGGCATCCGACATGACTTCCGCCAGCATGTGGTAGCCCACGGCGCCACCAACTATGCCGAGACTGTTGGGGCCGCCTTGAAGGTTGAGGCTATTGAGTTGGACCGCACTGCCAAGAAAGTTCAACATGCTACAAGCAATGCCGCTGCACCTGACCACAAGCGTAAGAATGCTCCACCTCAGGAGCAAGGTCCCAAGTCGCAGGAGGTGTGTGCCTACTGCCATAAAGTTGGCCATACCATCCTAGTCTGCCGCTCCCTCCTGAAGAAGCAGAAGATGGTTGTGCCCGCACCACAACCCCAGGTTACGCTTGTCTCTGCTTCCTTCGTCTGTACTTACTGCAAGAAATCGGGTCACATGGTGAGACATTGTCGCCGCAAGATGAATATCTGCTTCAGATGTGGGCAGTTTGGACATCAGATTAAAAATTGCCCCGTGAAGGAAAGCCCGATCCCCGCTCAGCCTTTGCAGGTTATTTCTGGTGCCCAAGATAAGGGCAAAGCTATGCTGAACGTCACCACTCAGGGCGAGGCGCTCGCATCTACCTCAGTCATCTCTGGTATGTTTTATGTAAAGTTTATTTTGTTAATTTCCTGCATCTTTTCATTTGCTGTCTTAGTGTCAAATAATCTTGAATGTGCCCGTAATGTTCATTTCTAGGGAGTTTTAGGGTCAAGAACAAGTGGATGCAAATCCTATTCGATTCTGGGGCATCTCACTCTTTTATAGCGCGTCATATCGTGGATCTTCATAGTTGGCCTACTTCGCCACTCGAAGTCTCTTTCGAGATTTTTGTGCCCGGTCATCTGCACTTGTCAACTAGAGACATTCTTAATTGTCTGATACTGCTTGGTGAATTGCAAGTTGTCATCGATCTCATAGTCCTGGATATGACAGAATTCGATGTAATTTTGGGTATGAACTCGCTGGTCGCGTATCGAGTAAAACTGGACTGTGTGGCAAAGAGGGTCAATCTCAGTATCGATGGCAGAGACTACAGCGTCCATGTTGAGACCACTCGCACCCACCTGCAGGTAATTTCTGTTGTGCGCGCCTCTCGACTTCTTAGCCAGGGATGTTTTGCTTGCCTTGTTTATGCTTCACATTCAGATGTTGTCATACCGCAACTTGAGTCTATCCCGATTGCTTCCGAGTTCCCTGACGTGTTCCCCGCCGAGTTGCCCGGAATGTCTCCTGATCGTGAAGTAGAGTTCTCCACTGATGTAGAGCCTAGAACGCGCCCCATATCTAAAGCTTCATACCGCATGGCACCGCGAGAACTGGATAAGCTTAGGTCGCAATTGGATGAGTTGCTTGAACGTGGGTACATTCGTCCCAGCTCTTCTCCTTGTGGAGCTCATGTTCTCTTCGTTAAAAAGAAAGACGGATCCATGAGACTGTGCATCGACTATCGGGATCTGAACAAGGTGATCATCAAGAATAAGTACCCCCTCCCGCGCGTGGATGACCTATTTGACCAGCTCAAAGGCAGTACCGTCTTCTCCAAAAATAGATCTCAGGTCGGGTTACCATCAGTTGAAGATCAAGGAATCCGACATCCCCAAGACAGCCTTCCGGACTCGATACGGACACTTTGAATTTTTGGTGATGTCTTTTGGGTTGACTAACGCCCCTTCTGTTTTCATGGATATGATGAACCGTGTCTTCCGCGACTACCTGGATAAGTTCATCATTGTTTTCATTGATGATATCTTGGTCTACTCAAAGACTCGTGAGGAGCATGCAACCCATCTTAAACTCACTCTCTCCACTCTTCATCAACACCAGCTCTATGCCAAATTGGCGAAATGTAAGTTCTGGCTGGATCGTGTTGCCTTTCTAGGGCATGTCATTTCAGGCGATGGACTTTCCGTTGATCCTGCCAAGGTCTCCGCTGTTATGGACTGGAAGCAGCCTTCTACCCCTACTGAGATTCGCAGTTTCCTTGTTTGGCGGGCTATTACCGGCGTTTCGTCAAGGACTTCTCCTCTCTTGCTGCTCCCCTGACACAACTGACCCAAAAACATGTCAGATTCGAGTGGTCAGATCAATGTGAGCAGGCCTTTTCTGAATTGAAGCAATATTTGTGTTCAGCGCCAGTTTTAGCTCTTCCTTCAGAGGGGTTGGACTTTTCAGTTTATACCGATGCTTCCGGAGTGGGCTTGGGTTGTGTCCTGATGCAAGAAGATCGTGTTATTGCTTATGAGTCGAGACAGTTGAAGACCCATGAACGCAACTACCTCACTCATGATCTGGAGTTCGCTGCGGTGGTGTTTGCTTTGAAGCTTTGGCGTCACTACCTCTATGGCGTGAAGTGTCGCTTCTTCACTGACCATCAAAGTTTGAAGTATATTTTCGTTCAGAAGGATCTCAATCTTCGTCAGAGGCGATGGCTAGAATTCATAGCAGATTATGACCTGCAGCTCACTTATGTGCCCGGGAAAGCCAATTCAGTGGCGGATGCTTTGAGTCGTCAGGCTTCAGTTGTCACCTGTGCACCCATGTCAGCTTCTCTTGCGGCCCTGATTGATGACCTCAAGCGGATGGACATATCCTTCTCACCTGGAGGCCACGGAGAAGTCTCTAGTCCATTATGGGAAGAACATGTGAAGGATCTGCAACCATCTGATCCCGCACTCCAGCGCATTCGCCGACAGGTTGAACTTGGTACTCTTCCAGATTTCTCTATCTCCGATGATTTTCTACATTTTCGAGGGCGCTTATGTATTCCCGATGTCCCTGAGTTACTGGATAGTATTTGCCGAGAAGCTCACGAGTCCAGCACATCTGGCCATCCTGACAACAACAAAATGTATCATGACCTGAAGCAGATCGTGTGGTGGCCTGGTATGAAGAATTATATCGCACGCTTCATCTCTCGATGTCTGACGTGCCAGAAGGTGAAAGCTCAGCGTCAGCGTCCTGGTGGACTTTTGCAGCCTCTGTCTATCCCTGAATGGAAGTGGGAAGATATCTCTATGGACTTCATCACGGGTTTGCCCCGCACTCCGAGGGGACATGATGCGATTTGGGTCATAGTAGATCGTCTGACTAAAGTGGCTCACTTCATCCCGTATAAGGAGGGTCATTTCTCCGAGAAGATGGCCCGGATTTATGTTTTTGAGATTGTTAGGCTCCATGGGATTCCTCTGCGGATTGTTTATGATCGTGACTCGAGATTTGTATCACACTTCTGGAAGGGATTTCAGCAAGCTTTGGGCACTGATCTCAACCTGAGTACCGCATATCATCCGACGACCGATGGCCAGACTGAGAGAGTTAATCAGATTCTCGAAGATATGCTGCGGTGTTATATTTTGGACTACAAGGGGGCTTGGGATGAACATCAACCCTTGGTTGAATTCGCCTACAACAATAGCTATCAAGAGAGCCTCAAAATGGCCCCCTTCGAAGCACTGTACGGGCGTCGTTGTAGAACCCCGCTCTACTGGTCAGAGGTTGGTGAGAAGGTGGTGTTGGGCCCAGAGTTACTTCAGAAAATGGAGGAAACCACCAAGAAGACTCGTCTTCAGCTCAATCGTGTCATTGAGAGGCAGAGAAAGTATGCAAATCAGCGCCGCCGTCCGTTAGAATTTGTCATGGGTGACCAAGTATTTCTGAAGGTTTCTCCTACTCCTGGGGTGAAACGGTTCGGTCGCCATCATAAGCTCAGCCCGAGGTTCGTGGGACCGTACTCCATCTCAGAACGTGTTGGAGGATCTGCCTATCGTCTGGAGCTACCTGCTTCTTTGGTCGGTGTTCATGTTGTCTTTCATGTCAGTCAGCTTCGAAAATACATCCACGATCCAAATCGTGTTCTTGAAAAAGTTCCAGTGATTCCTGAAGCCAATCAGTCTTATCCGATCGAGCCTTCGAAGATCGTCGAATTTCAAGAACGCAAGCTTCGCAAGAGAACCATTCCAATGGTGAAGGTACTTTGGGTGCATGGCAATTCTGAGGAGTACACTTGAGAACTCGAGTCTAACATGCGCAGCAAGTATCCACAACTTTTCTCTTGATCTTGGTACGTCTCTAAGTCTGACTTTCTTGTTATTTCAGTATCTTTCTGAGTTAGCTTTCATGCGTTTATCCGCAAACTTCTGTTTGAAGTATATGTCATCTGAAACTTCGTTGTTTAGTATCATCCAGAGAGTTCCCAGGAAAGTTTCGGGACGAAACTTCCTAAGTGGGGGAGAATGTAACAACCCCCATTTAAATAATAATAAGAATAATAAAATTATAAAGAAAGACTTATACTAACCAAACCTAAACCTACCCCGCCCCCTCTTTACAAGAAACTGAACCGGTGCTCAAAATCCCGCAACCCGCACAGCCGCAGCCCGCAGCCCCGTCTCTGGGAAGACGAGGGACCCTACGATCCCGTCTCCGCCTCCCGAGCGCCCGGCAGCCCACTCCTCCGCCTCCAGTAGCCGGCAAATCCCTCCTCCAGGCCCGGCGCCCCTTCCTCTTGCTTCCTCGTCGTCTCCGACTCTCCCGTTGGCCGACAATCCCACAGCAACCCTCCCCTCTTGGCCGGCTGCATCCAAGGGGCCCGTCGACTTTCTCCCCTCCTTTCTCCTTCTCCGGCCAGTGAGGGCAAGAACATCTTTTCTTCTCCGGCAACCATAGCTCCTCCTAGTTCCGGCCGGTGGTTTTCGTGAGGGACTCCTATGGTTTCGCTCGAAACCCCTCTTCGTGGATTTTGGAGCCCCGATTTAGCTTCTCTTGGGTCTAGTGGTGGAATCACTCCAAGCCCTCTCCGAATTAGGGCTTTTTCGCATCCAATCGCCGATAAAATCCCTGATCCCTCGCGGTAGCCTCTTCTCCCCTCACTCTCGAGGGAGGTAAATTCCTAAACTCCTCTCATGTTGTGTAGCGTTGTCATCAAATGCGTGTGCAAGTGTAGGAACCTTATTATTGCTTTGAAGTACATTTTTGATCTTGGAACAGGTTTAGCTAGAGTCGTTAACCTCGCTTGCGTTATTTAGCTGTCGCTAGCGTTTTCGACGTCACCTTAAGGCAAGTAGGGAACTCCCCCTCTCACTTGCAAAACTTTAGATTTAATTTGGCTACCTGTTCTTTTACAAATGTTTTTTCTACAAAATTCTGGATTCTCATAATGTTGACATAACAAAACATGATAAGTAACCACTTAAGTACGAAACATAAAGACAAATCTGTAGTTGTAAGCAAATATTTGAATTGTAGCGTCTAATAGGGCATCTGTCTGCTAGCATGGTCACGGCAAGCAGGATTACTTTTCTAATAAGACTTGCACCTAGATCTGAACGTGAGTCATGTGCGCCCGCTATAGCACCTACACTTCATCGATCACGACTTACAATATTTTTACATTAGGCTATACTCCGGAGTGTGCTAATCTTTCAGAAAAGTCTGTTTGACCTGGTTTTTGGTATGTTTGGTAGCTTTGTACAAAATAGATCAGTACTCGAATATGTCTGTTTGATTTTGCTCGCATTTTAATTAATTAACTTGCTCAGGTTTAAATCATAAGTTCTAAGGCATTTTCCTTCTGTCTTGAATTTGCCTTAGGTTTCGTGACTGCGTCTCCTGCCCCCTGAGCTACTTCACGTTCAGTTGCAGCTTTGCTTGGAGGTTTTTCCTTTGTAGTTGCTTGCATCAGGTTTTATGTATTTGAATCATTTACTGTATGTTCGTTTATCATGTACTACTTATGGTAAGACATTTTTTTTGTATTACGGACAACTCCTGGGATGTCTCTGTTATACTAGATCACTTTATGACATTTTCATTACTGTTATTATTTCATTTATTTTTGTTTCAGTACTATGGGTAGCATTAAATTTTACAAGAAAATACATGTGCATTAAATTTTCACTGTTTTAAAATCTTAAGCGCTTCCGCATATATTTTTTTAAAAAAAAACAAAACCATAACCTTTTTAACAAAACAACTATTTAAATTTCAGATTTTCTCTGTATCCGTCTTAGCAGACATGGTTTATTTTCGCTCATGCCTGTGACATCACGGTCCGCCCGAAGCGCACTCTGACTTTCGTCGAGACGGGTCGTGACATCGGGCATGGCTTGACAAATGTAAGCAAGACCGTCAGTGTTGTTGGGTTCACTCGGAGTTCGGCCGACTTCTCTCTGTTTACTCGTCATCGTCCAACGGGCACAATAATTCTTTTGGCTTATGTGGATGATATTCTGATTACAGGAGATGATCTTTCAGGAATACAAATGATCAAACATCTAGCAACTGTGTTTCAAACAAAGGACTTGTGAAGTCTTCGATATTTTCTTGGTCTCGAAGTGGCTCGGAGATCTGATGGGCTTGTGTTTTCTCAGAGAAAGTACTGTCTTGACCTACTTCATGATGCGGGCTATTCTGGATGCAAGCTTGCTGAGACTCCCATGGATATCAATCACAAACTTTGTGCTCATGCCTCGGACTCCGATTTGCTCCTTCCGAATCCAGAGTATTATCGTCGTCTTGTGGGAAAGCTGATATACCTCACTGTTACTAGACCTGATATATCATTTGTTGTTGGAATTGTCAGTCGATTCATACATGAGCCACGTATCTCTCATCTTCAGGCTGTCGAATGTATTCTTCGTTACTTGAAGACTGCTCGTGGACAAGAGCTTGTATACAAGCCCTATTCGTCTATCTTATCTCTGATTACTTATTCTGATGTTGATTATGCTAGCTATTTGGATGACCGTCATTCCACAAGTGGATAGTGCACTTAATTTGGAGGACATCTTATTACATGGCGCAGCAAGAAACAGTTCATGGTTGCTCGCTCATCTGCTGAGGCTGAGTATCGATCTATGTCAGCTGTTGTGTCTGAGCTCGCGTGGCTTGAGGATCTCCTTGATGATCTAAGAGTCAAGCTCTCCTCACCAGCAGCTTTATTATGCGACAGTCAAGCTGCTATACACATTGCCAAGAATCCGGTCTTCCATGAACGGACAAAACATATTGAAGTTGACTGTCACTTCATTCGGGAGAAGGTTCAGTTGAAGAAGATAGAGTTAACACATGTTCCTGCTGCTCAGCAAGTTGTGGATATCCTTACCAAGGCCTTACCTCGGCGTCTCTACTATCAGTTCTTCTCCAAGCTTGGTGTCTACGATTTATACGCTCCGGCTTGTGGGGGAGTGTTAGAAAATACTAGGAAAAATGATGTATTAACTCATGTATGAGTTAGTGTTTAGTCCCGCATTATTCGTATAGTTAGATCTTACTCTCTTCTCTCCTATATATTTGTACTCATACTTATTTTTTGGTATTCAAGAAGTATATACAAGGTTTGGAACTTTCTCTACAACTTCGTTGCAAAAATAACACTAAGGCTATGAAGGCATTATTTTGTGTTTTAGATAGAACTGAATTTAATAGAGTTTGTGTATGTGAAACTGCTTATGATATTTGGGATTTGCTTGAAATTACGCATGAAGGTACATCGCAGATGAAAGACTCGATGTTGTTTTAATTAGAGTCATAATTTGAAAAGTTTAGGATGGAGGTTGACGAAACGTTGATTCAATGTACATAAGATTTTCAAAAATCGTCAACGACTCCAAAGTCATAAAAAAGAATTTCTCCAATGGAGATTTAGTGAGAAAGATTTTAAGATCACTTCTCCCGAAGTTCAATTCGAAGGTGACCGTCATCTCCGAACCACATGATCTTAAAATTCTTCAAATTGAAAGTCTTATCGGAAATCTGAAAACTCATGAACTAGAGTTGAAAATTCAACAACAAGAGTACAACCTGGAGCCAAAGAAGAAGGCATTGGCGTTGAAGTCTAAGAAAGAAGTGGAAAGTGAAACGGATGAAGATGATGAAGAGAATAATGAGAGTTTGTTTGCGAGGAAATTCAAAAGGATTATGAGAAATCCAGAGAGGAGGAACTCATTTAAAAAGTACTTTACTAAAAAGGATTCTGGAGTTAAAAAAAGTAGAGATAAAGTCGATGCTGAGGAAGATGAAGAACGTCTGTCACCGGAGTGCTATCATTGTAGAAGAATTGGTCATATAAGAAGCAAGTTCTCAAAGTATCTGAAAACGCAAAATGAGAAGAGACACGACAAAAAAGTGTTGAAGGTAGAAACTTGGGACGATTCGTCATCTGAAAATTCAAGTGGTTCAGGTTCAGAAGATAATGAGGAAGCCAACATGTGTTTGATGGGAAAGAGTACTTCATCATCTGAAGACGAATGCAGTGTCCAAAGCGACACTGAGGTAACTCTTATTTATAAAGAATTATATTCTGAATTTGTACATACTTGCAAATTTTTTTATAAAAGTCTTAAAGATATAAATCTATAAAAAATTGAAAACAAAATTTTATTAAAAGAAAATAAAAAATTATCTAGTGAAATGAAAGTGTTTGGGAAGGAGAATGTCACTTGTCAAGAGTGCGATCACTCTTCGACAAGGATAAAATAATTAGAAGAAACTCTTACTAAGTCTCAAAACAAAGTAGATTCTCTTAATAAAGAAAAAAAAGGACTTCGATAGAACTTTAAAATCTTCTTAATCTCAAAAAGAAAGGTGCGAAAAAGCATTTACAAATCGGTGTGTTATGTTAGTTACCGAAAACCCCGCTTTCAAAGCCCGGATCCATAATCTAAATTTGGTTATTAAGAAATTTGGAATTGGCCGAAAATCGCTGGATATGATTTTAGTCAACCGGTGTCATGTATCTGTAAAGTACGGACTTAGATATGTCGTTGGAAGCTATCGCCCCGCGATAACTACTACCGCCGACGATAACTCAAAGTTCAGAAAATTTAAAATAAAAATAATAATAACTCTTCTAGTGATCAACCATCTTCCAGTAAAAGTCCAAATTCAGTTGTGAAAAAGACTTCATCACCTTTTATTACTTGTGTCAAATGTAATAGGTTTGGACACACTACTGACTCTTACAAAAAGATAGGTCATAGTTTAATTAAATAAGTCCGGGTACCTAAGGCGTCCACCTATTCTATGTGAGGCACAACTTGGATAACCATATTTTTACTCTCATCTCCTTTCTAGGTGTGTTGGCAGGCTAAAGACAAAGAAGACATGTGATACTCGGACTCAGGTTGTTCAAAACACATGACGGACAATAAATCCAAGTTCCTTAGCCTTGAAATGAAGAAAGAAAAAGTAGTGGCTTTTGGCAAAAACAACAAAGGAAGAATCATGGGCATCAGTGTAGTTGGTAACAATTTTTTTACTATTTCGAATGTTTTATTTGTAAATGGTTTGAAGCATAATTTAATTTCAATAAGTCAACTATGTGATATGAGCTTAAATATTTTATTTGAATCATCTTCAAACATTTGCAAAATCATAGATTCAAAAACTCAAGAAATTGTTTTTATCGCCCCGAGAATTCACAATGTTTATATGATTATTTTTCATGATCTTTCTCAATCTTCACTTAAATGTTTTATTTCCAAAAATGATGAATTAGACTTGTGGCATAGGCGATTTGGACATTCTAGTACAAAACTTGTAGTAAAACTTTCAAAAAATAAACTAATTAAGGGTTTACCTTTGTAAGATGGAAAGCTTTCTTTTTTATGTACGTCGTGTCAAAAAGGAAAATTCACAAAATCATCTTTTAAAAGCAAAAATATTATTTCTACAACTAGACCTTTACAATTAATTCATATGAATTTATTTGGTCTAATTACTACTCAGAGTCTAGGAGGTAGTAAGTATACTTTTGTTTTAATAGATGATTATTCACGTTTTTGTGGGACAATATTTTTAGTTTCATGATTTGAAAATTAAATACAAATCATGGAGGTGAGTTTGATAATGATAGATTTATTTTATTTTGTACTGAATTAGGGATTAAGATGCGTATTTTCAATTTACAAAATTATGTATTCGTATTAAAAATAAATTTGATTTGAAAATTAAATGCATACGATCGGATCATGGAGGTGAGTTTGATAATGATAAATTTATTTTATTTTGTACTGAATTAGGGATTAAGCATGAATTTTTCGCTCCTCGCACACAACAGCAAAATGGTGTAATTGAGAGAAAAAATAGAACTCTTCAAAAACTAGCTCGCACTATGTTATCTGAATATAAATTACCTAGATCTTTTTACGCTGAAGTTGTTAATACTATTTGTTATGTGATAAATCGTCTCATGTTGCGTCCATTTTTAAAACTTACAGCATATGAGTTATATTTTCAAAAGAAACTTAATGTATCTTATTTTAAAATTTTTGGATATAAATATTTTATTTTAAATAGAAAAGATGTTTAGGTAAATTTGATGAAAAATATGATGAAGGAATTTTTATTGATTATTATTCAACTAGTAAAGCTTATATAATATTTAACAAACGGACAAACATAGTTGAAAAATCAATTCATGTTAAATTTGATGAGTTTATTCCTTATGTAGAAGTTATTTCTACAGGAAATGATGGAGAGTCCCTTCCTCTTTTGGAGAAGGATGATGAAAAAATCTTTCGAGAACAGAAACAAGAAAATAAAGAATAAAGAGAAGAAAAAGATGAAGAATATGTGCCTCCAAGATAACTTATATTTTCAAAAGATCATCCACAAAAATTAATAATTGGAGAACCATCAAAAGAGATAAGTACTCGTTTTTCTTTACATGATTTTTTTCAAACCTATGTTTCATTTTCAATATAGAACTTAAAGATGTTTTAACCGCTTTAAATGATGAGTTTTGGTTTTTAGCAATGAATGATAAACTTAATAAATTTCAACGTAATAAGATTTGGAAACTTGTAGAGAGACCATCTGATCATCTTATTGTAGGTGTTAAATGAAATTTTAAGAATATGTTGGATAGTGAATCTAGGATCACTAGAAATAAAGCTAGGCTTGTAGCAAAAGGATATACTCAAATTGAGGGGGTAGATTTTGATAAAACTTTTGCACCTGTAGCACGTCTTGAAGCAGTTAGAATTTTTTTTGCTTTTATTAGTTTCAAAATATTAAAATTATTTCAAATTGATGTGAAAACTGCTTTTTTAAATGGGTACATTAAAAAAAAGTTTATGTAGAACAACCCCCAGATTTTGTGAATGAAACATTTCCAAATTATGTTTATAAATTATAAAAAGCATTTTACGGTTTAAAACAAGCACCCGGTGCATGATATGAAAGACTAACTTTATATTTGGTAAATAATGATAAATGGGTAGTGTTGATTATACACTCTTCATTTAGCACGTTAATGATGATTTAGTAGTTTTACAAATTTATGTTCATGATATTATTTTTAGGGCACTAATGAAGAGTTATGTAGTGATGTTGTAAATGTTATGAAAAATGAATTTGAGTACTCAAAAACATGATGAAATTTTTATTTGTCAATCAAAATATATTCATAGTGTTCTTAAAATATTTGGATTTGAAAACCTTAAACAAGCTAGTACTCGTATGAGTGTTTCTTTAAAATTAAGAAAAAATAAAAGTCGCATTTTTATTGATCAAACTTTGTATAGAGGCATGATATGATTATTATTATATTTAATCGCATCTAAACCTGATATTATGTTTGCAATTTATTTATGTGCTATATTTCAGGCTAATTCTAAATAGTCTCATTTGAAAGCGATTAAACATATTTTTAGATATTTTATTAGTACTTCGAAATTAGGTTTATGGTATCATCATAATGATGATTTTATCTTACATGATTTTTCTGATTCTAATTATACTGGTTGTTCTTTAGATCGTAAGAGCACAAGTGTCACTTGTCACTTTTTAGGTCCTTCACTTATTTCTTGGTCGAGTAGGAAAAAGAATTTTGTTACTCTCTCTACCACTGAGGCCGAATATATTGCACTAGTTAGTTGTTAGAAAAGCTCATTTAATCTAGGCTCATTATGTAACATTTATTGTTTTTCTCTCCCCTCTTTAGTCTCACATCATGTATAGGACATTCTTCTCTCTTTCTCTCATCTATATATTTGTACTCATTCTTTGTATTTGATACAAGTGAACATATATACAAGGTTGGTTTTTCCTTCTCTACATGGTATCAGAGCCACCGATTCTCCTTGAGCGGCTTCCCCTTTCTTACCCGCGCGGTCTGTCTTCTGTCCGCTACCCGCTCGGCTTCTTGCGGCCTGCATTCCTGTCCGCTCCGCTCCTCTTTTTCCGCTTCCTCTTTTTTTTCGTGGTTCCACCTCTCCCCTCAAGCATTTTATAGTCTTCCCCTTCTCTCTCTCTCTCGTCGGGTCCATCTGATGCAGGCTTGCACGTTTGACAACGAATAAATCTACGGACGAACATGTTTGCCCCTCCTTGATCCAATCATATACTCGCACAATCGCTCTACGCAGCATCACGTTAATTAATTTTATCAATTATATACTAACGTACGGGTAGCCAAACCGCTTAGGATCGAACAAAGGCTATAAGCCAATATTCTTTCCGGCTAAATGGACCCACCCGGCCCGAACGAGCGGTGTTGTACCAAAAGAGATCTACCGAATAAAATACGATTCGGAAAGGATAGATCTCTCCCAACAAAAGAAAACGAAGGTTCGACAAACCTTTTCGAAATTAAATCAGTCAAGATAAACACAAATCAATCGAAGGAAAACCACGATTATTTAACGTTTCAAAATGCAACGCCAAGAATTTCCACCACGAGAATATTTAGGAAAAGAAACACACGAGAGTAGAAATTTTTTGTTACCCAACCGGAATGGATGATTCTGATTTCTTTACTTTGATCGCCCTTCAACAGCTCCGTCGGAGTCACGCCGGTTGGAGAAAAACTTGTTCGCCTTCGTCGTTTCACGCCTTGGTCGAGGTCTTTGGTTGGTAAGAGAAGAGGTTGGATATGGGAGGTGATGAAGAGGGGTGCTCGGGTTTTAGGGAGGAGAGGGGAGTGGCCGACAGCCAAGAGAGAAGAGAAAGGGGGTAGGGCCGAATTTCTCAAAGAGGAAGGAGAAAGGAGGGGGAAAATCCAAAACTTGAATTCTTAGGATTTCTTTTTTTCATTCTCTAATTATTCCTTCATAACATGGCTATATATAGCCTACACCACTCAATCTCCCTCCATTCAAAATTCAAAATTCAAAATGAAAGTTATGATGGTTATATGCACACATCATAACATGAATTATTTAAATGCAATAAAAATAAAAATGCTTAAAATAAATTAAAACATGAAAATGACTTAATAATTAATAATAGTTATTAATAAATTATTATTAATTATTAATATATTGGTTTGTGTTCAGGACGGTAATTATGGCGATGCTCCACATGGTCATCCGTAAGCACGCTGTCGCCGTCTTTAAAATGTTGTGGGTCGTCGTCTCCATCAATCCCCCCCGCTCAAAAATACTCATCACCGATGAGTTGGTTGGAATGCACCAGTGCAGTAGAGCAACATCCAACAGAGCCACCTCCGATCCAAGAATCCAAGAGTCATTGGAGGTCGGTCGATCACGCCATCGAATCAAGTAGTGGCAAACATCACCACATGTCGGGGAGAGCACTACACCCTGGAGTATCCTGTCATGCAAAAAGATGGTCTTGGGGAACCTTGGAAAAGCATTAGGCAATAAAGGAAAACAAATTTCTACATCAACAACTAACATACCTCTAGTAAAGACCGATGAAGAGAGCGATCCAGGCACCAGCTCACTACCCAAACCATAAGAAAAAAAAAGTGGACTCAAACGGACAGACAGATAATTCTAGTGGTGGAGAAACATATAGCGTTAAATTAAAAACATTAAAAATCGGGGTAATACCCCAATCAGCGGAAAGCTTCAAATGATATGTGTATTCTCCTAATTTCATTAATACCCGAAAAAGGTTCAACTCGCCAACTTTCTATAGTGTCCGAAGGCAACCATTCAGGGACGAGACGCGCCAAAACTAAATTGCAAATCATATAGTGAGACGCTCTTCTATGTAAACTAGCATGAAATTGATAAAATATAATTCGTATGGCTAGCGCTTCACTACTGTGCTTATATAATTTTTGAACATGAGAGGCATAAACTAGTGCGAGTTGACTTGGATTATCAGACAGTGGAAACGAAATCAAGTCAAAAGGCACTTGTGCTTTAAATCCGTGCACGATCACATTCGGCGAGCGACAAGCATAAAAATATTCATAAGACGCAACTATATAGAGTAATTTATTACAAGTGCGCCTAAATATCTCGCTACCGTGTGGTGTGAACCCATGCGCTATGTGACTCAACCCAAAAACGGAGGATAATGAGGTTAAATCCGGGGGTACGGGAACCTTAAAATCAAAGATGATTTTCATAGACGTCAAAGTCGCAGTTCTAATTTTATAATTAATATAATCACGCTTGGCATGAAGATATGCCAAGGGAAGCCACTCATCATTAATACTAATAGAATTGAATGCTCCCGGGTGTGACAACAGGTGCGAGCGATACAACTCATGCAGCCTAACCGTGGTCACTAACGGGTGGAAAAAAGGGTCATCAAATGGCGGTGGGTAAATCCGTGCGAACGGGCGTGGTATATAGGTGTGTGACAGAGACACCACAACTAGAGGCACAATAGCCAAAGACTCAAAAACATACGAGGATGTAACCGTAGCCGGACACGCAGAGAACTAAGTAGTCAAATGTGTCATGTCCAAAGGAGGGGCCCGCAAGGTTGGCCAAATAAAATGACTCAGATCAGGAGGGAGAGTCCGTAAATCTAAAACCGGGAGAGAGTTGAGATCAAATTTAATTTCACGCAATGGAGATAGCATCAGGGGATGCTCATCCGGGTCTACTTCAATAACGTCGTCCAAAAATACAACTCTCTCACTTGGACATTCTTCCAACACACTAGACACTTCATCCAATTCGGAATATGTATAGGCCTCAGAAATGGGCAAAATCGAACCAGACAAAATTTCTAATCCATATTGGGCTTCAGGCAAAGGAGATAACATCAAAGAAATATCTTCCGGGTCCTCAGTGCTACCGTCATCCAAAATTAACCTTCCCACACAGGGCAAATCTTCCAATACAACACTTCCCTCGCTAGCCAAATCTTCCCATGATGTAGGTACATCGTCAAAATCAGGATAGAGGACAGGGCAAGTCGAATCCCGAGGAGAATCTAAATTAGCTTGAATCTCAAACAACGACGATAATAACAATGAACTATCTCCCGGATGTGCATCACTAAGATCATCCCAAGTTAAACATCCATCCCAAGGTGACTCTTCCAACACCGATGAAACATCTACCAACACTAGGTCCACAGAAGACTCCTTGATAATCACGGTAGACGCCTCAGAAATATCGTCGACAGGGAGTGTAGATGATTCCTCAGGGGAGAAATCCTCATCCAGGTCACTAGGATAACCAATCTCCTCAACGTCACTAAAAGCGTCAGCGAATTCAGCCTCGTCCTCAGTGACGGGCTCAGTCCAAGACACTAGCTCAGACTCATCAGGGGAGTCAACGACTAGATCAGGCAACTCGGAGGGAGACTCAAAAGGGTCTATGGGCGTAATCGGGGTAGGATGCTCAATATAGCCATGGTCAGATACGCCGCTAGACTCACAAGTCATAGTCGTCTGTCTGCCCCTACAGATAGGACTACTCTCACCCCGCGGGCTCATGGCAGTCCTAGCAGTCACATGTACCGAACTCGAGATAGGGGACCTCACTATTTCCTTTCCTCTATAGGTGGGTGCAGCTGTGCTATGGGTAGCTCTACCAGCCTGGGGAAAGGATTTTTCCTGGGGGAATAGGTCACCCCTATGGTCAGGTTTGGATAAGGTGTCATAACTATACTGGCTAGCGGATGTCGGGCTAGTAGTAAGGCGGTAGGGGGAATCAAATTTCTCCGAGAGTATTCTTCGCATGTGGGGCCGGACATATGGATATCTACCAGCTCCACGCTCTTCGTTCAGCCAAAACACGCGGGCTCGACCTCTTAACCGCTCTCGGACTACATTAACCTTTTGGTAGTCGCTCAATTTGTTATAATCAAAATAGATTTCTACCCACTTAAGCCAGTCTCTAAGATACTTTGGATCCCCATAACCATCATAGGTGAAAATCTCAGTGTGTATGAAAGCCTGGGGACGATTGGAAACATTAACGTCGAAAGTCATTTCAGTGAGAACCGGAGATAATATCTCACCCGGAACTGGTGCACATGCAATAAAAAAAATAACATGGCCCTATTTAAATTTCAAAGATGTAATTGTTCCCGCTAATTACTTAAAATAACAAATGTATTTTTTTCTTGAAAAAATAAAAAGATAGGCCGCTATTTGCAGACCAAAATTAAAAATTTATAAAGATTTAATAAAATTAATGACTTAATAAAAATAAAATATTTTTTTGATTTCTTACAAATAAAATGATAGAGAATTTCCAGAATTTTATTTGTTTGAAATTTGAGAAAAATTGAAAATTTTAGGCCGCTATTTGCAGACCAAAATTTAAAAATTGATTTTTTTTATGTTGTGCAATGAACGTGCAAGTGCGTGTCGGCGTTCTAAGTAATTTTTTTTTCCTAGGATGGTACTAATTAAAAAATTAGCACAACCTCGCTCTGATACCAAATTGATGCAGGCGTGCACGTTTGACAACGAATAAATCTACGGACGAACACGTTTGCCCCTCCTTGATCCAATCCTATACTGGCACAATCGCTCTACGCAGCACCACATTAATTAATTTTATCAATTATATGCTAACGTACGGGTAGCAAAACCGCTTAGGATCGAACAAAGGTTATAGGCCAATATTCTTTCTGGCTAAATGGACTCACCCGGCCCGAACGAGCGGTGTTGTACCAAAAGAGATCTACCGAATAAAATACGATTCGGAAAGGGTAGATCTCTCCCAACAAAAGAAAACGAAGATTCGCCAAATCTTTTCGAAATTAAATCAGTCAAGATAAACACAAACCAATCGAAGGAAAACCACGATTATTTAACGTTTCAAAATGCAACACCAAGAATTTCCACCACGAGAATATCTAGGAAAAAAACACACGATAGTAGAAATTTTTCGTTACCCAACCGGAATGGATGATTCCGATTTCTTTACTTGGATCGTCATTCAACGGCTCCGTCGGAGTCACGCCGGTTGGAGAAAAATTGTTCGTCTTCGTCGCTTCACGCCTTGGCCGAGGTCTTTGGTTGGTAAGAGAAGAGGTTGGCTATTGGAGGTGATGAAGAGGGGTGCTCGGGTTTTAGGGAGGAGAGGGGAGTGGTCGGCGGCCAAGAGAGAAGAGAAAGGGGGGAGGGCCGAATTTCTCAAAGAGGAAGGAGAAAGGAGGGGGAAATTCAAAACTTGAATTCTTAGGATTTCTTTTTTTCATTCTCTAATTATTCCTTCATAACATGGCTATATATAGGCTACACCACTAAATCTCCCTTCATTCAAAATTCAAAATTCAAAATTTAAAATGAAAGTTATGATGGTTATATGCACCCATCATAACATGAATTATTTAAATGCAATAAAAATAAAAATGTTTAAAATAAAATAAAACATGAAAATGACTTAATAATTAATAATAGTTATTAATAAATTATTATTAATTATTAATATATTGGTTTGTGTTCAGGACGGTAATTATGGCGACGCTCCACATGGTCATCCGTAAGCACGTCGTCGCCGTCTTTAAAATGTTGCGGGCCGTCGTCTCCATCACCACTTTCCCTCTCTCTCCTCCAGACCGTTGTCTCTTGCGGCCTGTTCTCTCTCTCTGCGGCCTGTCTCTCTTACGGCCTGGTACAGCTCGCTGCGGCCTGCTGCTCTATCTGCCTCTCTCGCGACCTGCTCCGGTTCGTTGCGGCCTGCTATACCTCGCTGCGGCCTACCTCTCTCCCGGCCTGCTTCAGCTCGCTGCGGCTTGCCCTTGCTCGCTGCGGCCTGTTCCTCCTCGCTGTGGACTTCCTCTCTTGCGGCCTGCTCCAGCTCGCAGCGGCCTGTCTCTTCTGCGGCCTGCCTCTTCTGCGGCCTGCCTCTTCTGCGGGTTGGTCCTGGTCGTTGCGGTCTCTTATCTCTTTCCGCTTGAGTCTTCCCTACTCGCGGTCTCTTCTCTCTGACCGCCGCCGGCCTCCTGTTTCTCGGACCGCTGCTGTACTCAGCCAGACCGTGCGGCCTCTTGCCTTCCCGCATTTTGGTCGCGCTCTTCTCCTCTTTCCTTTCCTCGCGGCTTCTCGATGTCCGCTGCGGCCTGCTCTCTCTACCGGCCTCCGCCTTTGGTCGCGGACTCCTCTCGCAGTTGGTGTCTTCCCAGCGTGACTGGGCGGTCTCTGCTCTGGTCGCGGGGCCTTCTTTGTTGCCCGGTCTGTTCTCCTAGCCGCCTCTCTTCTCCATGACCTACTCTGCTGATTCGGTTGGCACGGGGGTTCCTCCTGCTGACCGCCCGGCCTCTCTCCCGGAAGTCCGCGATGAGCTTCGTATTACTAAAATCTCTCTGACCGGCAAGAAAAATTTTGTGGAATGGGCACACTCTGTTCGCCGCGTCCTGCAATCCAAGGGGTTCCTTCATCACTTGACTCAGGCCGTTACCGGTACTCCTACTGATGATTGGTTACGCAATGATGGTCGGGTGCAGACTTGGCTTCTTAATTCTCTTGATGGCGAATCTTATCGTCTGACCATGTATCATGAGACGGCCAAAGGCATGTGGGACGAGCTCCACACCCTTTACTCTGGCAAGGATAGTCTCCACCACCTGTATGACATTATCACTGCTCTCAGGCCCTTGATAGCAGTGGCACGACCGATCTGACGTCCTTTGTTGCTCAGGCTCGGTCTCTGGTCGAGGCTTGGATCCACCATCAGCCTCCTACTCTGGATCTTGCTGCCCAATGTGCCCAAAAGGAAGCTGTGGGTATAGCCATGATGATGGCCCGGGTCCCGCATCATCTTCACAGTGTACGGCCTCACATCCTCTCATCTACTGTTACCCCATCTTTCTCCAATGTGTGCTCGATGCTTCTCAAAGTCTCCCCGCCTCCGGATGTGCCCGGGCCCCCTTCTCCGGCTCTTGTTCAGCAGGCCTCTGCTCCCTTATTGCCTCTTCCATCTTCTGCTCGTGGAGGCCGCTCTGATTCTCGCAGTCGGGGTCGGGGTGGCCGGCCTCGGCCTAAGTGCTCGTTCTGCGGCAAAGATGGGCATCTTGACGCCACGTGCTATCGCAAACATGGTCGTCCTCCTCGTCCGCAGGCCTCTGTTGCTGTCACCGACTCCTCTTCCACTCGTACTGACCTCGACGAGGTTCGTCTTCAGCTCCAGCATCTTCATGGACTGCTTAGCCGCCCACCTGCCTCGGTTGCCTCCGCTGCCTCCATCTCCAATGATGGTATCGCCTGCCTCTCCTCTGGCCCGCGATGGATCCTCGATTCTGGTGCCACTCATCACATCACCTCTGTTCGGCCGCCTCAGTACTTGTCTTCACCTCACCGGAAGTACATTACTGTGGCCAATGGGGCATCTGTTCCTGTCTCTGGATGTGTTGATATTCTTCTCACCTATTCTCTCCTTTTGCGCTCGGCTCTTCACGTTCCGGGCTCTCCTTTCAATTTACTTTCTGTTGGTCGTCTTACTACTGATTCTAATTACTCCGTGACATTTACTTCCTCTTCTTTTCTCATACAGGATCAGCAGACGCGGACTATCATTGGTACGGGCGGCTGCAGAATGGGCTCTACCTTCTTAAAGACTCTCCTACTATCCTCGCAACTATCTCCTCTTCGGATTGGCATCGCCGTCTGGGTCATGCTCCTCTTCCCGTCCTCCGGAAGGCTCTTCCAGATGTTTCTCTTCCTGCATTTCAGTGTGACACATGTATTTTGGGCAAACAGCCCCGTTCATCTTTTCCTTCTCGTTGTACTCGGAGCTCCGCTCCTTTTATTTTGGTACACTCCGATATATGGGGTCCGTACAAAATCACTAGTATTTCTGGTTACCGGTATTTTCTTACTTTTATTGATAATTACTCTCGCATGACGTGGTTGTATCTCCTCCGGGATCGCTCTGAGCTTCCCCGCGTCTTCCGGGTCTTCATACTTGAGACTCGTACTCAGTTCTCTGCACCAATTCGTACCCTTTGTACTGACAATGCGCGTGAGTACACCAGTCATACCTTCACGACTCTCTGCTCTGAGTTCGGCATTCTTCACCAAACCTCGTGTTTGTATACTCCACAACAGAATGGTGTTGCCGAGCGCAAGAATCTTCACCTTCTTGATGTCGCTCGTTCCCTTATGCTTCCAATGCGGGTTCCCAAACCGTACTGGAACTACGCGCTCTCCACGGCTTGTTTTCTCATCAACCGTCTCCCTTCTTCCATCCTCCAGTATGCTACTCCCTTCAGCCTCCTCTTTCCCTCCACTCCACCTTTTCCCATTCCTCCCCAGATTTTTGGGTGTACTTGCTACGTTCACCAACTTGCTCCCTCCACCGACAAGTTGGATCCCCGTGCCGCCAAACATATCTTTGTGGGCTACTCGCGCACTCAAAAGGATTATGTGTGCTATTCGTCTGCTACTCGCAAGATTACTGTCTCTGTGGATGTCACTTTCCGTGAGGATCTTCCCTTTTTCTCTGATCTGGATATCGCTCCTGCTCCAGACCCCGTCGTTCGTCCTGTCATCCCTGCTCCCCGCTCCTCCTCATCTACTCCTCCTGCCCTACCTCCGGTCCGTCCACCACCACCAGTTATCCGGGTCTATTCTCGTCGCACTCCTCATCCTGTTGCCCCTCTGCAGTCGGCTTTGACCTCTGGTGCTCCGCTACCTGCTGCTCCGGCTC
This sequence comes from Platanthera guangdongensis, assembly GCA_039583875.1. NCBI lineage: Eukaryota > Viridiplantae > Streptophyta > Magnoliopsida > Asparagales > Orchidaceae > Platanthera > Platanthera guangdongensis. The sequence goes on from CM077150.1 coordinate 232,337,543, forward strand.
CCGCATCCACTGCTCATCCGATGGCGAATTACGTCTCTCTTCATCGCCTTTCTCCACCTCTTCTTCACTTTGCCATCTCATTATCCTTTGTTTCTGTCCCTAACACTTTGCAGGAGGCACTTCAACATCCAGGCTGGCGGGCTGTCATGGACGAAGAAATGACGGCCCTTTGGGCCAACCAGACCTGGGTCCTGGTTCCCTTACCTCTAGGTCAGCACCCTGTTGGCTGTAAATGGGTTTTCGTCATCAAGCATGCTCCGGATGGCACTATTGCCCGCCTGAAGGCCCGCCTTGTGGTCCGTGGCTTCACGCAATAGGAGGGCCTCGACTATAAGGAAACCTTCTCTCCGGTGGCTAAGCTCAACACCGTCCGTGTTCTTCTCTCTGTGGCGGCGCACCGACACTGGCCCCTTCATCAGCTCGATATCAAGAACGCCTTTTTGAATGGCGACCTTCAGGAAACCGTCTACATGCGCCAACCGTCCGGGTTTGAGACCACGGGGGAGTCTCGGGTGTGTCTTCTCAAGAAATCCATCTATGGTCTCAAACAGTCCCATCGGGCGTAGTTTGACAAGTTCAGCAAGGTGGTTCGGGACATGAGGTTCACTCGGAGTTCTGCAGATTTCTCCATATTCACCCGACACCGGGCCACTGGAACTGTCCTTCTGTTGGTTTATGTTGATGACATATTACTCACTGGGGATGACTCAAAGGGGATTCAAGAGGTCAAACAGCATCTGAGCACTGTGTTTCAGACTAAAGACCTGGGGCATCTTCGCTACTTCCTTGGTCTCGAAATCGCACGACGGTCGGACGGGCTGGTCCTCTCCCAACGGAAGTACTGTCTCGATCTTCTCAAAGATGCTGGTCAGTCTAGTTGCAAACCAGCTTGTACCCCGATGGAGGCAAATCACAAACTGTGTGTTCATGCTTCTGATGACGATTTGCTTCTTCAGAACCCGGAATACTATCGACGCCTTGTGGGAAAGTTGATCTATCTAACGGTCACGAGGCCGGATATATCGTTTGTCGTTGGGGTGGTCAGTCGGTTCATGCATGCCCCCCGGGTTTCTCATCTCCAGGCGGTTGAACGGATTCTCCGATACCTTAAGGGAGCTCCGGGTCAAGGGTTGGTTTACAAAACCTCCGACTCGGCTCCTGCATTGGTTGCTTATTCTGATGTCGATTATGCCGGTTCCCTGGACGATCGGAGGTCAACAAGTGGGTTCTGTACTTATTTTGGTGGTCATCTCATTACATGGAAAATAAGAAACAAGTCGTGGTCGCTCGTTCCTCTGCGGAAGCTGAATACCGATCAATGGCCTCGGTTGTCTCAGAACTCACATGGCTCGAAAGTCTCCTTACTGACCTGGGAGTAAAACTCCCCTCATCTGCTATTTTATTTTGTGATAGTCAAGCCGTCATACACATAGCAAAGAATCCGGTGTTTCACGAGCGCACAAAACATATCGAAGTCGACTGTCACTTTATTCGAGAGAAAGTTCAATTGAAGAAACTTGAATTAAAGCATGTTCCGGGCACTAATCAAGTTGCTGACATTCTCACAAATGCCTTATCAAGTACCCTGTTCTACCAGTGTTTGTCCAAGCTGGGTGCATATGACCTGTACGCTCCAGCTTGCGGGGGAGTGTTAGAAAAGCTCATTTAATCTAGGCTCATTATGTAACATTTATTGTTTTTCTCTCCCCTCTTTAGTCTCACATCATGTATAGGACCTTCTTCTCTCTTTCTCTCATCTATATATTTGTACTCATTCTTTGTATTTGATACAAGTGAACATATATACAAGATTGGTTTTTTCCTTCTCTACATTAGTTATTATGCACAAGCCCTTTGGATGAAACAAACTTTAGAAGATTTTGGGGTAAAGCGACAAATTATAAAATTAAAATGTGATATAAAAGTGCAATCGATCTAACCTATAATCCAGTACATCACTCATGAACTAAACACACAGATGTTCAACATCATTTTATTAGAGATCATATTAAGAAGGATAATATTAAAATAAATTTTATAAGACCCGATTCGCAACTTGCTGATATTTTTACTAAGGCACTTTCTGATTCACGTTTTTCGACACTGAGACTAGAATTAAAAGTTTTAGATATTTTAAACTGAAACTAATAGTGAAACTTAACCATTTTTAATAACTAAATTGTTAACACAAAGATAAGGATTCACAAGCATTGAGATAACCTTCACACACATTATCTAGCATAATCAAAACCATTACAAATAGTCTTATCATAATAAATAGTGTCTCACATCACACACAGCATAATGTTGGATTTAAAAAAACAATGAACATACTAACACATAAGGTCTCACATCACAAAAATAAGTAATACCGAAAAGTTCACTGTCGTTGGGCGACAGCAACTAACACCTCGTGATAGCTCTAGAAACCTAAAATCTGCAGAAAATTAAATTAAAACTCTCAATCTTCACTGGTAGCTGGTCGGGCGATAGCGGTCAAGCTTCTTCTTCCCGAAATTTCTGTCAAAAATTTCAGATCCCTGTGTCTAAGACTACATTCACTCAAAAATCACCCTAAAAATTTGATTTATGCTAGAGATCTACTAGATCTATGGAAATCTAACCCTATTTCGTAAGTATTCTTCAAAGCACTTCAAATCTCATTAAATTCCAAAATTTTCTTCGCAAAAACACTTTTTAATCTCATAAAACTTTAACAATAGCAACCTAAATGAAGATCTACAAAAAAATTCAACAAAAATCATGAAAAATACCTTAGATCCAAAGCTTCCGGAGGCGTCGCCATTCGTTTATCGCGTTAGGGTTACAGGAAAAGAGGAGAAGAATGAAGTCCTGGCTCGAAATCCGCCTTTTATGTAAAAAACACTACCGCGGTGCAATACCGCTATCGCTCGTGATAGTACTTTGTTTCTTCAAAATTGAAATTTCTCTATCCACACTTGTTTGTTGTATACTACACATAATTTAGACATCTGGTTTGTTGGTTTGTACTTTTCACAAGTAGTTCAATGTGATTTTCATTTTCTCAAGTCTCATATAACATTGTACACGAACTTTTATGTTTTGAATATCTTCTCTTTTATAATGGATATGTGTATACTAAACATTTCAAATCATTTTTGCATGTCTCTAAGTATGAGTAATATTTTCTACCTGATAATGATTTCACATTTATACATTTTGGTACTATACAAGTGTTTGACAATTTTTCATCTATATGAATGTGTTATTGTTTAACATTACAAATTTGATATACATATAACAACTTGTTTATCATTGAATCTTGCACAAGTTTATTTTACTTGAAATGACATTTAAAAAAATATTATGTTGAACTATACAAGTGGATTCGGAGTACTGAATCATAAAAAATAAAATAAAAAAAAGAACGCTATAAAAAAATGTTCTCATAATATGTACAGGATACTACATCAAACACTACTCACCCTCCTGATAAGTCTTCATGAGCATTGTGAGGTTGAGCATATTGAAAAGAATCGTAAAGTATCTTGTGCACGCATTTCTAACTATTTTTCTCTAACATGTCATAGATTCATACATGACCGTCAAGTTGTCTCGTGTATAGTCGTTGTTTTGTGTTTACATTTCACAATTTCATGTGATTTTAATTATATCACTTGTTCTTATCTACCAAAGCATAATTTGTACATATCATTATCTATTATAAAATTTCTTCTCGTGAGAATTGAATTGAAAATGATTTCAATATTCATATATCACATTTCATACTTTCTTTAGATATTTTTGGCATGTATCTACCAATGTTTTTGATTACTTGATATTTTCTAACATACACATTGTTCACATTATTTGTCCTCCCTAATCAAATTATTCGTCTATTTATGTCTAGTATATTTTCTCTAATGTTTCTCATTCAATTTCTTTTCAAATTCTTTCCATCTTTTTCTCTCACATTTCCACTTTCCTATCTTTTGCTAATAACAAAAGGAGAAGAATATCGAAAGAACTAGAACTAACTCTAATTGTTCATGGTGGGTAGCTAACATAAAGAGGGAGTGAAATATTTTATTTAAATATTACCTTTGAACTTAAAACAAATTTAAGATCATCCATTTAAGGGGAGCATGTACACTTCAAGTACTTACATTGCTTATCATATTTTGTACACCCTATTAAACACCTCATAGCGTTTTTTTTTCAAGATAATTTGTTATTATCAAAAGGAGAGATTGTTGAAGCATGCATTCCGCACTTCTTGCTTTGAAAATAACAAATTTCAAATGTATTTGATCATAGTGTGTTTGAGGTGTGCAGATATAACAGGTATAACACTGATAATTTTGGATAGGCGACGTACATCAGATTTTACAAAGTTGAGTTAACACAGGCGATAGTCACTACAGCCCCGCGTTAGCGTGATGACGGCAGCCATGACGTAGGCCATGATTCAGAATGGTTGTCACGATGCGCATTATCGGAGATATCGCCCGGCGATATCTTGTTATCGCGGCGCGATAGTCCCATGACCGTACATGACCTCCAGCACCGCGGCGCGGTTATTGCAGAGTAGGACACGTGTAAACCAATGGAGTTATCGCAGACGATATCGCGCTACCGTCGCGCGATAGTGGAAAAACTATAAATGGGCTAAACTTTGGGAATTTGATGTAACACACCTCCAGGAGCCTTGATTTCGTGCATCTACAGCCAAATAACTTCGTGCAACCAGAAAACTTTCTAAGTGTTCGTGAAATCTCAAGAGCGAAGAAGGGAACGTTCGTGCTTCTCATCTCTGGCGATCTTCGAAAGATTTTCTGGTCTCTTCAGCGCTCAAGACCTGAGGGAGTTTTTATTCTCAGTTTATTTTTCCTTTTACATTCTCTTTGTACTTGGTAGAGAATTTGCCGTCTTGTGAGTGACGACTAGGCCCATGTGTGGTTTGGGGGAAATCGTCGTCATGTGTGCAGCGACTAGGTCGTGGTGAGATCTAGGGGAGGCTAGTTGATGTATCTAGGGAGAGATAGGTATTACCTGGCCGATCATTGGGAGAAGGACCGGTAAATTCAAAAAAGAAGATTTTAACTTTTTCATCACATCCTCGATTTCAAGCTTTATTAAAAAAAAATTTTATAATTTTTTTATCACTTTTGAAATAAACATGCATTTCATTTTATCATAAATCTAAAAGTGATTTGTTATAAATATTTGGTTGTGAGTAAACTTTCTTGATTCTAAAACAATTTGGCTATATATTTTGTTAATTCAAAAAATTATAGTTTGCTCTTATTCACACCCCCCTAAGGGCGCCTTAAGATCCAACAATACCAACAAAAGAAAAAAAATTGCTATTTTGTTTTTGGGAAGAACCTTTGCTCTATAGAATTTGTGCAAATAAATGCTACAACAAATGTGTGACACCCGGTATACAAGAGAATCCGGGTAGAAAAGAGAGATAAGGTGTGCGGTTACAAGAGGCTGTAACCGCACAATCCGCTAATAACTAAGGAGATGAGAGTTGAGGAGGACACATGGGGTGTTCGTCGGGACCCCTCAAGAACAAGCTGTTGTTGAGGGCTGGTCGTATTGGTCGATGGGTAAGGTTGGAGAAGGGGGCGCGGCTACTCGGGATGTAACCGTCCCTACCGCTGAGGCTGGGGAGGGTGCGTTGTTACAAGCAAGGTAACCGCTTCTACCGTCGGGTACCCGAGGCTTGCTCTGACTCTGAACTGGACTGGTTGCAGCTGTGATTGCAGGATTTCGGGTTAACACATTGGGCAATAATTTATTAAAGTATGCCTACTTGGGCTTATATTTGGGCATGTCATACCATTAAAATGGAAAAACAAATTGTTCAGCATATTCAAATGATCTGTATACGAGTATTATACCCTATTTAAACCTAGTACATATTAGATTCTCTAAATATTTGTGGTGCCTATATCCTTATGAATTTTGCATAACATTATAAGCAATGATCTCTAGCTGGTTTCATGGAATGCTCAATTGTGCATTGAATTACCTTGATTACTTGTAAGTATAGTAAATATATATGCTTAATTGTTTATTAATGCATTTAAGCTGTATATGGTTAGCTTTATTTATGAAATATAAGAATTTAGTAAAGTTAGATTTACTATTTATGTGCCTTTGAAATATATATTTTAAAGGAATTCTATTTATCCCAATATGGCCACAATATAATCAGGTAAAGACATACAAATATAAGATCTAACCCTTAGAATGTGTGGTTGAAATAACATATTATATTAAAGAAAGAAAGAATTTTTATATCCTGAGGTGGATTGATCTATCTCTGATGACTATCACTATTATGAAGTGACATTTACATGAATTTGACACTTCCATGATGTTGACAGATTCTCCTCAAGACTATTCATATGAGATCAACCAAATTACATATTTTTCATGATCATAATTTTATATTCTCTCTTTATTGGGATAAAGGTGCCTGCATGTTGAGACAAGAGTTATTGTCGTGTGTGTGTGTGTGTATTCATACAAAAAGTTACATTTGTAAAATAATGTTCAAATGAGGAACCGAAAACATGCTCATTCTAATAACATCAAAGAATGATCAGAAATTTGTTAGCTAAGAGTGGAGATTTATGTATTAATAAGGGTGTAAACTTAATGTATTCTGTAGTGACGGGCATTCATCATCATGCCACATACATAATTTATGAAAGGTTACCTCATTTTATTGACTAAGCAAATTCAAGATTAAAGCTAATGTTGAGAATATGTCATGTGGAAATTGCCTACTCACTGATGAGAATATTGGTCAAAAGTGGCAGCACTTATTGAAACAGAACCATCAACACTTTCCTCTTCAAAGTCATCCCCATGCTTGCTAACTATTGGAATTGGTCCAGGATGGTACTCTGACCCAGTTGGCTTTAAATTTGAATCTATTGAAAACTTTCGAACTGTTTTTGTTATGTTTAACCTGTTCTGCAAATTGCCAAATAACAAATAGAATGATCAATCATTCTCACTAGGAAAATGTAGAATTAAATAGGCAGGACCAACGTTTATGCTCAATCGAAAAGATTGAAGAATATGAACTTACTGTGCCCAAAATGTCGCTCACATCTACTGAGGCGAATTCACAAGAAAGGGAAGGAAAACTGCAAAACAGGTTTTGTTTTAGCAAAATCAAACTAAGAGATCTGCAGAGAGTGCTAAAATGACAATTTAAAGGTGACTGTCAGACAGAAGCAGATAAAAATTTTGTGAAGCAAAAACTCCCACAAACCCATTTCATATTCCCCATGTCTATATTAAAGCTACAAATTTTTGTTTCCTAGGCCAATACATCTACAGATTTAGGGTTCGTTTGGGGCGGCTTTTTCACACCAGTGCGGGAGCAGACGCCTACGCATGTCGGTAAAACAAAAGGGCGGTGTCTGCTCCCGCCGCGCCCTAAGGAACGGAGCTTTTTGTTCCATTTTGAATCCCCGCCTGCACCCTCCAGCTCTGAATGGCGGCGGCATCTGCGCCTGCCCGGCTGCCCCCGCGGAACCAAACGAAGCCTTAAGACAAAGAAGATAAAATATAGCAACACTGACATAAGAAAACAATAGACAATTTGCATTTTCCTAGTAGGTAGTCTCCGAGTAAAAAAGTCTAACGTGTTAAAATAAACATAAACATAAATGCAGCAACATCCCGCATAAAATTAACAGCTAGCGCAATACCAACAATTGCAAAATTTCAATTATTTCTAGCACTCTAATTCAAATATTATTTGCACACAAACTATAAGCACCCATGACGCGAAAATGAGATTTAGATACCTCATCAATCATACCCATTTGACAATTCACTTATGGAGATTGAGTACAAATGTTGAGTTGATAATATATGTGAAATGAAAGAAAATTTGTGGCAAATTCCGTGATAAAGGCAAAATTCGCAAAAAAAAACACTAGTATTTGAGCTCATGTGTTATGAATATAAAGACCTTCCAAAAAAAGAGATTGTGATAACACCCCAAGCATGTGATTTTGAGAGTTCTTGCAAGAATCATATTATTCATCTTCCTTCTGAATCTTATTCAAGCATGCAACAAAAATACAGGTGATTTATGTTATCAACTATGCAGTCGGAAAGAAGATGTGCTAAAAAGGATCGACTCCAATAGATATCAAACAAAACGCCTCATCAGAAAGGCCGTCACATATCAGAATACTGAAATTAATTAAATGTTATTAACAAAATGCATGAGTTTACTTCCAAAATCTCTCGATAAAGCATAGTAAAAAAGAGAAACTTAGATAAGAAAGCTACAGCAAAAGAATAACTGAAAGCTGATTAATTACAGGGATAAAAATAAACAAGGAATTTCTACCTTATGTTGAAGTCAATCCTCAGGAACTCCCCGTCGGGACTTCTATCAACAACAACAGATGTAGATGTGGTTACAGCCATATAATCGCTCAATTCCTGAAATGCTACAAATTGTATCAACCCAAAGAAGCTATAATGCATCAAAACAACAGAGCAGCTGTCGATTTCCTGATCTACAATTCTTCTTAAATAGAAGGGAAAAAAACTAGGATGCAAGCTATCATCCCATAAGCTACTGTAGGCACAATGCAAGTGCAGAAAATCGAAGCATTACGATGATGACAAGGGATAAAGAAGGAGAAGAGCATGCACCATTCCGAACAAAAACATCATGGAAAGAGCGGCTATTATGGATAATCCTGCTCCAGAGAGCGACGCCTCCGTCAAATCTCTAGGAATTTTCCTGCAAATGACAGACATCCAGAATTAGATGCGGTTACTTTACGTGCATGATTTAAGAATGAAGGAAAGATCCAGATCCAATGCTGATGAGACGATCACACAATCGCCCCATCAACGATGAGTGGTTAGAAGAGGGAGGCGAAGCAAGCAAACACAGTAATCGTTTGTTGAGGGATGGGGAACCTGACCTATAGAAATCTACAGATTTGAGCTTGCTTGTGGAAATCATGGCTCCGTAGATTGGAAAATCCCTCCTCGATTACTCTCGATTAGGTCTTCTCCAGGGGATGTGAAATTGAGATTAATTTATTTTTATTTGGTATTAATTTAAGCTTTTTTAATACAAACGAAATTTAAATTTACTTAATCCAAGCTATTAACAATTGATAAGTATACTTTTGTAGGCTGTGGATAGCATTTTCTCCATTACAATAACCTCGAGGGAAGAGGGAACCGCCCTTAACCGCCTCGGGAACATTCCAGGACCTTAGGGGATGCAAGCACTTGCGCGCGCATTCCCGGACGCTCCTCGAATGGCCCCGACAGCCACTGACTGGATGGTCACTCTGCCATCCAATCGTGTGTGGTAGCATGCACGCAATGCCCGCAAGCATTACCCTCTGTCGCGCGCAGTCGAACACGTGCGGCGACGCACGCGGTAGCGCGTGGCGGCGGCACCCGCGCAGCACGCACGACCATGTACGCACTCATAACGCTCAGAACACCTTCACCCTCACTACGCGCTCCGAACGTTTCCAAGAGCACACTATAATTTTCCTCTTTATCTCTTGTGACTACAAGGATTGCAGAATTGTTCGTAATTTGTAGGTAGCACTTCATAATTAACAGTTCGCGGTTCGTTACCGTCACGATTCCTACCAGAACAGTCCTGGGAAAAATCGTCATTTATACAAAAATTGTGATCCGTGGGCTCCGGAACGAGGAACGTGATTTGTTTGTCTAGCAGTTATAGTGGTTACAACGACGCAATTATCGAACCGCCCATGTCAAAAACTATAAAGGGATTCCAGAGTCTTCAGTTCAAGACACCTTGCATTCAGCGCCTGCGATAGCTCTTTTGAAAGATCCTTTAGAGTTCTCCCTTGGAATTCGAATCTCCCCTTGAAGATCTCGATCAGTTTTTGAAAATCTCCCTCCTCTTCGAAGATATCCTTCAAAGGTGATTGAAGATCTCCTCCCCTTTTGAAGCTCTCCTTAAAGGGCAACTCGAAGTTCTTTCTTCACATTTTGCTTAATTTTGTTATAACGGGAGTTGATCTGTCACCCGCGAGAACTCGAAAACTTGTAACATTTAAAGAATTAGTGGAATTTGTTCGTCATTGAACTGGCATCGTGGTTTTTCACCCTCTGGGTTTTCTACGTTAAAAAGTCTCATTGTTAGCTGTTCGGATTTTCAGTGACTATTTGCATGCTCGACCAGCACTCGATCTAAGACGGTTCGCTTCGACCGGTCTACAAGCGCTTCGAGTGACCATCAACAGTTTGGAGATGTCTATTGAAAAGGTATTCCCAAACTCTGCAAAGATACTCAGAAGACAATGCTTTACTAACCGCCATAGTCGTGAAAAATGGCAATGACAAGAAAAGCTACTCACACTACAGAAGGATTAGCCCCTGGTGGGCACGTCGACCTAGATCCCTCTCAATGGCTCATCAACGCACCTCTCGTGAAAAAAGCCATGAACACACCCATGACGACATTGGAGGGACGCATGACATTGAAGGGACGATATGATGAGATGTTTCTGATCCTAAGGAACATAGTAATGCTACGAGTTCCTAATCCCGCCCCCGAGAAGGGCAGTCCGCATCTGCCATCACTGGAGAGCGCTATGGCCGAGCACTTCACTCACGAGCGTTGTATGTTTGAATAAGAATTCTACAACGCGGCCAGCTCAACGTGGCCATTCTGGTCGACCAGAGAGCCCGAGGCCAACCAACACCACCACCGCCCTGGAGCAGCATGCTTCGGGCATGAAATTGGAGGGCTCGCTTATGAGGAGATTCGTGAAATGATCACAGAAGAATACGGATGAGCCGGACGACGGGCCGCTCTCGCCCGCCACCCTCTACGATGCAGCTTACCCTTAATGCCTCAAGCCCTAGAATATCCAATTCAGTATGGCTTCAAACTCCCACACATCGAGACGTTCAACGGGAAGGATGATCTCGTGGAGCACGACAACCACTTCACCACCATCATGCAGATTTATAATGCCCCCAACCAATTGTTATGTCAAGTGTTCCCGACAACACAGATGGGGCAAGCGTGAACCTGGTTCGACTCTATGAGTGTACAACCCCATATTCGCTGAGTCAGACCAGGAGGCGCCAACGGTCGCAATTAGGCTAGCCAGAGGGGTTCCCGCCCCAAAGAAGTTCTCGCCCAAGTAGGCGGGAACGCTTGCGCCTACGCCAAGCTCCTGTCTTGAAGGAGCTCTCGCCTATAAGCAGGCGAGACCGCTTGCGCCGGGCTCTGGACAGAAGGCTCTCGGCTCGGAGCTCTCGCCGAGTGGGTCCCAGGGCCTTGGGTAAAATGACCTAATTGCCCTCAGGTAAAATTAACCCTATACCCTCAGGATAAACCACGGGATTTGGCTATTGGCATACCAACCAAGGGCATTTCAGTAATCTCAGGTCAGCAAAGGCTATAAATAGACCCATAAGGGCTCCTTAGAAGGCAAGCTTTCATAATCTTCCAACTTCCAGTGCTTTCTGAGGAGCTCCTAGCCCAGCTTTTGGCTTTGGAGGGGAAGCTCTCAGAGATCTTCCGGGTGTGAGGTGGGACCTCCCTGCTGAGGCTTTGGGTCAGTCCAGGGACCTTTGAATCTAGTCGAGGGTTGAGGCTTGAGAGAAGTAGGTGTTGGCTGCACCCCTGTTTTGAACTCATGTTGAGGTCATTTTTGGCTTCAACAGTTCTGGTGCGGTGAGCGTGGAAAGCAGCTGATACAAGAAAGCCTTGAGTTTTGTCCCATGGCTGGAGGTGAAGGTGAAGGGTCTGGTTCTAGAGGCTCCCCCACTCGGGGAGAGGAAGCGACGAGGAAGATGCTGGATGAATTCAGGCGAGAAGTCCTGTAGACTAACAGCTTGGCCTTCTCGGCCAGAAGCGAGTAGGCCACACCTCAGGTTCTGATAGAGGAGGTCCCGCTCCTGGGCGAGAACGCCCCTAGATAGCGCCTGGGGAAGGAGGTCCCGGCGGAGGCTGGCGAGAGAGACGTGGCGGCGCGGGAGCTCTTCCCAGGCCAGCGCCCGGGCAAGGAGACTTTGACTGATTTGGGCGAGAGGGAGGCGGCAGTGCGAGAACTATTTCCTGGGCAGGGTCTCGCAGATCGGACCAGCCAGCCGAGGCCGCGGGACGTGCCCTCTCGCCAGGCAGGAGGCGAGAGCCCTTTCAGCGAACTCATCATCTCAGCTCCGGTACCGGAGGGGTTCCGGGAGCCTGACATGTCCTACTACTCAGGAAAGGATGACCATGTATAACATGTGCAGTGGTTTGAAGATGTCGTTTCGATAAGGCAGATGACGGATGCCTTCAAGTGCCGGCTATTTGCCATCACGTTGAAGGAGAAGGCTCGGGACTGGTTCCACCAGTTGCCAGCAAGGTCAATCTACTGTTTTGAAGATCTGCGAAGAAGTTTCCTGTTGAGGTTCTCAACATCGAAGAAGCGGAAGAAGGAGGTAGAGTGCCTGTTTGCGGTGAGGTAGAAGCCGGATGAGACACTGGGTCACTATGTCGACCGGTTTCAGGAAGAGATCCTCCTGGTTCAGGAGGTCCCAGGGTGCGTGTTGATGCTCGCCTTTATCCTGGGGCTAAGGCCGGGATTCTTCAGTATGGAGTTGAAAAGAGTGCCCCCCTCTCCTTTGAGGAGCTCATGGAGAGGGCGGCAAAAGAGATATACTTCGAGAGAGCAAACCCAGCGTTCGCCAGGAAGTTGGCCAAGCTGGCAGAGGATGATGTGAGGGAACCTGCAGCAGGAAGGAAGAAGGAGCCGAGGGAGCAGAGGGAGCAGAGAGAAGAAAGGAGGAGGGAAGAACCCCGAAGGCAGGGGCAGCAGCAGGGATGGGGGACCCGAGAGCCGAACAACTGGTTGGGTTGGAGGCCCCAGGAGGGTCGCCCCCAGGGGCAAGGAGGAGGCTATCAGGGAAGGGATAATCTACGGGAACCCAGGAGGTTCGACCAACCGGCGTGGAGGCAGGAGCCAAGAGATCGTGTCCCGCCGCCGCAAGAGGCCATGGAGGTGGGCAGAGGAAGAGGGGCGAGGAGAGGAGTTCGAGGAGCAGGGAGAAGAGGAGGAGGAGAAGGAAGAAGGGGTAGGGTGGCGTTGCTCTTTTGTGACTTCCACCAGGAGGAGGGCCACGCAACGGCCACCTGCCCTGAGTTCTTGAAGATGAGGGAAGCAAGAGGAGTAGGGAGGAAGGATCCGCCGGTTAGGATCGTAGAAGTACAGCAGTGGGAGATGGAGGATAGGTGCGAAGATCGGGTAGACGTGGGAACCCGGGGAGGAATCGGGGTGATTCACAGAGGAGTGGGGATCGAGGCAACTCGCAAGGGGAGCCTGCAAACCATGTACCGAAGGGGGGTCGCCTCCACCTCCCAGGCTCCCCCACCGGAAGAAAAGGTCACCTTCTCGTCAACAGACATGCCGGACTACGAAGATCCATTCTGTGACGCCCTGGTGATACAGACGACGGTGGAGAACTTCACAGTCTCGAGGATACTGGTGGATAACGGGAGCTCGGTAAATGTCATCTTCAAGAAGGCCTTCGATGAGATGAGGGTTGAAGGAAAGAGGATCTTGGCTTCGGATGGACCATTGTTCGGGTTCTCTAGAGAGAGGAAGGAAGTGGAAGGGGGAGTAGGGTTGCACGTGAAGTTGGGGGCATGTCACGAAACTGCAGGTTCGTGATCGTGGACACCCCAAGCATCTATAACGCCATCTTTAGGCGCTCCCTCATCAGCGCCTTTCGCTGCGTCCCCTCCTCATTTTATCAGTGCCTCAAGTTCAACAATGGAGGGGTGCAGGTCAGGGTAAGAGGGGACCTGAAGGTGACAAGACAGTGCTATGTTACGGCAGTCAACACCATATCGTGGATGGCAGAAGCAGAGGAGTTGGACAAGGAGATGGCGGCACATGAAGAGGTTGTCGGGGAGGAGTTGAGCCTAGAGGAGGTGAGAGAGGAGGCTGACGAAGAAGTCAGAGGGGGGAGATTGAGGAGGAGCAGCATGGAGGATATGTGCAGGAGGTCCAGGGGGACGAGGAGCAGGAGAGCCCGGAAGGGGCGATGGAGGTAGAAGAACAAGAAGCAGGAGGAGCTGAGGGAGAGGCCCAAAGGGGCGTGGAAGTCGAGCAGCAGCAGGAGGGGCTGTAGGAGGCAATGGAGATCGAGGAGGAGGTAGGAAGGGAGGAGCTGGAGCTGGAGGAAGAGGCAAGGGTCGGCTGGGAGGAGTCGCGGCTGGAGCCGGCCGAGGAAGTGGTGGAGATGGAGGTCTTCACCAGCGCAGGGCAGGTACAAAGGGTGCGGGTCAGCGGGGGCTTGAGTCCCGAGGCCCGGGAGCGAGTGCGGGTCTGCATTCAAAGCAACATTGACATCTTCACTTGGAGCGCGACAGACATGTCAGGCATCGACACGGACGTGGCCTGTCACCACCTGAACCTGGACCCCCGCACTCGCCCCATACGCCAAAAGATGAGAGTCATCGCCACCAAGCTGGAGGAGCCCATCTGCGAAGAGGTCAGGAAGCTCCTAGAGGCCAGCTTCATCTCAAAGATCCAGTATCCAGGCTGGATCTCCAATGTGGTAATGGTTAAAAAAGGGGGTGTAAAATGGAGAATGTGTATTGATTTTTCTTTGTTAAATAAATCATGCCATAAGGATTACTACCCCCTGCCTCGGATCGACGCGCTGGTTGATTCAGTCATCGGTTTTTCTATCATGAGCTCTTTGGATGCTTTTTCAGGTTATCACCAGATCCGGATGCACCCTCCCGATGTCAAGGATGTTTCCTTCATCACGAGGGAGGGATGCTTCTGTTATAAAATGATGCCCTTTGGGTTGAAAAATGCAGGGGCTACCTACCAACGCATGATGGATCAGGTCTTCCGAGATCAGAGGGGGATAAACTTGGAGGTCTATGTCGACGACCTAATGATCAAGAGCAAGTGCGTCGATTCACACCTGAAGGATCTAGAAGAGACGTTCGCCACCTTGAGGAGGTTCAAGATGAGGCTGAACCCCTTGAAGTGTGTCTTCGGGGCCAGCCGCAGGAAGTTCCTTGGGCATCTCTTGACTCCGGTAAGGGTGGAGCCTAACCCGGACAAGGTAAAGGCCATCCTGGATTTGGAGTCACCTCGCGATTCCAAAGAGGTCCAGCGCTTGATAGGCAAGCTGGCTGGCCTGAGCAGGTTCCTCTCTAGGTCAGGAGACAAGTGTTCTTCATTCTTTAAGGTGCTGCGAGGGAACCAAAGGTTTGAGTGGACCGCCGAGTGCGAAGAAGCCTTCCAAGGGTTGAAGAGACAGCTCTCTCAGGCTCCTCTACTTCAGATCCCGAAAGAAGGGGAGGACCTGACCTTGTACCTTGGAGTAGGAGCGGAGGCGGTAAGCTCCATCCTAGTGAGGGAAGAAGGAAAGAAGCAACTGCCCATCTACTACGTCAGCCGGATATTGAAGAAAGCAGAACTCCGCTACCCCATCCTCGAAAAGCTAGCTTACGCTTTGGTCATCTCTGCAAGGAAACTCTGGCCATACTTTCAAGCACATTCAATTAGGGTGGTGACCGACCATCCTCTTCGCAAGATCTTCGAAGGAGTAGAGCACTAGGGGAGACTTATTAAGTGGTCTATTGAACTAAGCGAGTTCGACATCTCTTTTGTTCGGAGACTCTCCATCAAGGCGCAAATAGTGGCGGACTTCCTAGCAGATTATGTTGTTGAAGTCGAGGAGGGAGAGCAGCAGCCACAGGAAGCGTGGAAGATGATGGTCGATGGGGCCTCGGGAAAATATTCCCTCGGGGGAGGAGTGGTGTTGATCAGCCCCCAGGGAGTCGCGATAGAGCAGGCAGTGGATTACCATTTTCCAGTGACCAACAACTAAGCGGAGTATGAGGTCGTGATCGCCGGCCTTCGCTTGGCAAAGGAGCTTGAGATTCAGGATGTGGAGGCCTTCACTGATTCAAAGGTAGTAGCGTCGCAGATCCGAGGAGAGTTTGAAGCTCGGGAGCCTACCCTCATAAAATACCTATCCAAGGTAAGGGCGATCATCGGTGGGTTCTGGTCGTTCTCAATCCAACATGTTCTAAGGGAAGAAAGTATAGCCGCCGATCGATTGGCTAAGTTTGGACCTCGGGGAGGAGGGACCTTGATGGAGCTATTTCGACCGGCTATCGAGGAAGGAGAGTTGATGGTGGTGGATCGGCGACCCTCGTGGGTGGATCCATTAGTGACCTTTCTAACCACCGGTGAACTTCCAGAGGGGACCAAGGACGGAAAAAGCTTCAGGCGCAAGACAGCTCACTACCTGATGATAGAAGGGGGTCTGCATCGTAAGATGTTGTCAGGGCTCCTGGCTAGATGTGTGACCGAAGAAGATATCCCAAGGATCTTGGGAGAGGTGCACTCGAGCGAATGCGACAGTCATTCTGGAGGGAGGATGTTGGAGGCAAGGGTGGTCAGGCAGGGGTTCTTCTGGCCCACCCTAAGGAAGGATACCGCGGAGTTCGCAAGGAGGTGTCAAAAATGTCAGCTATGTGCCCCCCTTCAGCTATTGGCGGCTCAAAGGCTCTGAAGCATCACGGCACCGTGGTCGTTCGTCATCTGGGGGATGGATTTAGTCGGACCTTTTTCCTCCGGCTAGTGGACAGAGGAGGTTCCTCTTGGTCATGGTCGATTATTTATCAAAGTGGCTGGAGGTTAAGGCCTTGGCCAAGATCACCTCGCAAGTCATAAGGAACTTCATCTGGGGGGAGATCATATGCAAACACGGGTTGCCTCAAGCGATAGTGACAGACAACGGCCCCTAGTTTGTCAGTGAAGAGTTCATCAGCTTCTGCGCCCAACTGGGGATAGACCTCAGATTTGCCTCTGTCCACCACCCCCAGAGCAACGACCAGGTAGAAGCGGCAAACAAAATCATTGTAAACCTGCTCAAAAAGAAGGTGGAGAACTTAAAGGAAAATTGGGTGGAGCAACTCCCCTCGGTCCTATGGGCTTTGCGAACAACCCCGAACACGGCCACCGGTGAGACCCCTTCAAGCTTTCTCACGGGTGTGAGGCGGTCCTACCGGTAGAGTTTGAGGTTCGGTCCCCGCGGGTCATAGCCGCGGACGAAGGAGATGAAACTTGGAGGTTGGAGAATGAAGAGGGGCTACGCCTCTCGCTAGATATGGTCGAAGAACTGCGGGACATGGCAGCTATCAGGCAAGAAGAGATCAAGCGGCGGATGGCCAAATATTTTGATAAGCATGTCAGGGTCAAGCAGTTTGCCGAAGGAGATCCAGTGCTGAGAAAGGTTGACGCGGCAGGAAGGTCGGCTCCCGTGGCCAAGCTCAACCCGAACTGAGAAGGACCGTACATAGTGAAGGAAGTCCTTGGAACAGGAGGTTACTACCTCCAGGACGTGGAAGGGAGGGCTTTAAGCCACACCTGGAGCGGTGATGACCTGAAACGCTTCTACCCATGAAATGAGAAGGATGTAATTATGTATCTCGAAATTAAACTTATTATACTGCATCAGTTGACTTGATTTTCTCTTGCCTATTGTGAAATTTTTATAACAGGGCGTAAATATGTGTTTTGTAGTACCCCGAGCTCGACTCGGCCCCTGGTAGACCCTCTGCGCAGGCTCTCATCTAGCTGGCAGGTCCGAAGGCTCGTCTGTGGGGGATAGGTTTGGTTTGAGAACTTCATCGGCACCCTGAGCTTGGCTCGGCCCCAGGTAGACCCGCTGCGCAGGCTCCCATCTAGCTGGCAGGTCCGAAGGCTCGCCTGTGGGGGATAGGTTTGGTTTGAGAACTTCATCAGCACCCCGAGCTCGACTCGGCCCCAGGTAGACTCGCTGCACAGGCTCTCATCTAGCAGGCAGGTCTGAAGGCTCGCCTGTGGGGGATAGGTTTGGTTTGAGAACTTCATCGGCACCCCAAGCTCGGCTCGGCCCCAGGTAGACCCACTGCGTAGGCTCTCATGTAGCTGGCAGGTCCGAAGGCTCGCCTGTGGGGGATAGGTTTGGTTTGAGAACTTCATCGGCACCCCGAGCTCAGCTCGGCCCCAGGTAGACCCGCTGCGCAGGATCTCATCTAGCTGGCAGGTCCGAAGGCTCCCATGTGGGGGATATGTTTGGTTTGAGAACTTCATCTGCACCCCGAGCTCGGCTCGGCCCCAGGTAGACCCGATGTGCAGGCGCTCATCTAGCTGGCAGGTACGAAGGCCGCCTGTGGGGGATAGGTTTGGTTTGAGAACTTCATCGGCACCCCGAGCTCGGCTCGGCCCCAGGTAGACCCGCTGCGAAGGCTCTCATATAGCTGGCAGGTCTGAAGGCACACCTATGGGGGATAGGTTTGGTTTGAGAACTTCATCGGCACCCCGAGCTTGGCTCGGCCCCAGGTAGACCCGCTGCGCAGGCTCTCATCTAGCTGGTAGGTCAGAAGGCTCGCATGTGGGGGATATGTTTGGTTTGAGAACTTCATTGGCACCCCGAGCTCGGCTCGGCCCCAGGTAGACCCGCTGTGTAGGCTCTCATCTAGCTGGCATGTCCGAAGGCTCACCTGTGGGGGATAGGTTTGGTTTGAGAACTTCATCGGCACCCCGAGCTCGGCTCGGCCCCAGGTAGACCCGCTGCGCAGGCTCTCATCTAGCTGGCAGGTCCGAAGACTCTCCTGTGGGGGATAGGTTTGGATTGAGAACTTCATCGGCACCCCGAGCTCGGCTCGGCCCCAGCTAGACCCGCTGCGCAGGCTCTCATCTAGCTGGCAGGTCCGAGGGCTCGCCTGGGAGAGGGAAGTTTTTTATCCTAGGAGACACTCCGACTCGGATGCTCTGAGCAAGGCGAGAAACGCACCACGGAATGAAAAAGAGGTAAAGGCAGGAGAGGTATCGGCCAGAGAAGGTCTCGGTTGGGGAGGTCCCTGTCAAGGAGATCTCGTCGAAGGAAATTCTCGGCGGAAGGCTCCGGATAAGCTTTTCTTGGTCAGACAGCGAGAGGTGTTGGGCGAAAGCTTCGGACAGTTTGCGCAAGCTAAAGGGGGGCGGTCTTGTCTTAAAGGGCCCGCGAGCCATGTTCCCGGCAGGCGGTTTTCGGCAGAACGTGGGAACGAAACGTCCAAGCCCTGGGCTCTTTAGACAGGTTCCTGCCTATCCGTCACTAAGGGAGACTACCCTAGGGAGGCCAAGGGCCTCAGCGGAAGCGTGCTTAAGAAGTACTCGACCACAACAATTGTATCAAGTGCATTTGCAATAAAAAGAAAAGGACAATACATACAAAATATTTACAATGTATTTTATATAGTTACAGATCTAGAACATTCTCGCTCAGTACAACAAAAAAGAAAAGAAAAGGGGGACCCTCAGGGAGACAAGCTGTACCCCTCAGAGCTCCCGCTTGAACTCCCGCTGGAGCTCTCGCCTGAGCTCTCCCCGGATATCTCGCCACCCGCGGCAGGGGATTTCGGGACATCCGAGGGCGGGGAATCGGGCGTGCCCGGGGGCTTCGGGACAGGCTCAAAGAGCCAGGGGACGAGCTAATGAGCAGTAATGGTCTTGCCCCTCCCATGCAAGCAACCGACATCCTGCAGCGTCTCCAGAATCAGCTTGACTGTGTCTTGCGTGTTGGCTTGGAGGAGCTTGTTGATGTCGTAGACAGAGTAGTAGCGGCTCTTCAACCTTTCGTCCAAGGGAGGGGGCGCATTCGCCTCCAGGCGCAGGATCTGGTCCCTCAACAGGACGTTCTCGTATCGCGCCTGGGCCAGCTCCGCGCGAAGCACCATGGCTTGAGCGGAATCCTGCATAGCGAGAGGTTAGCATGAAAGGAAAAGAATGAAGTTGAAATCTGCAGTGGCGAGAGCGAGTACCGCGAAAGGTCTCGCTTACCTCTTCCGCCCGGCGCGAAGACAGTTGTTGCTTGGCGTCTGCTAGCTCCTCCTTCAAGGTAGCTGCCTCGGCCACCGCGCCCTCCCTAGCCTTGAACATATCCTGGAAGTTGCAGTCGATGGTGATGCTCTAGCAAGCACACATATGCGCAAGCTCCATCCCGCGCATCAGAGCCCGGGTGGAGTCGTAGGCCAAGAGCCTTGTGGTTATTTTGTCGTAGACACTGGCGTTCTCCCGGCTGTAGAGGTCGTAGCCCAGGGAGATGGCCTCGCTGGTTACCTCATCTCGCTCTGCCCAGCTGGGAAGAAGAGATGAGGTTGAGACCCTGTTGGTATCAGGGTCCCACTGAAGGAGCGGTTTGTTTTCAGCGTCAAGGCACTTTGTGCCGAGACCAAAATTGCGGTGACCTCGCGGCACCTCTCCAGGCGGAGAGTGGTCGGAGGTCTCGGTGGCAGCTCCCCCGCCATCTGCTCCACCAGGGGCTGGGGGTTCTCGACAAGTGTCTCGGCGCCGCCCTTGGTGACCGCGATCTCGCTGGAGGCCTGCAGGATCTCTTCAAAAGAGCGGCCTACAGCGATAGGTTGGGTGGGCGGCACCGCAGCGGCTATACCCTTCTCAGCGGCAATCATCTTGGGCCTCTTGAGCGGTGGGGGCAGAGGGGCGACGGGCTTTCGCTTCCCGGCGCCAGTCGAAGGAAGCGGGGCCAGCTCGTCCCGGCAAGCATGAGCTGCAGCCTTTGCGAGAGCCAGCGGGTCTCTCCCAGATTGGCTCTCGGTAGCGCAAGCCTCGTTGAAGGTTTGGTGTAAGGGGATCTCGCACTCTCCTGCGAAAGAGACAGCACTCAGTTCCAATCTTAAAAAGGGGATAGCGAGACAAAGGCGAGACCGTACCTTCGCTCGGAGGCACGGGGAGGAGTGAATCGACGTCCCGCCAGAGGAATTGGACGTCAAAGTCCTTGGTTCCGAAGAACTCAAGGAGGGCACTCTCACGCGAGCCCAAGGAGGGCGGCTTATAAGCGGCGTCCTCATATTGAATGGGTGCGAGAGGCACGTTCCCGAAATCGCCGGAAACAAAGACGAACCGCTCGCCCCAGTGGTGGTGCTTGTTGGCGAGACCGATGGTCTTGAGCAGCTGCCCTGAAAAGAAGACCACCCCTCCCTCGGCGCGGAAGGTGAACAGCTTCTGAAAGATTGGAAGGCTGAACTCGATCCTCTCGGATCGCATATAGCAGATAAAGGCCACAAGGATCGCGACCGAGTTTGGATTCAGCTGCGCGGGAACCACTCCGTAGTACTCGAGGGCCTGGCGCATCTCGGGCCATAGCGGGAGGCAGAAGCCCACCTCAAAGTGCTCAAGGGGGATGGTGAGCTCCCCCTCCACAACACTGTTTACCTTGTCATGGTTGCCGGGGTTTCGCGCGGTGAAACCAGCAGGAACGTAACGAGTCCGGGTCAGCTGGAACTCGTCCGTGGTCACGGTGCAGGAGGGAAATAGATGCTTCTGGAAGGCTTCCGCGCAATTCGAACGTCCCTCGCTTCCGCCCGGCATCGTGTTGGAGAGGTTATAGGCGAGGTCTTTAGAAGAGAGGCTAGAGCGAGAACAGCGGGAACAGTGAGAACAACGAGAACGAGAGAAGGAAGCGGAAGCAAGCGGGAGCTTTCGACAAACCGCGAGAGCGACAAGAGAAAAGGGAGGATTCAGATCTGAGAAATAAATGTGGTGGGTGGACTTCTCTATTTATAGAAAACTGTGATCATCATGTCTGTTTCCCAAAAAGGTGGCGGGGGTACAGCTGCCACGCCCTAATCGGCGGCGCCTCGGTTTCCCGCCCAAGTTTGATAGTGACTGACAGATGATTAGCGCAAGCATTACGAGATGACACGCGACAAGTAAAACAAGCGGAAGCAGGGTTACTCTCATCGCGCGAGAGCTGAATAAAAGAAAATAATAATAATAACAATGCAGAGTCAGGAGTTACTCTCGCCAAGCGAGAGATGAATAGAAAGTAACAACAATAATAGCGAAGTTATCAGTTACAGACATGAAATTAACGGGGTACATCGGAGAAGGGGAAGGCCAGGAGAAATAAAGGGCGAGGTCTCGCAAATCAGTAGGGTTCCCACCGCCATCGTCCTCGCTCCCGCTGTCTGGTCCTCGGTGTCGCCTGCGGGTTGAAGTAGGACGACAAGACGCTGCATCCTAGGTTGATCCGGCGAGACAGGTCTCGGATCCGCGCGATGCACCTTTCTAGAGAGGACCCTGCGGTAGGCCCACCTGACCGATCCGTCTCGCCGATGAAATAGTCCCGCTCCAGAGCCTCCAGCCTCTTCTCCACCTCCTGGCGGAACTCTCTCTCCGTGGAGTCATGGGCCCGCTCCCGCCGGATAAGCTTCGACAGGACGACGACAACCCTCTTCCCCCGCCTCTTAGTGCTCTCGGCGCTGGTCAAGATCTCTTCCATCTCGTCAGATAAAGGGAAGGGGGAGCTCTCGCCATCCTCCCCCTCTCTGTCTTCGTCTTCTTCATCTTCTTCATCCTCACTGTCAGCTCCTGACCGTGAGCCCGGATCCCCTGACAAAAGATTTCCACGGTTATGGCGAGAGCTAAGCGACAATCGTTATGAACATACCGCATACCTGCAGTATGGCGAGAACCACCGGCCGACGGCAGGCGAGAAGGCCCAACCCCCCCCCCCCCCCTCAGTTCCAAAGAGTAGGTGGATCAGCTTCCCTCTTCCCGTGGGTAAGATTGTGCGAGTGGTGATCCTGGCTTGGCCGGAAGCAGGGGGAGTTATCCACTCCCGCGGGATAGCTGGCATCCTGGGGAGCTGCGGAAGATTCGGCAGCCATTCCTCCCGCCGGTAGGGAGGAATCAACCGCGAGGGCAGGCTGATTTGCGGCCATTACTTCGTTCTCCCGGGTAGCGAGACCCGGTTGGGCGGGAGCTGGTGCTGCGGGAAGACAATTCAGCATTCTGAGATTTGAGTTAAGAGCGAGAGTGAAAAAGATACCTGCGGTTCTCAAGGGGTCAGGCGGAGGAGCGACTTCCGAGACCCGCTGTTGGTCCTCAAGAGGACAAGATGATGGGTCCAAGGGTTCCCGCGGGGACCTGACGTCGTCGGGAACCGTTTCCTGCGAGAAGTATCGTGTCAGCTACAAGTCCTCCCGCATAAGCAACTAGTGGTTTCAATGATCAGCGAGTCGTACATACCTTCTGCGGAGAGGGATCATCCGCGTGGCTTGGGGTCGGGGTAGGCGGGTTCCTGTTCTCGTGAGGTAGGTCTCGCTGGACAACCTTCGCCTTCTTCTTTTTCTTCTTCGGTTGAGAAGGCTCAGCAGCTGACGACTTTCTCGCCAGATAGGAGGCAACCAAGGCGCTGTTAGCCTTGACTCACGCCTGTGCCGCATCGATGCGGTCTTGAAGATCATGCGGAAGCGGTTTGTCGGCGCGCTTGGAATGCATCGCGAGAGGAGGCGAGAACTCAGGCGAAGAATGATGATTCAAGGGCAGATTGATGGCCGTCTATCAGAACATATTTACACCCACAGTACGGCCAGCCAAAAGATTCCCTGATGTTGACACGTGCTCAACGAATATTTACGGGTTGGATGTGTCTTTTCGAGCGCAGAGCTAGCTCAAAAAGAGCAGGGATTGTGTACAACCCCATATTCGCTAAGTCAGACCAGGAGGCTCCAACGATCGCAATTAGGCTAGCCAGAGGGGTTCCCGACCCAAAGAAGTTCTCGCCCAAGTAGGCGGGAACGCTTGCGCCTGCGCCAAGCTCCTGTCTTGATGGAGCTCTCGCCTATCAGCAGGCGAGACCGCTTGTGCCGGGATCTGGACAGAAGGCTCTCGGCTCGGAGCTCTCGCCGAGTGGGGCCCAGGGCCTTGGGTAAAATGACCTAATTGCCCTCAGGTAAAATTACCCCTATACCCTCAGGATAAACCACGGGATTTGGCTATTGGCAGATCAACAAAGGGCATTTCAGTAATCTCAGGTCAGCAAAGGCTATAAATAGACCCATAAGGGCTCCTTAGAAGGCAAGCTTTCATAATCTTCCAACTTCCAGTGCTTTCTGAGGAGCTCCTAGCCCAGCTTTTGGCTTTGGAGGGGAAGCTCTCAGAGATCTTCCGGGTGTGAGGTGGGACCTCCCTGCTGAGGCTTTGGGTCAGTACAGGGACCTTTGAATCTCATCGAGGGTTGAGGCTTGAGAGAAGTAGGTGTTGGCTGCACCCCTGTTTTGAACTCCCGTTGAGGTCATTTTTGGCTTCAATAATAAGAGACAGAACCATCGGCAGCTTCGCAAAACTGACTCAGTAGTTCATAGATCAATTCATAACCACCTACAAGATTGTTAGAGATCCCTCTCATCTATCAAGGATCCGCTAGAATAAGGGAGAGACCCTAACCTCAAGGATTTCTTCCATCACTTTATTGCATGGGCATGGAAAATCCTCAGGGTCGACCCCTAGCTCATGCATGGCGTTTTACTGGGAGGACTCCTCCCAAGTAGCTTCTACTCAGCACTAATGAGAGAAATAATTCTCAGCTATCCCGACCTCGTACACTGCATCAAAGCTCAAATCGGCGTTGACTAAGCCATTGAGGTACATCTACAACAGTTCGAAGGAATTTAGAAGAGGGAAGAGCTTACCCCTCGAAGATAGGAAGAGTGCCACAACAATGAGCGTAAACAGGACCCTCAAAGGGATCATGATAGTCGACAACCTTGAAAATACATTCCTCTCAACACATCCAAGGATAATGTGCTCTACACCATTCAAGATGATCCAGCACTCCAAAAGCCGCGAGAACTCCCT
This sequence comes from Platanthera guangdongensis, assembly GCA_039583875.1. NCBI lineage: Eukaryota > Viridiplantae > Streptophyta > Magnoliopsida > Asparagales > Orchidaceae > Platanthera > Platanthera guangdongensis. Next base: position 232,362,238 of record CM077150.1, read on the forward strand.
TGAATGCTAGGGGAGATCGATCAAACTACAACTAGCTCCATCGAGGAACCTAGTACACCCCTAAGGAATGCATCAAGCTTATAAACGAGATCGAGCACCTTATTCATCTTGGCATCCTCGAAAGGTTTCTACATGGCGAGACATATAATCAGTCTGCACTACCTTAGCCCAGATGAGATTAGCCACCCCCATATCAGGGAGCACATAAGGCTGTGTTGGATCTTATGATGACCTTAAAAGGAGGGTAGATAAGGGTTGTTTTCAAATAGAAGTAAAACTTAGAAATTTTCATAGATAATTGATTTTGGTAATAAATTATTTTTCTTACAAACACTTGAATGAAAAAAAAATTTGAAATATTGAAGATACAAACAATGATTTTATATCAAAAATATGTATACATAAACTTTGATTTCATTTAAGCTTGAAATTGACGCTATAAGAAAACATTCCTTTTTGATTTTACACTGATCCTTCTTGTTGGAGTTTCCAGGGTGATATGGAATTATTCAAACAATTAGTATCACTACCAATGTGAAATGAGCATATAGGGTTACACGTAATAGCATTGAGAGAAGTTAGAGGAAAGATTATATTGGCCTTACTCATTTTGAATGTGAGTGAAGGCCAATCCTATGACACATTGGAGTTGTACTTATCGGCCATTGTATGGTCGAGACTACAAGATTATATTGTGAATATTGTCGAGTAGACAAAGAGACGCCTGATAGATCTTCTTGTCTGAGATTACAAGGCGATATTGTGAATATCATCGTTATGATAAGATGATATCATCGTGTTGACAAGACATATCGTTTGTTTTATTGACAAGACATGGCGTCGTGAGGATAAGACAATGTTGTTGCAACACCCTAACTTCCCATAGTTGAAAACAACAAGTTGTAGTTCTGGAGCTATCGCTGGCGATACCGCTAAGCGACAGGGGTCAGGTCGATGCAGTCAATTTGCCATTGATGCAGTTGATGCTGTTGAATTGCTACCGCTGGCGATAGCGTGATATAACTCGGCGATAGCGATTAGAATGATTCAGTCGACTAAGAGATGCAGTCAATTTCCTACCGCTGGCGATAGTGAGCCACATGGCAGGCTGTAACGTGGCAGTGGGCTGTGAAGCGGCCGTTAAGCCGCAAAGCGGCATTGACTGGGTCAAGCGGCCACTACTAGAGCTACCGCCCCATGATAGCGTGCTACCACATGGCGGTAGCAAACTTAAAGAGAATGGTTGATTAAATTGGGTCATCCACATGTTTTAGCTTGGTGATCATGTGGCTAAGAGCAAAGCCAGGTTGTTAAGAGGGTTGAGAGGAAAACTTTTCTCATCTTTTAACATCCTCTCTCACTCTCTCTCCCTTCGACTTTGAGAAAGAAGGAGAAGAAGAAAAGAAGAAGAAGGAGAAGATTGATACCAGTCCTCAAGAAGAGCTATTAAAGGAGTTCTTGAGATTGAATTTGCGAACCAAGGTTAGATCTATGGAGTGGAAGGTGCTGCGAATGCTTCCATCCAGATCTCTTGCAATTTCATAGCTCCTAAGTAATCTATAAGGGTAACGATCTTCCTTCTTGGACAAGTAAAATCCTTATTTGACATGATTGCATGGAAACCCCCACCGATTGGTGGAGAATGGGAAGTTTCTAATGGGTTGATCAGTGATATCCCCAGCAGTGAACTTTCTAATAGAATCCAGAATCGAAGTACGAAATAGGCATGTTGTGTGAAGTCCATATAGACAGGTTGGTCTGGATTGGTGATGATTGATTTGCGTGCTGGAGAAGACTCTATGGATAAACATGTAGTTTTTTGGAGTTTGGGAGTGTACAGCTTTCTGCAGGTAGTACTGGAGATGTGCTCCAGGAAAACACCCAAATTTAGGACAGGAACATTGTTCTGTTCGATATCGTCTAGCGATAGTGATACTCTTGGCAATACATCCTAGTCGAATCCAACAAGATGACTATGATGGATGTAAAGCCCAGGTCCTGGGGATGGGGTGCATAGCATTAGACGGTGTCAATGCCTGTTGTGCCTAACTAAAGATAAATGTTTTGATTCTTTTTGATACCGCTCGACAGTAGTGTTACCGCTGACGATAGATCCCAGTGAGCTGATATGTGATTGCAACAAGAAGGATTTGAATATGCGAGAAAGGAGGTGGATGGAATTCCTTGATGACTACGCTTTCGAGATATATTATGATCCCGGGAAGGGAATTATTGTCGCGGATGCGTTGAGTCGCAGGGCTCTGACACAGGCCAACTCGATATAGATTCATGATAAGCGTCTTATTCAAGACTTGGGGGGCCTTGGAGATCTCTTGTGTTGATGGGAGAACTAATGTAAATACATGTTTAAACTGGATGGAGGTGAGATATGACATTCTAGACAGGATTCAACAAGCGTTGGAGCTGGATGACAACATGAAACTCTACTTGACAGATACTATGGATGGATCAAATGCCCAATTTTCTGTTGACGAAGGTCTTTTATGGAAGGATAGTCGGTTGTGCTTCCCGAAGGCGGGTAAATTACGAGAGGAATTGATGTACGAGGCACACTTTATAAAGTACTCAATCTACCCGATGTACAACCCCATATTTGCTGGGTGGGACCAAGATGCCCCAAGGACCCGATTAGGCTAGTCTTAGGCTAGTTTTGGATGAAACCAGATCATATAAGTAAGTAGGCAAGAAGGTTCCCCCCCGGGGCAGACGAAAGTGCTTGCGCCTCGGGTCGGCGGGAGCCCCCTAGCCCTTGGCATTTGTTAGAAGAAGCCAAGTCGGGCCCACAATGGGTTGACCGGACACACCTGGCCGACTGCAGTCTAACGCATCGCCCACCAAATCACCTGGGTTCCACCTCGGTTTAATCCCAGGTAGGTTGTTGAGGAACGGGGCTTGATCCCGGGGCCTCCTTTATCAAACCCTTATTCAGGGACCAAATACACAACTGCGCTGCAGTATAGTTGGGTATCTGGTCCCTGAATAAGGGTTTGATAAAGGAGGTCCCGGGATCATGCCCCGAGCCTCAACAACCTACCTGGGATTAAACCGAGGTGGAACCCAGGTGATTTGGTTGGGGATGCGTTAGACTGCAGTCGGCCAGGTGTGTCCGGTCAACCCATTGTGGGCCCGGTTTGGCTTCTTCTAACAAAAGATGGCCATCTCTTGTTAGAAACCAGGCCCGGGAAGCACATTGCGAATCCAGGTCCTGGTCGACTGTAGTCGAACGACACAACATCCCCAACCAAATCTCCTGCAAGGCTCCGAATTTTAATACGGGAATATTGCGGGTAGGTTGTTCAGGCTCGGGGCTTGATCCCAGCACCTGCTAGATAAGAGGGAACTAGCACCACCTCCGTCACCCAATAGTTCATCTCAAAATCCAGGTATTGAGATAAAGTGTGGCGGGGTACATGAACACAGAGGGGAGAAAGCTGCAGGCGATGTGGGATTAATCCTAACCACAGGACCGCATGGATATTTCGCCATAGGGGCCCACCGGGGTCAACACTCAGACCTGGAACACAGTGGGGAATCCATAACACGGTCTCACATACACATGTCATGCTAGATAATTTAATCTCAACACACCCCCGCAGCAAGACAACCTCCTCTGATACCATGAAAGAACCCTCCAACCCAACAGTTCATCTCAAAACCTAGGTATTGAGATGAAGGGTGACAGGGTACATGAACACGGAGGGGAGAAAGCTGCAGGCGATGTGGGGTTAATCCCAACCACAGGACTGCATGGATATTCTGCCACAGGGGCCCACCGGGGTCAACACCCAGACCTGGAATGTGGTGTGGAATCCATAACACGGTCCCACATACACGTGTCCTACTGGCAAATCAATCTCAACACACCCCCGTAGTAGGACGGTGGGGTACATGAACATGGAGGGGAGAAAGCTGCAGGCGATGTGGGATTAATCCCAACCACAGGACCACAGGGATATTCCACCACAGGGGCCCACCGGGGTCAACACCCAAACCTGGAACACGGTGGGGAAGCCATAACGCGGTCCCACATACACGTGTTCTGCTGGATAATTTAATCTCAACAGTGTTGAGTAATGCTTCTCCACTCAACGCCTCTTCAGTCTTTAGGTTCCCGCCCAGGGAAGGCGAAAGGGCTTGCGCCTTGGGTCGGCGGGTGCCCATCAGCCCTCGACGTTGAGTGATGCTTCTCCACTCAATGCCCCTTCAGTATTTTGGCTCCCGCCCAGGGTAGGCGGGAAGGCTCCTACAATGGGGGGGGGCACAGAGATCAGCGGAAAGGCTTCCGCCAAGTGGGGCCTAGATGTGAAATTACCTGAATGCCACTAGGTCTGCATTTAGCTCCTCAGAACAGCGGAGTTTGGCTGTTGACAGACCAGCCAATGGTATTTTAGTAATTTTAGAGCAGCAAAATTACATTTTTTGCAGACCAGATATTAGAAATTTTTAAATAGACCCATAGAGTTCCTCAGAAGGCAAGTTAGCATATTCTCTCGTTTTTCCTTCTAGTGATTTTTGTTGAACTCCTAGCCCAGCAATTGGCTTTGGAGGGGAAGCGCTCAGAGATCTTTCGGTTTAGAGGAGAGACCTCTCAGCTGAGGCTTAGGGTCAGTTCCAGGTTCTTAGTCACTAGTCAGGGGTCAAGGTTTGAGAGAAGTAGGCGTTAGCTACACCCCAAGGTCCGAACTCTCGTTGAGGCCAGTTTTTGGCTTCAACATTTCTAGTGTGGTGAGCGTGGACCGTAGCTGACACGGGAAAATCTCAAGTCAAGCCTCATGGCTTGAGATGAAGGAGAAGGAGTTGGCTCAGGAAGTTCTCCCTCTCGGGGAAGTGGGGTGATGTTGGGAATGCTGGAGGATTTCAGACAAGAAGTCCTCCAGACCATCCACTTGGCCTTCTCGGAAAGAGGCGAGTGTGTGACCCCTTAAGTCCCGGTGGTGGCTGCTCCATCATTGGGCGAGAACGCCCCCGGGCAGCGCCCTGGGAAGGAGGTTCTGACGGAGGTTGCCGAGAGGGATCGCGCCAGGAGGGAGTTTTTTCCAGGGACGGCCAGTGCGGAAGGGGCTAGCGAGCCGAGGTCCCAGGACATGCCCTCTCGGTAGACTGGGGGCAGGAGCCCTTTAGCGAGCTTATCATCTAGGCTCTGATCCCAGATGAGTTCCGAGAGCCAAACATGTCCTACTACACGGGCAGGGACGACCCCGTGCAGCACATACAGTGGTTTGAGGATGTCGTTTCCATAAGGCAGATGTGTGATGCCTTCAAGTGTCGGCTTTTTGCCATCACTCTGAAGGAGAAGGCGAGGGACTGGTTCCATCAACTCCCTACAAGCTATATCTACAGCTTCGAGGATTGCACTGAGGGTTCTTGTTGAGGTTCTCGATGTCAAAAAAAGAGGAAGAATTCGGTGGAGTGCTTGTTTTCCATCAAACAGAGGCCTAAAGAAACGTTGTGATGCTATGTTGATAGGTTCCAGGAGGAGATTCTGCAGGTTCAGGAGATCTCGGGCTACACCGTGATGCTTGTGTTGATGCGCGGAAACGTCGCGGGGCACCAGCCAGCTAACACGGAGGGGGTGTTCAGTCTCACAAGCTAGGAGAGGAGGAGAGGAGGAAAGGAAGGAAGCCTCTGAGTGCTCGAGAGTGGAGCAAACAGCTTGTCAAAGAGGGTTGCGGGGATAGAGGAGAGAAGCTTGATCAACAGAGCGGGTTGATCAAGAGAGGAGAAGGAGGTTGATCAGGAGCTGTCGAGCAGACGGCTAATGTGACGGCTGTGCTTACATGTTGGTTGCCGAGAAGAGCTGAGCTGAGCTGAGAGAAGAAGCTTGCTGAGCAGAGGAGCAAGGATTGCTGAGCAGAGAGGAGAAGAGGGGGCCGCTAGCAGCGGCAACAACACACTTCGCCCGCCGCGGCCTAAATGCCACTCCTGCGACGAGCTTTCCTTTGATTAATAGCTAGAGATTACAAGCTTACAAGTACTCCTTTACAACAAATCACTAAAGGGGTACAAAGAGAAGCTGGCGGCTAAGGGAGAAGAAATTGCCAGAAAGCAGAGGGGAGAAGCTGCCAGAGACTAAGTAAAATAGTCTGCCAGCTGCTGGAGGATTGGAAAACAGAGTCTGTAGTGTCTGCTGGCAAGCTGCTGGAGAGCTGTGGAGGACTGCGCGGACAGGAAATCTGAGTCCGCAGAGCTTGCTGGAAGGGTGATGACGGACTGCGCGGACTGGAAAACGGAGTCCGCAGGGTCTGCTGGAAAGCTGATGACGGACTGCGCGGACTGGAAAACGGAGTCCGTAGGGGGTGCTGACAAGACTTGTATCCACCTTCTGGCCTCTCGAGCGATGCAGAATGAGAGGCACCAGGGGCTATTTATAGGCCCGAGGAAGTTCTTCTAGAAGCGGGGCCCAATGACGTCAGCATGACGACCTGCGCGGACTCCGCGGACTGGTAATTTGTGTCCGCCATCTTAACCGATGAAGCAATCAGGAGAGCCTGGAGAGAGGCCACCCCTTGCGGGCGACCTGGGCGGACTCCGGGAGGAGTCCGCCCGGTAGGCCGGAGGCCGCCCCCTAGCGGGCAGCCTGGGCGGACTCCAGGGGGAGTCCGCCCGGGGGGAGGCCGCCCCCTAGCGGGCGCCTGGGCGGACTCCAGGCCGGAGGCCGCCCCCTAGCGGGCGGCCTGGGCGGACTCCGGGTGGAGTCCGCCCGGCAGGCCGGGCCGCCGCCTTGCGGGCGGCCTGGGCGGACTCCTAGGGGAGTCCGCCCGGCTGGATGCCGGGGCCGTCCCCTAGCGGGCGGCCTGGGCGGACTCCGGGTGGAGTCCGCCCGGCGGATGCCGGGGCCGCCCCCTAGCGGGCGGCCTGGGCGGACTCTAGGTGGAGTCCGCCCAGCGGATGCCGGGGCCGCCCCCTAGCGGGCGGCCTAGGCGGACTCCGGGAGGAGTCCGCCCGGCGGATGCCGGGGCCGCCCCCTAGCGGGCGGCCTGGGCGGATTCCGGGGGGAATCCGCCCGGTTGGCGGGCAGAGGCCGCCCCGGGTGGGCGGCCTCGGCGGACGGCGGCAGGAGGCCGCCGCCCCTCGGGCAGCAGGGAGGCCTCCCCTGGTGGGCGGCCTCGATGGACGGCGGCAGGAGACCGCCGCCCCTTGGGCAGACTAGGAGGGCGCTCCTGGTGGTGCTGTTGGCGGACTCCTGCAAGGAAAAGCACTGCACGATTAGCGGAACCTAACCGCATGTCCCGCGAGGGTGAGCCATGGGTATAGCCCGCCGTCCCGCAGGGCACGCGGTTGCTAGGAGACCCAAGCGGATAGGGAAAACTGTCCGCCTACGCTGGGACTTATCGCGATCAAAAGGGAGAATCTAAGGGTCGCGACTAGCCAACTGGCCACCTTGGGAAGGATCACTGATTTCTGGGTTAACATAATCCCCACACTTTTTCAAGTTCCGAAAAGAACTTCGAAAAAGTTGGAGACCCACGAAAATCGTGATCCACCCCAACGGAAGAAGAGAAGGGGCAAGGAGAGGCAGAACCTGAAGACTCTCCTTAGAAGCTTGGTGCTTCCTGTCTATTTTCCTGCAAGAGGAAAGTTAGGGTAAGCACGTATGGGTGGCACATCGAGTGTGTACCTGAATTTGTTTTTGCAAAACGAAGAAGGCGTGTCTTTTGTAAATGTTCTGCAAAACTAAAGTGAGGAAAACAGAAATGCATAGCAACTCGCAAGTACCTGACAGAGACTTGCAAGCACCTGTTATCTTCTGCAAAAAGGGAAGGATGAAGGGTATGCAAGAAGGAGAAAAAATGAGTGGCAAGTACCTGGAAGGGACCTGCAAGGCTTTGCTGGTTTCTACAAAGGAAGAGTTAAGAGTATACACAATATATGAGAGTAACTTGCAAGTACCTGTGAAGAAACTTACAAGGGTTTGCTGATCTCTGTAAGAAGAGAGTTAGGAGCAGGTATTGTATATAAAAATAAGCTGCAAGTACCTGGATGAGGCTTGCAGGTGTCTGTTGTTCACCGCAGAGAAAAGGGTGACTAGCATATATAAAATAATGATTTAAACTGCAAGTACCTGGATGAGGCTTGCAGGTGTTTGTTAATATCTGCATGAAGAGGAGTTAGAAGCAAATAAGACATGAAAATAACTTGCAAGTACCTGTGAAGAGAAGACTTGCAAGAGTTAACTGTTGACTGTTGACGAGATAAGGCCGATATGACCAATTAGCAAGGAGAATGCCTGATGAATACTATTATGAAGCCCAGATCAATAAACTGAGTGTTAACTGTTGACAGTTATAATTGGATTGTAATAGCATGGCTGATAGCGCTTGAGCAAGCAATGTATAGAAGATGAGAGCAATAGAGCTTATATAGGTAGAGTGCGAGTCATCATCCGATAGAGCTTTGAAAAAGCAATTCATATAGGATGAGCATGAGTAAAGTGATTGCTGCAAATCCTTTTGGTAGGTCGGATTAACCTGTTCACCTGTGAAAGAAGGCAATAGACGAAAAAGGGGGAGGTCTATACTCGGAATGACTAAAAAAGGTTGAATGCTGCCACAGGTGTTCCCCGTGGGCCTTATGCATCACTTGCCTAAAAAATCATCCCGAGTATAGTCCTACTCAAAGCGGGCTGGCTGCGCATCCTGAAGGAGGGAAAAAGAAAAGGTCCATATTCGGAATGACTAAAGAAGGTTGAATGCTGCCACAGGTGTTCCCCGTGGGCCTTATGCATCACTGGCCTGAGAAAATCATCCCGAGTATGGTCCTGCTCAAAGCGGGCTGGCCGCGCATCCTCAAGGAGGGCACAGAAGAGAAAAGAAAGGGAAGGTCCTGAGAAGGACCGCTCGAAGCAAGGAAGATCCTGAGAAGGATCGCTAGAAGCACTGCTCTCTTGCCTTGGGCACAAGCATCACTGATCAACGAGACAGGTTGCGCCAAGAGGCCTATATTGTCTGTGTATTGATCAGTGGAGTTGTGAGAACCCGAGAGGCACGGATCGAGGGTACCGGAGAGTACTCAGCCACCACAGTTGAAGGATGATCAAAGAGACAAGGCTATGCTTGATCGCCATTGCTTGTCCAGCAAAGATCATCCTAACCGTAATGTATCCTATAAGACGCACACCAGAGCTAACACATGGGGCTCCCCTAGCACACACTCTGTGTCAGATGCCGGCTAGGATCCTAAGTCTGAAGCCCATAATCGTAGAGTGAACTGCTCCCACTACACATATGGGTATACTCCCGCCATATGTGGTCGAAGCGGTAGTGCGAGAACAAACTACGGAGGGAACGTTTCAGACTCGGCGATATCTCATTGGCGTACTGATCCCAAAGAGAGAGAGAAGAAGAGGAAGGGGCAACACAAAAAGGGAACTGTGTCAGTACGGGATCCCTGAATAAAAGCTTTGCTGGAAAGCAAGTAAAGAACACTGAGAAGTGTTGTAATGAAAATGTTTGAAGAGAGAGAGCAAGGGTTGAGATAACCCCTGAAGGTTGTAAGGAGCTCTGGAGGACTGTGAAGTCCATCACTTTGGGGGACTGTGAAGTCCTTGCTAGTTTAGAATAGCCTTCCCAGCACACCCTCGTCATCGACATCGAAGCATTCGACGGTTGGGTTAACAACGAGGAGAGGAGGCTCTTCGACGTGGTTCACTCCCCTTGAGGAGCAAGGAACATCTGAAATTTCTTTGCCCTTTGAAGTTGATGGATCAGGGCGATCTTCTTTAGGAAGCAAGTCATGCATCTTGCCCTGCCGGAGCATCCTTTGCACAAGCTGGCGGAATGCTCGACAGTCTTCTGTTCGATGACCTGACTCTTTGTGGAATTCACAATAAGGCTCTGAGTTTCTAGACCTCTGATCGGTCGGCCGATAGGGCTTCTTGTAGCTTGCCCTATCTTTCATGATCTGGATTACTTCTTGCACGACGTCGTCGAGATCAGACTCATGCAAGTCATCGTCTTGTTGCTGATGAATTACTGCTGCTTGAGAAGGAGCTAGTGGTAGCGATGGATCTTGAGCATCGCGGCTCGGGAAGGAGTATCGCTGGCGATGAAGCCTTCTCTCCTTCCTTGAGTGAGTTGGGAAATGATTGCAAGGAGACCTCGGAGGCTGCTTGCAAAACGGATCTTTCTCTGATACGAGCTTAGAGACGAAGCCTGGATTACTCTTCTCGCCTCGGATGTACGAGTTGGCTTGAGCAATCAGCTCTTGGTATGTCCTTGGAGCACGGACATTGGCTTCAAATTTGAGAGGCCCTTCACGAAGACCGTGGATAAGACCAACTCGATACATTTCTTGATCAACGATTTCGATGTCCAGAATCTCTCTCTGAAATCGATCAACAAATTGAGATCAAGTTTCATCACTGCGCTGCCTGATCTCAAAGAGGGCTTCAGGACTGCCCTTTCTCTTGGAGGAGGTAGAGAATCTGAGAAGGAACTCTCTACGTAGATCGACGAATAAAGTGATGGAGTGAGGACGGAGGCCATAGAACCAATCCCTCACTTGCCCATCAAAGGTTGTCACAAGGAGTTTGCACTTGGTTGCATCTAACAGAGTCTTGAGAGCAACGACCGATTCAAAAGCTTGAAGATGCTTGACCGGATCAGTCTCTCCAGTATAGATTGACAGTCGAGGCTCTCTGAATTTTGCTGGAGTAGGTTCAAGGCGAATGCTCTCGGTAAAGGGCGATGGCTCTTCCTGCTCTCCCACAGCATAGGGATTAAAGGGAGCATAGGCTGCAGCTGCAAAAGAAGCAGGAGGGTAGAAAGGAAAAGTTGCTGCAGGAGGAGCAGAGGCAGGAGCTGGGGGGGTAAGGATGACTTCCTTGAAAATTAAGAAATCTTGCAGGACTTCCACGGGCTGCTTGCCGGAAGAAGTTATGGCGAGCAGCGAACTCTTCATCTTGAGTTCGCAAAGGAGCAGCAGGACCTTGTGGGAAGGTTGGGGTGTAAGGCGGATAGAACGACGGGCAAGCTTGTGAATAAGCTTGCTTATGCTCTGATGTTGGTGTTAGATTGATTGGAGCAGCTGGAGCAGTTGCTGGATGAGAGTCTAACCGCTGCGTGATTGCAGCAAGAACTTTGTTGATGGCTTGGAATTGTTGAGCATTCTCACGGCGCGACTGCTCAAAGGCTTCCCAGAGAGGATCTTCACTGGGACTTGGAGCAAAGTTCTCGGCTGATTGATCTGACATGGCTAACTGCCGTTGTTCACCGTCTGACCGGATCTGAAGGTCGCGTGTTAACTGTTGATGCGCGGAAACGTCGCGGGGCACCAGCCAACTAACACGGAGGGGGTGTTCGGTCTCACAAGCTAGGAGAGGAGGAGAGGAGGAAAGGAAGGAATCCTCTGAGTGCTCGAGAGTGGAGCAAACAGCTTGTCAAAGAAGGTTGCGGGGATAGAGGAGAGAAGCTTGATCAACAGAGCGGGTTGATCAAGAGAGGAGAAGGAGGTTGATCAGGAGCTGTCGAGCAGACGGCTAATGTGACGGTTGTGCTTACAGGTTGGTTGCCGAGAAGAGCTGAGCTGAGCAGAGAGAAGAAGCTTGCTGAGCAGAGGAGCAAGGCTTAATGAGCAGAGAGGAGAAGAGGGGGTGATGAGTCCACATTTTACACTGATTTTTGGACTCATCTGGGCTAGTTTTATCGCCTTAGCACTACACTTGAGAGCCTTTATTGCTTATTTGTGTTTATGTACCTATTTCACGATTAAGTGCACTGTAGGCCCGCTTCTGTGTGCTTTCTGTGTTTCCATTTCTGTTGTTATTCTTTAGCCCTATCTCAGGGATGTGGTGTGCACGTTCTGGTGGCCTTTCTTCCCCTTCTGCTGGTACAGGGGTCGTGTGCGTATTCCGGGATGATTGTGAAACAGGAATACTGCGCACGATCAGGGGATCTAATGCGCACGACCACTGGTCGTGCGCCCCCGATCGTGCGCACTACTCTACGTTTTCTATAGAATCAGCCTGGGGTAAGCGCACGACCACTGGACTTACTGCGCACGACCACTGGTCGTGCGCCACTGTTCGTGCGCATTACACCCCCTTTTTCATAACCCTGTCTCGGTAATCGCACGAGCACTGGCCATAGTGCACACGACCACTGGTCGTGCGCCACTGCTCGTGCACGTATATGCTGATGCTTCTTTTCCAGGTTGCAGGTTTATTTGGAAAAGCCGCACGATCATCGACCTACAGTGCGCACGACCACTGGTCGTGCGCCACTGATCGTGCGCACTGCTTCTGCTGCCTCCGTATAAAAGGCCCTGCTCCGCGTTTTAGGTCAACGCCTGTCATTTGCTGCAATCGGAGAGTGCACGGGAATCCCCTTTTCACTTCTCCAGCTGCTCCATCACTTCCACCTTCGTCGGGAAGCCATTTCCACTTACTCCGAAGCTTTTCAACACCCCGGCGAAGCCCTTGGCCATTGATGACTTCAACTCCAAGCTTTCCTGCAAAGTTGGTGAAGTAGATAACCTAGAGAACGGACTTAAAGGCCTTCGAGGTGACAGATCGTTGGTACCGGAAGCCTCCTTGGACTGAGCCCGGAAGCGGATTGACAACTCGCTACTCCGGCCACGACCCGCGGTGGATCTTCATTCTCTTTTGGTTTACTCCTCTTCCCCTTCCTCTGTGTTATGACTGTTTTGAGCAGTGTAATGAACATTTCCATCCCTGAATATCAAGTTTACTTTCTAATTAATGGAATGTTAGTTTCTTCTTATGCTTGTGAGTTATGTATGTGAATGCGCCTCACTCACCCCACATCCACTTCATTCCCGTGCCTTGTCCGATTGCAATCCACACAAGAACGCTGCAATCCATTAGTTTCCCTTCCACTCGCCCAACTGAAGTTCGGCATAGCGGCCGACAAACCCATTTCACCTTGCGAAGTGGTGCCGTCGACCCGCATAGTATTTACTAGTTCAGTAGATCAACCATCCACAATCTCCCGAGTCCGCTATTTTCTTTTTGTTCTATTTTTAACTCTTATAACAATATTCTCGGTACTGTTGCCGTTCTACGCTAATTGCATTCCTCAAGAGACCGACACTTGGGGATTTACTACCAAAACTTTATTACTTGTGCGACCGGTGCGCTTGCCGTATTACACGCATCAAGTTTTTGGCGCCGTTGCCGGGGAATGCAACTGTAGAGCGACTTCGGATGACTTCCAATATTGTTATCAGAGTTAGTATTGTTTTATTTTGACTGCTGTTTCTTCTAGTGTGTAGTGTTTGTCACAGTGAATGCAAGGCCGAGCTACAAGAGATTTTGTCACCTACGACCCAGAGATCGAACGTACTCTCTTAGCACGAAGACGCGCCGCAGCCATCAATTTTGCCCCAATGGGAGACCAGCTGAATATTGATGCAGGCAACCGAGTTGGAGGGCTACCTCATGACGACGAAAATGAAGTGAATCCTCCCCAGGTCCGCACCATGAGGGATTATACTACACCCACTGTTGGGAGTATATACCCCGGTTTCGGACCTGCTATTACCAATCCTCAGTTCGAGATTAAACCAGCTATTCTGAATATTATTCGGAACAACGCTCAGTTCTCCGGAATGGCCACTGAAGACGCCCATCTTCACCTTACAGAATTCTCCGAGATCTGCGCCACGTTCCGCTATGCTGGAATCCCAGATGAAACAGTCAAGCTCCGTCTCTTCCCTTTTTCATTAAGAGACAAAGCCAAGACATGGCTTCACTCCCTTCCACCTGGAACAGCCCCCACCTGGAGGCTTTGACTACCAAATTTCTAGCTAAGTTCCATCTGGTGGATCGGATCGTGAGCTTGAGGCGCGCAATAGCCAACTTCCGGCAAGCCGATCAAGAAAGCTTAGCCGAAGTTTGGGAGCGTTTTAATGAGCTGCTGAGGAAGTGCCCTAATCATGGATTCCAAACGTGGAATCTCGTCGAAAGTTTCTACTTTGCTATTGATCCCCACCACCGAGCCATGATCGATGCTGCCTCCGGAGGAACCATCATGAATCTTGCTCCAGATGATGCTCTGAAAGTCTTACAAGACACCGCAACTCACAGTGCGTACTGGACCGCGGGAAGAAACATCCCACGAAGCACCAGTGGAGTGTTTGCCTTGGATATCCCCAAGCCTGCTCCTGCCGCCCCAGTGATGGCAATCTCATGTCAAGGGTGCGGAAGCACTGATCATCACAGCTTCGAATGCTCAGGAGTTGAGGTACAAGATGAATCTTTGTTTTTGAATGAATCTGTTAATTTTGTTGCCAATCAAAACATGAGAGTGCCATACGAGAATACTTACAACCCGGGGGTGAGAAATCACCCCAACTTTTCTTGGAATCCTAACACATCTGGCCAAAGATGGCAACCGGGGCAGCATCAAAACGATGCGTATGCTTCCGGTAGCCAACCGCGGCCGCCTCAACCGAATTATTCCCAAGGGCCCCCCATCGTTAAGAAAAATTCTTTGGAAGAAATGTTCGAGAAGTTTGTTGAGATTTCCCAGACCAACATGACAAATCAGGCCGCCTCGATGCGCAAACTGGAGGCACAATTGGGCCAATTGGCTCAAGTGGTTTCCGAGCGCACCCAAGGCACCTTACCGAGCAACACTGAAAAGAACCCCCATGAACAAGGAAAGCGCCTTGGGGAGGACACTTCGGGAAACCGCAACGAACTTGTCATTAATTGTAAAATCAATAACATCGACACTCCAGCATTATGCGATTCCGGGGCGTCCAACAACATTCTCACTTTGCAAGATGCTGCTAAGATGCAGTTACAAGTTGACATTGAAAATCAGAAATCACTTATCTTAGCTAATGGCAATCTGGTTGACATGGAGGGAGGTGTGCGGGACGTTGAAATCGAGGTTAACGGCACCAGTATCACCACTGACTTTCAGGTTTTGGGATCACAGGACAATAACTCCATTCCTATATTAGGAGTCCCATTCCTAACAGCCAGTGGCGCATCCCTCGACTTTTCCAAAGGCCGTGTCACTTGGCCAAACGAAGAGTCCACCCTCGATGAAACATCCCTACATTTTTCTTCCATCCCAAATAACATTTCTCTGAGTGTCACATATGTCAAGCTGGATTCAGGTTCCCCCGCATTGGAAGCACATCTGGAGAAGACGCCAAAGAACGGACTTCCTCCAGAAGTCGATGAGAAGCAGGAACTACTGGTCCACGAAGGGATCAATTGCACCAAAGCCACGACTGTCTTTTTACTGCCAGCCAATTCTGTTGTTGAGCAGGGCGAACTAAGTTTTATTCGGGAGAAATCCCTGGACAATAATTTGTATAATTCTGTTAAACGATCTGTGACTTGGGCAGATCCGGTTGCTGTCACGGTGCCGGATAGGCCGCCACCAACCACGATACAAGCAAACCCCACAGCCTACCTTCATTGGAAGTCTCCCACGGTGGAGAAACTGAAAGAGGCCAAGCGTTTACGCGAAGAGCGCTACGCTGCCTTCCGGCTCGCGAATGAGTGCACTCGCAGTAATAGGACAATGCCTACCCCGAATGCAAAAAGACACTCTGATGTTCTCTCGCATCCCACCGGCGAGACTTACCATAAATCTGCGTATAGCTGATTGTGCCATCCTTTTTCTTGCTACTTGTTGAATGCTGGTTGCTCTATTTTTAATTTTGTTTCCTTTTGCTACTGCCAAGAACTCTCTATTTGAACTGCTAATACAGGTATTTGGTCCACCTTAAGGACGGTAAACAAAAGGGCTTTCGGGAGACAACCCAAGTTGGACCGTTCGGTCCTATGCTGTGTTTTGATTTCGGTTTATTTCTTTATATATATATATATATATATATATATATATATATATATATATATATATATATATATATATATATATCCATTTGTCCAGCTTTTGTTTGGCTTGCATCCTTTAATCGCAGGTGCAGGATTCTTAGAGGCGCGGCAACGTGGCCGCACTTGGACATCTCATTGCCCGACTGGTATGCTCAATTTTGAGCATAGGTAACTTCCTACCCTAGCTATTTCTCCTCTTTGGAATGTTTATTTTTATTCGTTGTCACCTTTAAGTCTGGGGGGGCGGGGTAATATGCCTGTGGTCACTACACCGCACTTTCTGTTGCATTCCAGTTTCTTATTTACTTATTTCTTGTTTTTTTGGTTGCACACACTGAATCACCCACACGAGTGCGCTCTTACCCACGCGCACAACCCGAGTTAAATTTATTGCTTTTGTGTAAACTTTAAAATAGTGGTACTGGCTTAGGATTTCAGGATTGAGTAGTTCGAAACTCATGCAGTGCTCCTAATCGAATACTCATGGTTTGTGTAGAGTTAGGATATAACTAATTTTTCTTTATGCTCGTAGAATTATTCTTTTCTGCTCACGTCAATATTGTTTGTACTGCTCAAAATCTGAATCTGGGATAATCAAACGATAGTGTAGGAATGTGTGTAGCCGCCACTAGACTCGTATTGCTCGAGTCGGGGGGAAGGATCATCTTTCTCGGTGGCTAAGAACTTGCCCTAAGCTACTCTCGAAGCATTGGTGCACGGTTAGTTAAGCGTGAGCATGACGTAGGCCTTCTTTTTGGCTAGTTTGAGCCTTGTTTAGCCATTCCTACCTGTTAACCATTGCATGCCAAATTTGTGCCTACCCTTCCTTTGATCCAGCTCCACTCACTTTCACCAAGGCCTGAAGCTAAACCCACCTTCGCAATCAAATGCTTGAGCTGATTTGTAATTCCTGTTTTGCCGAGGTTGTGATTAGTGGACATTGTTTTGGGAGTGCTGATTTTATTCCCGTTTTGATTGCTTCGTTTGGGGATTGCTAGCGCAGAAAAGAAAACAACAGTTTACGAAAATAAAAGCTGATTCGCGCACTAGAAAAAAAAACAAATATATTTATGAAAGAATTGCTTTGAGATTTCGATCCCCATCCTCTTTATTGAATTTGGTCGGGTTCAGCCGTGTTCACACCCAAATTTCAAGCTAAGTCTGGGGGCGTGTGCCCCATTCTTTTCTTAGTGGCTGTTTTGGTTCGGGTTGTTTTCGCTCGCTTTGGTTGCATAGAGCCTTCATGTTTATCTTTGACCACCAAGCCGCTGCCTAAGCCCCATTTCCTCCTACAAGTCCTACTGATTCACGTTTGAGTCTAACCCGCGCTGTGGAGAGAGTGTGAACGTGCAAGCATATGGTCCCCGACATTGGTGGATTCCTTTGGAGGTGATCCTGAGTCCCGAACTTTGGCAATGCTCACCTTAGTGGCCTGCCTACTTTCTTCCTGCACATGATCGCACGATTCTCCAGAATTCTAATTTTGAGCAATTACAATATTTATTTACGTCTGTCGAATAGTTTAAACTACGTTGTATAATTAAAAAGTTTTTCTATTATATCTTCTATACTCATGATATATTTGATTTCTCGTCTTACTTCTTTCTGAAATTGCTGAGCCAGTTAGCTATCTTCGAGTCCATGGAGTAATGATTTGCTCGGGACGTGCAAATGGTTAAGTCTGGGGGTGTGATGAGTCCACATTTTACACTGATTTTTGGACTCATCTGGGCTAGTTTTATCGCCTTAGCACTACACTTGAGAGCCTTTATTGCTTATTTGTGTTTATGTACCTGTTTCACGATTAAGTGCACTGTAGGCCCGCTTCTGTGTGCTTTCTGTGTTTCCATTTCTGTTGTTATTCTTTAGCCCTATCTCGGGGATGTGGTGTGCACGTTCTGGTGGCCTTTCTGCCCCTTCTGCTGGTACAGGGGTCGTGTGCGTGTTCCTGGATGATTGTGAAACAGGAATACTGCGCACGATCAGGGGATCTAATGCGCACGACCACTGGTCGTGCGCCCCCGATCGTGCGCACTACTCTACGTTTTCTATAGAATCAGCCTGGGGTAAGCGCACAACCACTGGACTTACTTCGCACGATCACTGGTCGTGCGCCACTGTTCGTGAGCATTACACCCCCTTTTTCATAACCCTGTCTCGGTAATCGCACGAGCACTGGCCATAGTGCGCACGACCACTGGTCGTGCGCCACTGCTCGTGCGCGTATATGCTGATGCTTCTTGTCCAGGTTGCAGGTTTATTTGGAAAAGCCGCACGATCATCGACCTACAGTGCGCATGACCACTGGTCGTGCGCCACTGATCGTGCGCACTGCTTCTGCTGCCTCCGTATAAAAGGCCCTGCTCCACGTTTTAGGTCAACGCCTGTCATTTGCTGCGATCGGAGAGTGCGCGGGAATCCCCTTTTCACTTCTCCAGCTTCTCCATCACTTCCACCTTCGTCGGGAAGCCATTTCCACTTACTCCGAAGCTTTTCAACACCCCGGCGAAGCCCTCGGCCATTGATGACTTCAACTCCAAGCTTTCCTGCAGAGTTGGTGAAGTAGATAACCTAGAGAACGGACTTAAAGGCCTTCGAGGTGACAGATCGTTGGTACCGGAAGCCTCCTTGGACTGAGCCCGGAAGCGGATTGACAACTCGCTACTCCGACCACTACCCGCGGTGGATCTTCATTCTCTTTTGGTTTACTCCTCTTCCCCTTCCTCTGTGTTATGACTGTTTTGAGCAGTGTAATGAACATTTCCATCCCTGAATATCAAGTTTACTTTCTAGTTAATGGAATGTTAGTTTCTTCTTATGCTTGTGAGTTCTGTCTATGAATGCGCCTCACTCACCCCACATCCACTTCATTCCCGTGCCTTGTCCGATTGCAATCCACACAAGAACGCTGCAATCCATTAGTTTCCCTTCCACTCGCCCAACTAAAGTTCAGCATAGCGGCCAACAAACCCATTTCACCTTGCGAAGCGGTGCCGTCGACCTGCATAGTATTTACTAGTTCAGTAGATCAACCATCCACAATCTCCCGAGTCCGCTATTTCCTTTTTGTTCTATTTTTAACTCTTATAACAATATTCTCGGTACTGTTGCTGTTCTACGCTAATTGCATTCCTCAAGAGACCGACACTTGGTGATTTACTCCCAAAACTTTATTACTTGTGCGACCGGTGCGCTTGCCGTATTACACGCATCAAGGGGCCGCTAGCAGCGACAACAACACACTTCGCTTGCCGCAGCCTAAATGTCACTCCTGTGACGGGCTTTCCTTTGATTAATAGTTAGAGATTACAAGCTTACAAGTACTCCTTTACAACAAATCACTAAAGGGGTAAAAAGATAAGCTGGCGGCTAAGGGAGAAGAAATTGCCAGAAAGCAGAGGGGAGAAGCTGCCAGAGACTAAGTAAAATAGTCTGCCAGCTGCTGGAGGATTGGAAAACAGAGTCTGCAGTGTCTGCTGGCAAGCTGCTGGAGAGCTGTGGAGGACTGCGCGGACAGGAAATCTGAGTCCGCAGAGCTTGCTGGAAGGGTGATGACGGACTGCGCGGACTGGAAAACGGAGTCCGCAGGGTCTGCTGGAAAGCTGATGACGGACTGCGCGGACTGGAAAACGGAGTCCGCAGGGGGTGCTGGCAAGACTTGTATCCACCTTCTGGCCTCTCGAGCGATGCAGAATGAGAGGCACTAGGGGCTATTTATAGGCCCGAGGAAGTTCTTCTAGAAGCGGGGACCAGTGACGTCTGCATGACGACCTGCGCGGACTCCGCGGACTGGGAATTTGCGTCCGCCATCTTGACCGATGAAGCAATCAGGAGAGCCTGGAGAGAGGCCACCCCCTTGCGGGTGACCTGGGTGGACTCCGGGAGGAGTCTGCCCGACAGGCCGGAGGCCGCCCCCTAGCGGGCGGCCTGGGCGGAACTCCAGGGGGAGTCCGCCCGGCAGGCCGGAGGCCGCCCCCTAGCGGGCTGCCTGGGCGGACTCCGGGTGGAGTCCGCCCGGCAGGCCGGAGGCCGCCCCCTAGCGGGCGGCCTGGGCGGACTCCGGGTGGAGTCCGCCCTGCAGGCCGGGCCGCCCCCTTGCGGGCGGCCTGGGCGGACTCCTAGGGGAGTCCGCCCGGCTGGATGCCGGGGCCGCCCCCTAGCGGGCGGCCCAGGCGGACTCCGGGTGGAGTCCGCCCGGCGGATGCCGGGGCCGCCCCCTAGCGGGCGGCCTGGGCGGACTCCGGGAGGAGTCCGCCCGGCGGATGCCGGGGCCGCCCCCTAGCGGGCAGCCTGGGCGGATTCCGGGGGGGGAATCCTCCCAGCTGGCGGGCAGAGGCCGCCCCGGGTGGGCGGCCTCGGCGGACGGTGGCAGGAGGTCGCCGCCCCTCGGGCAGCAGGGAGGCCGCCCCTGGTGGGCGGCCTCGGCGGACGGCGGCAGGAGACCGCCGCCCCTTGGGCAGACTAGGAGGCCGCTCCTGGTGGTGTTGTTGGCGTACTCCTGCAAGGAAAAGCACTACACGATTAGCGGACCTAACCGCATGTCCCGCGAGGGTGAGCCATGGGAATAGCCCGCCGTCCCGCAGGGCACGCAGTTGCTAGGAGACCTAGGCGGATAGGGAAAACTGTCCGCCTACGCTGGGACTTGTCGCGATCGAAAGGGAGAATCTAAGGGTCACGACTAGCCAGCTGCCCACCTTGGGAAGGATCGCCGATTTCTGGGTTAACAGCTTGCCTTTACCCTTAGGTTGAGTTCAAGCTTCTTTTGCATGAAGATGAAGAGAGTTCCCCCCGCTGCTTCGAGGAGCTGATGGAGAGGGCGGAGAAGGATATCGAGATCGAGGCGGTCAATCCGGCGTTTGGCAAGAAGCTTGCCAAGTTGGCGGAGGATGATGGGAAGGAGTCAGGAGTGGGGAGGTAGAGGGAACAGAGAGAGGAGAGAAGAAGGGAGAAACCCCGAGGACAGGGGCAGCACCAAGGGTGGGGCAGCGCAAGCCGAACAACAGGTTGGGCTGGAGGCCACCGGAAGGTCACCCTAAGGGGCAGGGTGGTGGCTTCCAAGAAAGAGACAACAACTGCGAGAAAAGGAGGTTTAATCAGCCAGCCTGGAGGCAGGGACTAAGGGCCCCCCTCCCACCATAATAGGAGGATATGAAGATCATCAGAGGGAGAGGAGTAAGGAGAGGAGCTCGTGGAGGAGCAAGGAGAAGATAAGACAGGGTGGCGTTGCCCTTTTGTGACTTCCATCGGGAGGAGGGTCACGCAACGGCCACCTGCCCAGAGTTTTTGGAGATGAGAGAGACTAGGGGGCAAATCCAGTAACAGCCGCCGGTAAGGATTGAGGAAGTTCTGCAAGGAGGAGGAGAGGATAGATGTGATGACCGGGTGGACGTGGGAGCCCGAGGAGGGATCAGGGTGATCTATGGGGGTGTGGGGATCAAAGCCACTTGTAAGGGGAGCTTCCAAACAATGTACCGAAGGAGTGTCGCCTCGACCTCCCAGACCCCCCCCCCCCACGGGAAGAAAAAATCACTTTCTCAGCAAAGGACATGCCTAACTACGTGGACCCATTCTGTGATGCCTTGGTGATCCAGACGGCATTAGAAAATTTCACGGTCTACATGATTCTGGTAGACAACGGGAGCTCCGTGAATGTGATCTTCAAGAAATCTTTTGATAAGATGAAGGTGGAGACTCAAAGGGTTTTAGCCTCGGATGGACCATTGTTTGGGTTCTCTGGGGAGCGGAAGGAAGTTGAAGGATGGGTGGGGTTGTATGTAACATTGGGAGGGGGGGGGGTCAAGGAACTGTCGGTTCGTCATCGTTGACACTCCGAGCAGCTATAACGTGATCTTTGGGCGGCCTCTCATTAGCGCCTTTCATTGCGTCCCCTCCTCATTTCATCAGTGCCTTAAGTTCAGTAGTGGAGGAGTGCAGGTCAGGATCAGGGGGGATCCAAAAGTGGCAAGGCGGTGCTATGTGATTGTTGTCAACACTATTTCCTGGATGGCAAGGGCCGAGGAGCTGGAGGAGGAGATGGAGATGCAGGAAGAAGCTACGGAGGAAGGAGACGTGAGCCTGGGAGAGGTTGAAGAGAAGATTGAAGAGGTGGTTTTAGAGAAGGAAGTGGTGAGACTAGGTGAGGCTGAAGAGAAGGCAGCGGAGGAGCAAAGGGTAGAGGGAGAAGTTGGGGGTGAGGCCCAGAGGGGTGAAGAAGTGGAGTTGTCGGGGGAAGGCCTATTGTAGGCGATGGAGGTTGAGGAAATAGGAGGAGAGGAAGAGTTTAGGCAGGAGGAGGAGGAGGAGAGAGCCTGCAGGGAGCAGTCCCGACTGGAACCGGAAGAGGAGTTCATGGTAATGGATGTCATCAGTAAGGCAGGGAAGGAAGAGAGGGTAAGGGTCAACGACGACCGGAGCCTTGAAGACCAGGCAAGGATGCAGGATTGCATCCAAAAGAACGTCGACATCTTTGCCTGGAGTGCGGCGGACATGCTGGGCATTGATGCGGATGTGGCATGCCACCGTCTGAACCTGGACCCCAAGACGCGTCCCATCCGCCAGAAGATGAGGACCATCGCCACCAAGCTAGAGGAGCCCATCCGTGAGAAGGTCAAGAAGCTTCTTGATGCAGGCTTTATCTCGATGATCCAGTACCCAGGCTGGGTCTCCAATATGGTAATGGTAAAAAGGGGATGGAAGGTGGCGTATGTGTGTAGACTTTTCTCTATTAAATAAATCATGCCCTAAGGATTGCTACCCCCTGCCTCGGATTGACGTGCTGATTGATTCAGCCGTCGGTTTTTCTATTATGAGTTTTTGGATGCTTTTTTAGGTTATCACCGGATCTGAATGCATCCCCCCGACATCAAAGATGTCTCCTTCATCACAAGGTAGGGATGCTTCAGCTATAAAATGATGCCCTTCAGGCTAAAGAACGCAGGGGCTACTTACCAGCAAATGATGGATCGAGTGTTTCAAAATTAGAGAGGGAGGAACCCGGAGGTCTACGTTGATGATCTCATGGTAAAGAGCAGGGATGTGGTTTCACACCTACTTGACGTGGAAGAGACATTCGTGACATTGCGGAAGTTCAAGATGAGGTTGAATCCTCAGAAGTGTGTCTTGTGGGCAAGCCGAGGCAAATTCCTCGGGCACCTTCTGACCCCAACATGGGTAGATCCTATCCCGGATAAAGTGAAGGCCATTGTGGAGTTGGAATCACCTCGCAATGCCAAAGAAGTTCAACGTTTGACAGGAAAGCTGGCGGGGTTGAGTCAGTTTCTCTCCCGTGTCGGGGAGAAGTGTTCACCCTTCATCAAGTCACTTTGGGGAAACCAAAAGTTTGAGTGGACAGGGGGATGTGAGGAGGCTTTCCGGGAATTGAAGACTCAACTATCCCAAGCGCCTCTCCTACAGAGCCCGAAGCAGGGGGAGGATCTAACCTTGCATCCGGGGGTAGGGGCAGAGGCAATAAGTTTTGTATTGGTAAGGGAAGAAGGGAAGAAACAATTACCCGGAAGCTCAGGCCATGTTTCTAAGCTCATTCAATCAAGGTGGTGATAGACCATCCATTGCACAAGGTTTTTGAGGGGGTGGAGCACTCAGGGCGGTTGGTCAAGTGGTCCATCGAGCTCAGCGAGTTTGACGTCTCCTTTATACCAAGGCTCTCCATCAAGGCACAGGCAGTGGATGATTTCCTCTATGACTACATCATAGAGCTGGAGGGAGAGGAAGCACTGCCGAGGGAAGCGTGGAAGATGTTCGTTGATGGAGCCTCGGGGAATCATTCCCTAGGGGGAGGGGTAGTATTGGTCGGCCCTCAAGGAGTCACCATAGAGCAAGCAGTGGCGCTGCACTTCTCGATCACAAACAATTAAGCGGAGTATGAGGTTGTCATAACCGGGTTACAGTTGGCTAAGGGGCTCGGGGTTCACAATGCAGAAGTGCTACAGATTCGCTAGTGGTGGCATCATAGATCAGGTGAGAATATGAACCCCGAAAGCCCACCCTCCAGAAGTACCTTTCCAAGGTGAGAGTGATTATTGGTGGGCTTGGAGCATTCACAATCTAACATGTTCCCAGGGAGGAGAATGAAGCGGCTGACCGATTGGCCATGTTTGGACCTCGGGGCGGGGGAACCTTGACCGAGTTGTTTCATTCAGCGATTAAGGAGGGAGAGCTGATAGAAGTGGATCAGCGAGCCTCGTGGGTGGACCCCTTCATAACCTTCTTTATTACATGCAGCCTTCCCGAAGGGACCTAGGAAGCGAAAGGCTTTCGGCATAAAGCGACGCACTACCTTATGCATGAAGGAGGGTTGCGTCGGAAGATGCTGTCAGGCCTCTTGGCACGTTATGTGGCAGAGGAAGAGATACCAAGGATTCTGGAGGAAGTACACTCCCGTGAATGTGGTAGCTATTCAAGGGGTAGGACGTTGGAAGCAAGGGTGGTCAGGCAGGGGTACTTCTGGACCTCCCTGAGGTAGGATGCAGTGGAGTTTGCAAGGAGATGCTAAAAGTATCAACTATACGCCCCCTCCAACTCTTGCCCGCTCAAAGGCTCTGAAGCATCACGTCGCCATGACCTTTCTCAATCTGGGGAATGAACTTGGTCGGGCCGTTTCCCCCGGAGAGCGGGCAGAGAAGGTTCCTCTTGGTTATGATCGACTACTTTACAAAGTGGCTGGAGGTCAAGGCGTTGGCCAAGGTAACCTCCCAAGTCATCAGGAACTTTATTTGGGGAGAGATCATCTGTAGGCATGGATTACCTCAGGCCATCGTCACGGACAATGGGCCGCAGTTTACCAACGTGGAGTTCATCAGCTTCTGTACCCAGCTAGGGATCGACCTCAGGTTTGCCTCCATCCACCACCCAAGGAGCAACAGTTAGGTGGATACGGCGAACAAGATCATTGTCAACCTACTTAAAAAGAAGGTGGAAAACTTGAGGGGAATTTGGGTGGAGCAACTCCCCTTTGTGTTGTAGGCTTTGCAGACGACCCCAAACACGGCCACTAGAGAGACTCCTTTCAAGCTCTCGCATGGTTGTGAGGCGGTCCTGCATGTGTAGTTTGAGGTTCTAACCCCGCGAGTTGTGGCTGCCAGCAAAGGAGACGAGGAATGGAGGGAAGAAAATGAGGGGGAGTTGCGGCTCTCATTGGACATGATTAAGGAGCTCCACGACGTGGCCGCATTCAAGCAGGAGGAAGTCAAACGAATGATGACCAAGTACTTCGACAAGCATGTCAGGATAAAGCAGTTCAAAGAGGGAGATCTGATCTTGAAGAAGTTCGTCGCCGCCGAAAGGTCGGCAGTCGTTGGTAAGCTCAACCCATATTGGGAAGGACCCTACATTCTAGAGAAGGCCCTGGGGTCGGGAGGATACCACCTCTAGAATATGGAAAGGGTATCCATAAGTCATGTTTGGAGCAGCGATGATTTGAAATGCTTCTACCCATAGGATGGGCAAATTTGTGTATACCACTGTAATATATCATTTTAAGAATTGCTTTTTGCAGTTTATGATGAATTTTTGGATCCGATGGCACCGAGTAGACCGGCTGACCATGCTCCCATCAAGCTGGCAGGACCAAAGGCTCACTCGGTGGCCAAGACGTTGGTAGTTTGCAAGACCCCGAGAGGATCCTACTGCGTAGGCTCTCATTAGCTGTTAGGGCTGGAAGGCTCACTCGACCCCTAGTAGACCGCTGCCAGGCTCTCACTAGCTGGCAGGGTCGTATGCTCGCTTGGGGGGGGGGGGGTAAGGGAATACCCCGAGAGGATCCCGCTGCTTAGACTCTCATTAGCTGTCAGGGCTGGAAGGCGCACTCGACCCCGAGTAGACCCGCTGTCATGCTCTCACTAGATGGCAGGGTCGTAGGCTCGCTTGGGAGGAAAGGGAAAAAGGTTGGTAGTTTGCAAGACCCTGAGAGGATCCCGCTGTGCAGGCTTCCATTAGCTGGCAGGGTTGGAAGGCGCACTCGGCCCCAAGTAGACCCGCTGTCAGGCTCTCACTAGCTGGCAGGGCCGTAGATTCGCTTGGGGGGGGGGGGGGGGGTAAGGGAATATCCCGAGAGGATCCCGCTACTCAGACTCTCATTATCTGGCAGGGCTGAAAGGTGCACTCGGCCCCGAGTAGACCCACTGTCAGGCTTTCACTAGCTGACAGGGTCATAGGCTCGCTTGGGGGGAAAGGGAAATAGGTTCTCAGTTTGAGCGGCCCCGAGTGGACCCGCTGGCCCGACTATCACCTAGATGTCAGGGCCGTTGAACTAATGATAGCATTACAAAGCGCTTCGATGATAAGTTTCCAGATAGCTAACACCTATCCTGAGTAGGTATGAGATAATACAGACCCCTCTCGACAGGATTCTCAGCATACCCCTCTCGGCAGGGCTCTCGTCATCTCCCTCTCAGCAGGGTTCTCGGTGTGACCCCTCGGCATAATTTACTTAGTATATTCTTTGAACAGGCAGCGACCATCAACTAAGAGACTAAGGCTTACACAAATATGAGGGTTCGCGTGCAGATAATAGAATGCGAGATGCAGGAAAATGTATAAAAGACAATAGCCATTTCGGCAGAAAAAAGTCATTTATATATGACAAAAATTATTACATTAGGCTCGGGGGATCTCACCCCTTACAGATTCAAGAAATGAAAATGGCAAGTCAAAAAAAAGTGTGAAAGCTCTTCAAGCGGTATCGTCAGAGTAGCCGCTGGAGCTCTCGCTGGAAGCCTCGCTGGAAGACTAGCCGCCGGACCCGTCGCTCTGGCCAAGGTCCAACGCCCCATCTCCACCTTGAGACCCTTCCTCCCCGACAGGCTTGGGGATGGGATCGAACAGCCAGGGCAAGACCTCTCGCGCGGCGAAGGTTTTGCAGCCTTCATTCAGGAAGTCCAAGCCCCGCCGCACATCGATCACCATCGCACATGCCTTCTGCGTATTCTCATGCATCATCACTTCAATTTCATATTCCGAGAAGAGGCGGCTTTTGAGCCTTTCGTCTAGGGAGGGCGAGACCGACACCTTGATCGCTTGTGCAAGCTTGAGCTCTGCCTTCAGTATCTTGTTCTCACATTCGAGGCCGACCACCCTCGCCCGCAAAGCTTGGGCCTGGGCGGAATCTTGCGACGATTTCAAGTTTAGAACTAGCATGAGATTACAGTAAGAAGGATGACCTTTGAGTGTTTACATACCTCAACCGCTGGGCGAAGATCTAGAAGCTGCTAGGAAGCCGCCATCTCGGCCTTCAAGGTGGCCGTCTCGGCAACGGCGGTTTCCCTCAATTTGATCGCGTCAACGAGGTTGTGCTCTAGGGTGATGCCGCGATGCACAGTCTTGTGCGCGAGCACGAACGCCTGCATCTGTGATCTGGCGGTGTCGTAGGAGAGATACCGGGTAGGCTCCTGGTCGAACGGGAGGGCATCCTGTCGGTTGTACAACCCGAAGCCTAATGCAAAGTCCTCGTCGGTGACCGTGTCTCGCTCTGCCCAGTTGGGGAGAACGGAGGAGACTGAAACCCGGTTGGATTCAGGGTCCTACCGTGTGCGAACAGACAAGAATAAACCGGAAAATAGAATAATAGAAATCTTTATTATCCAAAAAAGATGTGTATTACAAGGTATAACCTCCCTTTTATAGAATGAAGGAGATGAGAGAGAATATAATTAAAAAATGCGAGACTAAATAATTATAGGTATAGGCGGTTTAAGATAAATACAAGCCGACCAAGCCGAACAGTTAGATGAATAGGCTAACTGTCCGTCATCCACCAAAAGGAGAAAACAAGCCATCAGGGGAGACCGCTTGATCGCCCGGTCTCCAAGCCGCCTGAGACAAACTAGCAGACTGCCAGGACACCAACAACAACAGTCTGGCAACCAAATCGCTGGAGAGAAACCGATAGACCACACGGTCTGTAATCCGCTAGAGTCAGACCGCCAGACCGTCCGGTCTCTATTCTGCAACACTCTCCCTCAAGCTGGAGTATATATATCGATCATGCCCAGCTTGTCGCAAATGTGATGAAAGGAGACGGATACCAGCTTGGTGAAAATATCAGCCAACTCTTTATCGGAGGTGACGAATGGCGTACAAATTTGTTCCTTCAGAATTTCTTCCCGAATAAAGTGGCAGTCGACTTAAATGTGCTTTGTTCTCTCATGGAAGACCAGATTTATGGAGATGTATATAGCGGCTTTGTTATCGCAAAACATAGGTAGAGGATGGTTGTAGACCTCTCCTAAGTCAAGCATAAGAGCCCGCAACCACTTTAACTCACACGTGGTCGACGCCATACTTCAATATTCTGCTTCTATGCTGGACCTGGAGACGACATACTGTTTCTTACTCTTCCAACTCACAAGGTTTCCCCTTACGAAGGTGCAAAAACCCGATGTTGATTTACGGTCTCCTTTGTCATCAGCATAGCTCGAATCTGAGTATGTTTCAACCCGCAAATGACCATTCTTCTGAAAGAGTAGTCCTTTCCCAGGCGCTGATTTAACATACTCCAATATCCTCAGGGCAGACTGTAGATGACACTCCCTAGGAGCTTGCATGAATTGTCTAACCTCGCCTACAACATAGGCAATATCGGGTCTGGTCATCGTGAGATATATAAGTTTACCAACCAGACGTCTGTACATCGTAACATCTGAAATAAGAGGAGAGTCATCCGTCCAGGTTTTATCTTCTCCAGTCGCCATGGGGCATCAGGCCGATTTAGCCCCAGTCATCCCTGCCTCTTTTAGCAAATCAAGAGCATACTTGCGTTGAGAAAGGATAAGGGAATTGGGCTTCCGAGAGATTTCTATCCCCAGAAAGTATTTTGGAGAGCCCATATCCTTTGGGACCAGGTGTTGACGAAGATGCTTCTTTGTCAAGGTTATCCCAACTTGGTCATCTCCAGTGAGAAGAATATCATCTACATATACTGCAAGCACCACTAGACCCAGGGAGGTTTTGCGAATAAATAAGAAGTGATCGACAGAACTTCTTGTAAAACCCACGGTCTCTACAATCCCGCTAAACTTGTCAAACCAAGCCCGAGGGCTTTGCTTTAGGCCATAGATAACCTTCTTGAGCCGACCATAGATAGGAACGGGGAGTGGCAGTGGCAGAGATAGCCAGTGCAAAAGCTCTGCGAGAAGGGGTAAGACGATCATAGGAAACAACAACAGCAAGCGTGTGTTTGGTACACGCCCGAACCCCTTGGCAAAGAGCAATGGGAAGATCCAGTTCAGCGCGTTCCTCAGCATCCGGAGCATCTGTGGTGGAGAGAGCTGTCCCGTGAGTAGAGAGCGACGGTAGCAGAGAGGAGGGAGATAGTGTAGGTGGAGAGAGAGGAGGAGACAATGGAGATGGTGGGGGAGGAAATACCTCAGTAGGTGTCGATGGGCTGGAGGGAGCAGGAGGAGAATCAAAAACTGCAGGAAGTGGATAGGAGGCGTTAGAGAAATAGGGAGCATTCTCGAAGAAGGTAACATCCGCGGAGACGAACTGCTTGCGAATAATGGGGTCAAAACAACAATAGCCTTTCTGAGTTGTAGAATATCCCAGAAAGACACATTTGGTGGAACAAGGGGAGAGTTTATCACGAGTAGCAGAGGGAGCGTGCACAAAGGTTGTGCACCCAAAGATACGTAGAGGGAGAGGAAAGGGATCCTTGCCCGGATAGAGAATGGAGAATGAGGTTTGACCATGGAGAATCGTGGATGGAATGCGATTGATGAGATAACAAGAAATGAGAACCGCATATCCCCAGTAGGAGCGAGGGACATGCATCTGCGTTAGCAGAGTGTGAGCGACATCAAGGAGGTTACGGTTTTTGCGTTCCACCACACCATTTTCTTGCGAGGAATAGATGCAACTTGTTTGATGAACAATCTCATGTTGCATACAAAAAGATGAAAAAGCTTGACTAATATACTCTTTAGCATTATCAGAACGTAAGATTTTAATTGAAACACCAAACTGATTTTGAATTAAATGATAAAAAGGTGTTCATTCATCGAATAAATCAGAGCGTTCTCGTAAGAGATACACTCAAGTACATCGAGAGAAGTCATCTTTGAAAGTAACAAAATAAGAACTACTCCGACCAACAGTGAGGGTAGGTGCAGGACCCCAGATGTCAAAGTGAATGAGATCAAACAAACGGGTAGAGCCACGATGTTGCTTCGGCGGGAAGGTGGAATGGTGATGCTTGCCAAGTTGACAGGCATCACAGTTAAGAGGAGAACCGTTCGAAGGGAAGTGGGTCAGAAGCTGACGAAGAAGTAGTGGAGGAGGATGACCAAGGCAGAGATGCCATTGTAGAAGATCTGTATAGGAGGAGAAGACGGACAGAGCGAAAATGTTGTCGAGGAAGTAGAGGCCGCCGCTCTTATTATCAGTAGCAATCGTTCATTGGGAGCTCTGATCCTGAAAAAAACAAGAAGTAGGAGTCAATGTGACTGAGCATTGAAGTTGCTTGCACAAAGAGGTAACCGACAATAAATTGCACGGAAACTTGGGCACATAGAGAGTGTCGGATAGATGAAGAGACGGAGTAACTGATAATACGTTTGCAGTCAATTTTATTAGGATATTTTCGGGGTTTTAAAGCCAATCATGTCTTGTAAAGTACTTGTTTTGATTCCCCTTTGTATATATTTTTGTCGCTAATGCATTTTTTCTGCTTTTTGCAGGTTTTCACGGCTTTCAGCCGAATTTTGCTGTGACACGCCCCAAGGTCACGCCCTACCAGGGCGTGTACCTAGGGCGTGTAACCCAGAGGAATGAAGCAATTGGTCCGAAACTGCATTCCGTGGAAACTTAGTGTACACGCCCTCGGTCACGCTCGTGACACACCCGACACGGGCGTGTACTATAGGCGTGTCCCCAGGTTCCTAGGAATCGCCGCAGCGCGCTCGTCTTTCCCGCTCCACCGCCGCACCGAAAGTGTCACGCCCCAGGGTCACGCCTGACCCGGGCGTGACATATGGGCGTGTACTTCAGCAATTCCGCCCGTCACCTCCAGCATTCAATTTCAGCTCCCAAAGTCACGCCGCAAAGAACACGCCCCAGGGTCACGCCCTACCAGGGCGTGACCGGTGGGCGTGTACCGCAACAACTCCGTCAGAATTCAATTCCTGCCGAAAAAGTCGCGCCGAATGTGTCACGCCCCAGGGTCACGCCCGACCAGGGCGTGATAGGGGGGCGTGACCCGACCCGAAAAATTCTATAAATAGAGCCCAACTCCAGGGGTTTGAGGACAACTTTTCGCTTTGAGAGGGGAGGTTCTGTCCTTTGTATTTCTGAACTTTTTAAGCATGTCTTTCCATTTTTAGTTCGTAGCTCTAGCTTTATGCTTTCCCTGTATTAGCTCCTAGTTTATTTCTGTAGTATGATGCTAATGATAGTGTAGTTTCCTTCTCATGTTCTTGTAATCTCTGGTTTTCAAGCTGTAAGATCACTGTTTCTATTAATAAAAATTGTTGTTTTCTTTTACGTTTCTGCTCCATTTTCAGTATTTTTCTTCTACTCATCCCCCCTCTTCCACCTCACCATGATTAACTAATCCTCCATGTACTCGATCTTAATGATCCGAGGTTCGAGTGATTAGGTTATGATGCTTTGAATCTTACCTTTTCTTTTTAGGGTTTAGCTTTGAATTACTCTTGATTTATCACGGGTTGGAGGTATATTATCGATATATACTCTCCACCTTTGCTTTCATTCTGGGCTAGCCGAGAGGCCGAAAGTTTGAAATGAGCACTCAAGAGTAAAGGGAGTTGTTCGCACCCCTCGAGAGAGGCAGACGATCAAATCTCCCGGATTGGAGTAAAATCCATTAGAGGGGTTCACCGCGTAAAGCGAGTTTTAGGCCTCCGATTTAGGCGAAAGTCGGTCGGACCTTCCTAAACTCAGTTAGGCACGGCCTTCGAGAGAAGCGTGTCAATATTCATGGAACCTCCACGGTCAAAGACCTTTACCCTAATTAGCTTAGGTTTATTTATCGTATTTTTCTAACCACTCTTGCCGAGGTGATTTCTGATCGAGTGCATTTTCCCTTCATTGTTACCAAGCTTAAGTTAATCGCTCTTTAGCTCTCTTTATCTTTTCATGCAAGTAGTTTTCTTCCTTTAGTACATTTAGCTTAAGAAAACCTTATTTTTTCGTCGATAAAATAATAGATTTCGTGTGAGTAAGCTTACTCAACTGTTCCCGGATTTCAATACGACACTTGTGTCCCCTAGCTGCATTTCGATAGGTATACTTGCCTTGATGAATTGTTAGTTTGGTTATTCTCTCTCCTTGCAGATATCTAAGAGACAATCAAGTTTTTGGCGCCGTTGCCGGGGAAGCAACGCTTGTTGATAAATTGAAAACGCGAATATATTAATTTTATCACTTCTCTTTCTCAGCCTCCTTCTTAATTTTTTTCCGCCTACTCACTTGAGTTAATTGGCTGGATTTTGTTAAGTGTGCGTATTTTTAATTTTTCGCCTACTCACTTGAGTTAATTGGCTGGATTTATTTCAGTAGAGTGTGCGTATTTTATTTTTCCGCCTACTCACTTGAGTTAATTGGCTGGATTTATTTCAAGCAAGTGTGCGTATTTTATTTTTCCGCCTACTCACTTGAGTTAATTGGCAGGCTTTATTTCAGTAGAGTGTGTTTACTTTCTGTCGAGTGGGTGTGTTTTAATTTTCTGTCGAGTGCGTGAGTATAGCTTTTAATTTCCGCCTACTCGCACAGAGATAAATGGCTGGATTTTAATTACCGCATTCGTAATAGAAACCCACATCACAAAATTTTCTACACCACCTAACTCTCTCGAAAAGGGCAAAGTGGCCTAAATGCCACTATCTTGTCTAGTACCTTGCGAACCCTTCACCGGGTAGCCCTTGGAAGTTCGGGAGTTAAAACATAAAAAAATCTATTTCAAAAATTTTTTCCAACTTCATTAGCTCTTTTACTTTTTAGTCTTGCTTCTCCTCTCTTCTTCTAGTGTATGACCCGCGGAAGTCCGTCGGTTACTTTGGACCTGGACCACGAAATTGAGCGTACTCTTCGGAGAAGATCGCGATTTCAAGGCCCTACTACCCAAGTGCCGGTTGAGGATTCCGAGTCATTTTCTACCTTAAGAATGGCAGAACCCAACGTGGAGGAAGTCGTGCAAAGGCCTATGTCCTATTATGCACGACCAAATCTCGAGGGTACAGAAACTAGTATAGTTCGCCCTGCAATAAATAATAATAATTTTGAACTAAAGCCTAGCATAATTCAAATGGTGCAGCAGTATGTGCAATTTGACGGGCTTCAAGATGAAGACCCGAACGCACACATAGCCAGCTTTCTTGAGATTTGTGACACCTTCAAGATAAATGGTGTCACAAATGATGCTATTAGGCTAAGATTATTTCCTTTATCTCTTAGAATTAAGGCTAAGCAGTGGCTGAACACCCTTCCTAAAAATAGCATAACTACTTGGACGCAATTAACTGAAAAATTTTTGGCCAAGTATTTTCCGCCTGCTAAAACTGCTAAACTTAGGAATGACATTTCTGCCTTTGGACAAATAGACTCAGAGACCCTTTATGAAACCTGGGAAAGATTTAAAGAATTATTAAGACGATGCCCACATCACGCTCTGCCTGTATGGTTGCAGGTGCAGACGTTTTATAATGGGCTAAATCAAAGCACGAAGCAAATGATAGACGCAGCTTCTGGCGGTACTTTAAACCATAAGACCCCGGAAGCAGCTCTTGAGCTGTTTGAAGACATGGCCATGAACACTTACCAGTGGAATGTGCCTAGGTCCCGCCCAAACAAACCTGCAGGTCTCTTTGAAGTGGACAACGTCTCACAACTCGCACTGCAAGTTGAAATATTAAGCAAAAAAATTACGGAGATGACTGCTGCCTCCGCCCCTCAGGTATGGGAATCTGCAACTCCTCCCGCTGAACATTTGGATTATGTAAATAATATGCCTAGAACTGCTTTTAATAATTTTTCTGCTGCGAATTATCATCCTCCTGGTTTTAATTTTCCGAATAGTTATAATCCTGCGTTAAGAAATCATCCGAATTTTTCGTGGAGCAATCCATCGAATGCTGTGCGCCCGCCACCGCAAAGTGATTTTTCTGCTCCACCACCACCTCCTCCTCAAAGTTTTCCAAAACCTCCAAATTTGGAGGAAGTGTTTTCAAAATACATGAATGCTAATGACGCTACGATTAGGACCTTAACCGGAAGTGTTAAAAACTTAGAAAATCAGGTAGGACAGCTCGCTAAAATGATTTCTGAGCGACCCGTAGGGTCTCTTCCTTCCAATACCGAGCCCAACCCGAGAGAGCAAGCGAAAGCTATAACTCTTCGGAGTGGGAAGAAAGTTCCTGGTATGGTAAGTGAAGAACCCGAGGCAAGCTCCGCTCCCGTTTTTAAAAATCAAAGCTCCGCTCCCGTTTTTGAAAATCAAAGCTCCGTTCCCCTTTTAAAAATTCCATCCTCTGCCGAAGAAATTATCACCCCTATCGTAGAAAAAGAATTCACTCCACCACCCACCTTTAAAAATAATCCATCCCCGCCATACCCTTCCGAACTTAATAAACAACGACAGGATGATCAATACACCCGTTTTTTGGAAATGTTTAAGCAAATCCACGTAAATCTGCCTTTCCACGAAGCCATATCCCAGATGCCGAAGTACGCAAAATACCTTAAGGACCTCCTAACTAACAAGAAGAAGTTAGAGAACCTTTCTCATGTCACGTTAAATGCCGCGTGCTCGGCGGTTTTGACAAACGGATTACCGAAAAAAATCAGTGACCCGGGTAGTTTCTCTATCCCGTGTGTCTTCGGTGATCTCTTTGTCAAACACGCTTTAGCCGACTTAGGTGCGAGTATTAATCTTATGCCCCTCTCGTTGTTTAAAAAGTTAGGAATTGGTAGTCTCAACCCCACACGCATGAGTATCCAGCTAGCCGACAGGTCAGTCAAATACCCGTTAGGAATAGTGGAGGACGTCCTAGTCAAAGTTGACAAGTTCATCTTCCCGGTGGACTTTGTCATTTTAGACATTGAAGAAGACGTCGAGGTTCCCCTGATCCTTGGCCGACCCTTCCTTGCCACCTCCCGAGCTATCATTGATGTAAGCAATGGTAAGCTCTTCCTTCGAGTGGGCGACGATGAGGTAACTTTCTCTATCACCCCCTCGATGAAGAACACACTAGCTAATGATGACTCCTGTTTTTTCATGGATACCATAAGTGAAGAATTCTTCTCTCCCACCTCTGATTTTGACAAAGAATTTTCCAATTTTTGTTCCTCCCCTACTCTTCCAACTGAATCTCTACACATAAGTGAAGAATCCTCCACTCGCCCCTCTGATTTTGAAAAAGAATTTAATGATTTCTGTTCCTCTTCTACTTTTCCAACTGAATCGCTGCACGAAGCCTCCATGGCCGCTAGCAACACCCCTTTTAATTTTACATATAAAAAAGTGTACGAGGACATAGTTTTTGAAAAAGAACAAATTTCCAAGACCTCGTATGATGACCCCCCTACCTTGGAACTGAAAGAACTACCAGAGCACCTTCAATACGCTTTCTTAGAAAAGGACTCTAAGCTGCCTGTCATAATTTCGGCCTACCTCACGGATGCACAAAGGAATAAACTTCTTTCAATTTTACAAAAGCATCGCCAAGCTATTGCTTGGCAGATATCTGATATCAAGGGCATAAGCCCATCTTTCTGCACTCATAAAATCTTAATGGAAGATAATTCTCGTAACTCTATACAACCTCAGCGCCGTATAAACCCAAACATGAAAGACGTAGTTAAGGGCGAGGTTATGAAATTGTTAGACGCAGGAATTATCTATCCTATATCCGACAGTAAGTGGGTTAGCCCAGTACAGGTAGTACCAAAGAAGGGAGGGATAACGGTCGTAAGTAATGAAAATAATGAATTAATCCCGACTCGGACGGTGACCGGATGGCGAATGTGTATAGATTACCGTAAGTTGAATGACGCCACCCGCAAGGATCACTTCCCCTTGCCGTTCATTGATCAAATTTTAGAACGACTTTCCGGACATAGCTTTTATTGTTTTCTCGATGGCCTCTCGGGGTATCTTCAAATCCCCATCTCCCCCGAGGACCAGGAGAAAACTACGTTTACTTGTCCCTTCGGCACCTTCGCCTACCGAAGAATGCCGTTTGGATTGTGCAATGCGCCGGCTACATTCCAACGATGTATGCTCGCCATCTTTGACAAGTACGTAGAAAGCATTATGGAAGTCTTCATGGATGATTTCTCCGTCTTCGGGAATTCCTTCGATAGTTGCTTAGAGAACCTTGAAAAAGTCTTAGAGCGATGCGAAGAAACTAACCTCGCCTTAAATTGGGAAAAATGTCATTTTATGGTAAGGGAAGGGTTAGTTTTGGGACATAAAATTTCTGAAAGGGGTATTGAAGTAGACGTTGCGAAAATAGAAGTTATCGAGAAACTGCCGCCACCTACGAACATAAAAGCCATAAGAAGTTTCCTGGGTCATGCGGGTTTCTACCGCCGCTTCATAAAGGACTTTTCCAAAATCACCAAGCCCCTTACCCATCTCTTAGAAAAAGACGCCCCATTCATCTTTGATGACCTCTGTCTAGCTGCCTTCAATTTAATAAAAGAAAAATTAGTTAATGCGCCAATCATGATAGCTCCGGTGTGGGATCTTCCATTTGAAATAATGTGTGATGCGAGTAGTTATGCGGTGGGAGCCGTACTAGGTCAACGTATTTCCAAAAACTTCCACCCCATTTATTACGCTAGTAAAACTCTCACATCTGCACAGGAAAATTACACCACAACCGAGAAGGAGCTCTTAGCTGTAGTATTCGCATTTGACAAATTTCGCCCTTATATTACTCTTTCAAAAATTATTGTTTTTACGGACCACTCGGCCCTCAAATATCTTCTCTCTAAAACGGATGCCAAGCCTCGCTTGATTCGCTGGGTCTTACTCCTCCAGGAGTTTGACTTAGAGATCCGTGATAAGCGAGGTGCCGAGAACTTGGCCGCCGACCACCTTTCGCGCCTAGACAACCCGTTTATAGAACAATTAGATGAAAATTCTTTTCAT
This sequence comes from Platanthera guangdongensis, assembly GCA_039583875.1. Classification (NCBI taxonomy): domain Eukaryota; kingdom Viridiplantae; phylum Streptophyta; class Magnoliopsida; order Asparagales; family Orchidaceae; genus Platanthera; species Platanthera guangdongensis. The sequence continues at coordinate 232,399,200 of CM077150.1, forward strand.
TACTATTTCCCTGATGAGAAGCTTTTCGTAATTAACACATCTACTTCTCCTTGGTTTGCCCGCATCGCCAACTATCTAGTGGCCCGTGTGCTCCCAAAAGAGTTTTCATCTCAGCAAAAGAAGAAATTCTTTTCTGAGCTGAAGAACTACTTTTGGGAGGACCCGCATCTTTTTAAAGTCTGTGCAGACCAAGTGATCAGGAGGTGTGTTTCCTTGGATGAAGGATTAGATATTATTAAACATTTGCATGAAGGACCGACAGGTGGGCACTATCAAGCTGCTCGCACCGCTCACAAAGTGTTAAGCGCGGGTTTTTACTGGCCCAGCCTGTTTAAAGACGCGCATGCCTTTGTGAGTAGGTGTGATAGTTGCCAACGGTCGGGGAATATTTCGAATAAAAATGAAATGCCACAAAATTATTTTCTAGAGTGCGAAGTTTTCGACCTCTGGGGGATTGATTTTGTTGGTCCTTTTCCTTCTAGCTTCGGGAATAAGTATATTTTAGTTGCCGTTGATTATGTTTCACGTTGGGCCGAAGCCCAAGCTCTTCCTACGAATGACGCCCGAGTCGTAGTTAATTTCCTCAAAAAATTATTTTCTCGATTCGGTACGCCGCGCGCTATCGTTAGTGATAGGGGTTCCCATTTCTGTAACGCACAATTTTCAAAAATCCTAACTAAATATGGCGTTACTCATAAGCTTTCCACTGCCTACCACCCCCAAACTAACGGACAAGTCGAAGTAGTGAATAGAGAAATAAAAAGAATTTTAGAAAAGACTGTTTCAACATCTAGAAAAGACTGGTCCGCCAAATTAGACGATGCTCTATGGGCCTACCGAACAGCGTACAAAACCGCCCTCGGCTGTACGCCATATCGGTTGGTTTATGGAAAATCGTGTCATTTACCCGTAGAGTTAGAACACCGCGCCTTTTGGGCCTTGCGATTTTTAAACTTCGATCCCCACTCTGTCGGCGATTTTCGAAAATTTCAACTTAACGAACTCGACGAGTGGCGCTCTTACGCGTATGAAAATAACAGACTTTATAAAGAGCGGACGAAGCGTTTACACGATCGACATCTTAGGCACCCAAAAATCTTTAAGCCAGGCGACCAAGTGCTTCTTTATAACTCTCGTTTACGTTTATTCCCGGGTAAATTAAAATCACGTTGGTCTGGGCCTTTTACTGTTTTAGAAGTCTTTTCTTATGGTACTGTTTTAATTTCTCACCCTGATAAGGGTACTTTCAAAGTGAATGGTCAGCGTCTTAAACTGTATTTCTGTGATAATGTCAGTCTCAACCCTGTTAACTCTATCTTTCCGGTCCTGACATTTGATTAATCTGAACATTATTTTACTCACAACCTTTGACATTTATTCGAACTTATTTTTAAAACAATATTTGGGACAATCTTATTTTGATGCGTCGAGCTCAAACGACGCTTTAAACAAAGGGCGCTCTTGGGAGGCAACCCAAGTTATCTTTTTATGTTTTCTTTCTTTTACACTTTTTGCCCCGACTGGCTCCGGCAAGCTGAAACTTCTACGATCGCCTGCTCCAACGGTTCTGCTTCCATGCCAAAGTCCGCCGGACGACGTTTCATGAAGATCCACAGCACAGGCATGGAGGAGCGGTATCACTCAACTTGCCCTGCAAAATAAAACCGGGGAAGTACCTGCTTTTCAATTCTGTCTTTTATTTCTGTACTTTACTTTTCTCTCGTTCTCCGACCTCCTTCTCCATTGCGGACAATGTAGATTTTAAGCTTGGGGGAGGACTTCCTCCTTCTTTTTGTTTTCTTTTTGTTTTGTCAAAATCCCCAAAAAAAAAAAATCCAAAATTTCACCAAATTTTCAAACAAAATATTATATATATATAGCTGCATTTTGGTATTTCAATAAGTACCCCATGTTTATGTTTTATTTTTCTCAAACTTCTTTATAAACAACGTAGTTAATTATAATTTTTCTAATCATTCTTTTTAATCATATTTCACAAGTAAAATGTTGGTCATGCTGTGTTTCTAATTCACGGTAGCATGTTAAGGTAAAATATTTCTCTAAACCGTGCATTTCTATTATGGTTTTCCGTTCTTTATTTTCTTTACTTTCTCTAAAAATTTATCATCCACTATTTTCCTTTTCGTCTTTAGATGATTTTTGTAAGAACATATTTTGAATAACGTAGTAGATATGAACGATCCAAGTGACATATTATTTTTATTTTCAAGATAATTTCATCAATCTTCTTTTATTATCTCGAACTTGCTTTTTGAAATTTATCGACTCTATGTTTTAAATAAATTTAAAAAAAAACGCGTGAAAATGATTTAGGCCATTTTTGTTTACGTTTGAGCTTTTTTGCCAACCTAAACTCTTTTACCACTAGTTAGCCGCTTTTGAGCCTTTTTTCCAAATTCATTTGATAAACTCCACACACCATTTCATTTTCACCAAAGCCCAAATTCCTACCTATCTAATCACGCTAATTTTGTTTGATAGGAAATTTTGTCTTATCTGTGGAAATATTGTTGAAAAAGGTGTACTCAAAAGCAATAAATTGAAAAAAAAAAACAAAAATGAATGAAAATAATAATAATAAAAAAAAACAAAGAGAGATAAATAATCATAAAGAGAAAAAAATAAATTTATTTATACATATTTTGTTTAAAATAAATTTATTTTTTTTGAAACTCGTTGTTTTGGTTTAGTGTGATTTTTAAGCCTCCATGTTTATATTTGAATTCCACTCCTATTCATATTCCTAAACCAAACGTTTCGGTCCTATTAAGTCCTTTTGATTCACGCCCTTTTTTTAATTTTATTTAACAACTAAGAAAAGAAGAAAAGTAAATCAGTTTTAGTTTTGGATTTAAACTTAGATTTTTGTTATTTAATTGATATAATTATAATGCGTTGCTTGGATCTAGTAATAACTCAATACGTTCTTTTCATTTTCATTGCCTTACTTAAATCTATTTAAAGAATTTCGTCAAAATTCTGGATGATTTATTTTTATTAAGTAAAGTTTATAAAAGTTAAACCATACCTAAATAATTGTTTTAGATTTACGTTTTACATTCTCCCTACCTAGAATTTCGCATAGTACTTGTGTGAGTATGATTAAAACCTTTTGAATTAGTCACTTTTTATGATTAGCTTGTCTTTATATCTTTGCTTGGGGACAAGCAAAACTTAAGCTTGGGGGAATTTGATAATACGTTTGCAGTCAATTTTATTAGGATATTTTCGGGGTTTTAAAGCCAATCATGTCTTGTAAAGTACTTGTTTTGATTCCCCTTTGTATATATTTTTGTCGCTAATGCATTTTTTCTGCTTTTTGCAGGTTTTCACGGCTTTCAGCCGAATTTTGCTGTGACACGCCCCAAGGTCACGCCCTACCAGGGCGTGTACCTAGGGCGTGTAACCCAGAGGAATGAAGCAATTGGTCCGAAACTGCATTCCGTGGAAACTTAGTGTACACGCCCTCGGTCACGCCCGTGACACACCCGACACGGGCGTGTACTATAGGCGTGTCCCCAGGTTCCGAGGAATCGCCGCAGCGCGCTCGTCTTTCCCGCTCCACCGCCGCACCGAAAGTGTCACGCCCCAGGGTCACGCCTGACCCGGGCGTGACATATGGGCGTGTACTTCAGCAATTCCGCCCGTCACCTCCAGCATTCAATTTCAGCTCCCAAAGTCACGCCGCAAAGAACACGCCCCAGGGTCACGCCCTACCAGGGCGTGACCGGTGGGCGTGTACCGCAACAACTCCGTCAGAATTCAATTCCTGCCCGAAAAAGTCGCGCCGAATGTGTCACGCCCCAGGGTCACGCCCGACCAGGGCGTGACAGGGGGGCGTGACCCGACCCGAAAAATTCTATAAATAGAGCCCAACTCCAGGGGTTTGAGGACAACTTTTCGCTTTGAGAGGGGAGGTTCTGTCCTTTGTATTTCTGAACTTTTTAAGCATGTCTTTCCATTTTTAGTTCGTAGCTCTAGCTTTATGCTTTCCCTGTATTAGCTCCTAGTTTATTTCTGTAGTATGATGCTAATGATAGTGTAGTTTCCTTCTCATGTTCTTGTAATCTCTGGTTTTCAAGCTGTAAGATCACTGTTTCTATTAATAAAAATTGTTGTTTTCTTTTACGTTTCTGCTCCATTTTCAGTATTTTTCTTCTACTCATCCCCCCTCTTCCACCTCACCATGATTAACTAATCCTCCATGTACTCGATCTTAATGATCCGAGGTTCGAGTGATTAGGTTATGATGCTTTGAATCTTACCTTTTCTTTTTAGGGTTTAGCTTTGAATTACTCTTGATTTATCACGGGTTGGAGGTATATTATCGATATATACTCTCCACCTTTGCTTTCATTCTGGGCTAGCCGAGAGGCCGAAAGTTTGAAATGAGCACTCAAGAGTAAAGGGAGTTGTTCGCACCCCTCGAGAGAGGCAGACGATCAAATCTCCCGGATTGGAGTAAAATCCATTAGAGGGGTTCACCGCGTAAAGCGAGTTTTAGGCCTCCGATTTAGGCGAAAGTCGGTCGGACCTTCCTAAACTCAGTTAGGCACGGCCTTCGAGAGAAGCGTGTCAATATCCATGGAACCTCCACGGTCAAAGACCTTTACCCTAATTAGCTTAGGTTTATTTATCGTATTTTTCTAACCACTCTTGCCGAGGTGATTTCTGATCGAGTGCATTTTCCCTTCATTGTTACCAAGCTTAAGTTAATCGCTCTTTAGCTCTCTTTATCTTTTCATGCAAGTAGTTTTCTTCCTTTAGTACATTTAGCTTAAGAAAACCTTATTTTTCCGTCGATAAAATAATAGATTTCGTGTGAGTAAGCTTACTCAACTGTTCCCGGATTTCAATACGACACTTGTGTCCCCTAGCTGCATTTCGATAGGTATACTTGCCTTGATGAATTGTTAGTTTGGTTATTCTCTCTCCTTGCAGATATCTAAGAGACAATCAGTAACTTGAACCACTCCCGTCCTATGAATCGGGGAGGAAGAGCCTTATGCAACAAGGACCGGGGGCAACCGATCATGTGTTTCGAGAAGACAAAAGCACTGAGGGTTGCCCGTCATGTGATTAGTCGCTCCAAAGTCGATGAGCCATTTACCTTGAGTAACCACGTGAGCACTACCTGATGACGTGACCACTGAGGCGGACGACTTTGAAGAGGAGGTGGAAGAGTCACCAGAAGGGCGAAGATGTGTATTTTTCATCCAACAGCGATCCACAAGATGCCTGGTGCGACCACAGTAAGAGCAGAGGAAGCGCGGAGAGCCACGCCCACCGGAATGGTGGTTGCGATTACCAGAGCCACTCCGTTGAGTCTGGTGAGCATAATTATCTGGAGGAGGAGAAGATAGAAGCAGACGCTGAAGGAGAGAGGTAATTGCGGTAATGCGTGCAACAATTGTATATAAGGTGGGAGAGTCCGCTTCGCCCAAGATTTGTTGGCGGATCATGTCATAGGACTCCGGAAGTCGTAGAAGATAGCATACAACAAGAAGTTCTTGGAAGTGCTTCTGCTATTCGACCAAATCCACAGAGAAGGGGTGATGTTGAAGAATCTCAGCCCTGAGAGCCTGTACTTGTTGATAGGCGGCAGCATGAGACATGGAAGGACGGGCAAAGAGATTTGCATATAAAGTATAGATGCGGGACGTCTGAGCCCCCTTTGAGTATATAGCAGCAAGATGAAGCCAAGCCTTCTTAACCGTCTCATCATGACGGATGATGGGAAGACATTCATCTGAAAGGTTGTTAGCTATCCAAGTGCACACAAGTACGTTGCTAGCATCCCAGTCGTCAAACTCAGCAGAAGAGGGAGGAGGAGGATCATCAGTGAGGTGGTGGCATTTGCGTTGTGAGCGAAGAAGGAAGGTAAATGGGACACTCCAATCCGGGTAGTTGGAACCGATAATCTTGGAGACGGTGCCAAGATTCCCGGAAGGAGTGGGAGGAGGGGGCGGATCGGCCACAGGAATAGCGGTGGTGGTAGAGGACCCGAAAAGAGCCATAGAAGAGAGGTCGCTCGGGAAGCAAGCCACGGAGACCGCACGAATAAGAAGGGACAAGAATAACATAAACCGCGACGAATAAAAGAAGAAACCGCAGTGGACACAAGCTGAGGTTCTGGAGCGGTCACGGTGTCAACACAACAGCGGCTAGATAGGCCACGACCAACCAGCGGAAGAAGGAAGAGGGAAAGAAGTCAGGCGGGTAGATAAAAGGCTGTGCGAACAGGAAGTCGGGCTGGTAGATAGAAAACCGCGCGAACAAGAGATAGAGAAATCACGAAAGCAGTTTGCGGATTGAGAGAGAGAGAGATGGAGCGAGAAGAGGAAGAGAGACCGCGCGAAGAGTCAGCAAGAAGAGAAGCAAACTGCGCGGACAGGAGAAGGCACTATATCAGGAGAAAAAGATCGACTCCTCTGATACCATGTACGAACAGACAAGAATAAACCGAAAAATGGAATAATAAAAATCTTTATTATCCAAAAAAGATGTGTATTACAAGGTATGGCCTCCCTTTTATAGAATGGAGGAGATGAGAGAATACAATTAAACAATGTGAGACTAAATAATTATAGGTACAGGCAGTTTAACATAAATATAAGCCGACCAAGCCGCGCGGTTAGATGAATAGGCTAACCGTCCGGCATCCACCAGAAGGAGATAATAAGCCGCCAGGGGAGACCGCCTGATCTCCCGGTCTCCAAGTTGGATTAGACAAACAGGCAGACTGCCAGGACACCAACAACAACAGTCCGGCAACCAAACTACTGGAGAGAAATCGACAGACCGCACGGTCTGTAATCCGCCAGAGTCAAACCGCCAGACCGCCCGGTCTCTATTCTACAACATACCGGAGTAGGGGCTGGCCCTCCTTATCAAGGAACTTCCCGCTGATGCCGAAGTTCTGATGCCCTTTCAGCACTAGCTTGACGGGGGCCTCGGCGGGGGTCTTGGCAGATTCCCCTACGGCAGTCGCTTCGCCCGCAGCGGGAGGGATCTCGGCCGGGGTCTCAGCGGGGGACTTGCCCTAGTCTGCCGCACTTATCTTCTTGGAGGGAGTAGGAGGAGGGGAGTTGGGTTTTCGCTTTCGTACACTTAGCGCGGATGAGGATCTGGGCTCCTTTTGACAAGCTTGAGAGGCAGACTTGGCGAGAGCCAGGGTGCTGGCGAAATACCTGGCCTCGTCAAAGTGTTGGCGGAGAGGAATTTCTCGTTCACCTGCGAAGCTTTAGTGATTAAAAATTCATGATCAATGACAAAGGGTTGCGAAAGAGGGCCAAAAAGGTATCTTCTTCGGGAGGAACTGGCTGAAGAGAGTCTAGGCCTCGCCAAAGGAACTAGATGTCGAAGGCTTTCGACCCAAAGAAATCGACGAGGGAACCCTCTTGCCCTCCAAGGGCAAGATGCTTGTAGGTCGCCTCGTCATACTGAACGGGCGTGAAGGGAATATTATCGAAAGGCCTAGAGATGAAGACGAATTTCTGGGCCCAATGGTGGTTCTTGTTGGCAAGACCGTCAGTCTTCACTGATTGCCCAGAGAAGAAGACTGCTCCCCCTTTTGCCTGGAAGTTGAACAGCTTCCTGAAGACTGGCAGACTGAACTCGATCCTTTCCGCCCGCATGTAGCAGGCGAAAGCTATCAAGATGGCGATAGAGTTGGGGTTGAGCGGGCTGGCACTACCTCGTAATAGCGCATGGCCAGGCGCACTTCCAGCCAGAGGGTAGGCGGAACCATACCTCTAAGTGTTCTAAGGGGATGGCGAGCTCCCCTTCCGGCTCGAGGTTAACCCTGTCATTGTTCCCAGGGTTTCGCGCGACGAACCCCAGCGAGATGAAGTTCTCGATTATCGTGAGGTATTTCACCTACGTCAGCCGGCAAGGCGGGAAGTTGTGGTCCAGGAAGGTTTGCGCGCACTTTGAGCGGCCCTCAGTCTCGCCAAGCATCTTGATGAAAGGAGGGAAGAGAAAGGGTTGTTAGGAGAGAGACTCTGAGTTGCAGAGGGTAGCGCGAGCAGGGTATGGAGGAAGACTGAGGCGCAGAATCAGGAAGGAGTAAATGCAGTTGGTGGACTTGCCTATTTATAGAAAGAGAAGTAATTATTAGGGATCTTCTGGGGCGACGGTTGGCAGATTTGGACAGTTGACTCTTCGTATTTCACCCCGCCTCAACGACGTCTCTTGCACCTGTAAATGACGAAGAGCTTACATGAGCAGCCCGGGTGATAGCAAGGCACCATACATGAACGAAATATAATAAGGTGCGAAAACAAAGCACTCGGCAGGATAGATAAAATAGAACATATAAATAAGTGTCAAGGGGGTCTCACCGGGCGAGAGCCCTAAAACAATAACAGTTAACAATAATAACAATAATAAACAAATGTTTTGGGGGTACAACAATGGAAGGGTAGGCTGAGAGGTTGGGGATATGCAACACGAGACCCTGCGCGGTTTAATATTGCTCCCGATGCCATCGGCCCACACCTTTCCTTCTCGATCTCGGCGGCACCCGCGGGTAGTGGTAGGCGTTCAGGGCGGTGAGCCCCTGGATGGCCAAGCGTAGCTGATCCCGCACTCGCGCGATATGCCGTCCAGGGGATATCTCCTCGCACTCGACCTAGCGCTCCTGTTCGCTGAGAAGGTGAGTATAGTGTCGCTCGATCACAGACATCTGCCGCTCGGCTGACTTTTCAGGTCTATATAACGCCAGCGAGTCGGCTTGGCGCATCGCGACGAGCTTTTTCAGGACTTCAGTTATCCGCTTTCGTCGGGCTCTGCCTCTCCCGTTGGCATCCAGATATTCCTCCATGTCATTGGGATAGGGCAGGGGCGAGATCGCCTCCTCTTCTTCATTTGCTTCTGCCTCCGCGACTTCCACCTCTACAGCCGTCAGATCTAGAGAGAAAATTTAGTCAAAGTCAAGCAAGGGCGAAAAGACTGGGCAAGGATCGCTTACCTATAATGGGTGGTGGGATCTCGACATTAGATTGGTGAGAAGGGCATGGCTACCCTTCCACGCCTTTCCTAAAGAGCAAATGTATGGGTTTGCCCCGTCCCGGGCGGTGCCTCGCGGGCTCCAGGGTATTGCTTACGGTCAACTGGAGGGCGGCGATGTCTTCTTCCGCCGGCGGCCGAGACTCTGGTGCGGGTACATTTGGTGCAGTTGTAACCCTTCCAGGCGAGAGGGGGAGATCGGTTGCAGCGTTATCGGGATCATTGGGCGCTGGAATTTGGGGGCTCCGGTGGATGAGCCTTGCGCTGTCGATGGCGGGAGCTGCATAAAAACATGTCAGCGAAATGAAAGTGAGCCACACAAGATGAATAACATGCTGGGTTACCAGGATGGGTTGCGGGCTCGACTTGGGTGGTCGGGGGATGGCCTTCGGGACCAGCTGCAGGTTCTCGCTAAGGGGTCGAACAGGCTCAGTATCAGCCGAGGGTTCTCGGCAGCAGTTTCTGGAACCTATCAGCGAGAAGGGCGGCGTGTCACATGCAACGAAGCGGAATTACACCAAAAAGTGAGGCGATATGAATACCTCCAATGGGGGGGGGGGGGGGGGGGTTCTCGACGCGATCGGGGGTCGGGGAGGGCGAGGCAAAAGCTTTCTTTGAGTGGTCTCGCCTGACCGACTTAGCCTTCTTCTTCTTTGGCCAGGAAGGCGTGCTGGCTGGCTTCTAACGCATAAGCCAGGGTGCCACCTTGGCATAGTTGGCATGGGTCCTCACCTGAGTTGCTGTGAGATGGTCTTGGAATTCTTTCGAGAGTGGCTTCTCACTACGCTTGACATACATCTTGACAAACTTGCGAGAGCTAAAGTGCTAGATGACGACAACAATGGTGGCCTGAGAACTGGCCTGGCGGCATATATATATATATACCGGGCCAAGGTAGGGCCCACCCAAGATTCCCTTTCAGGTCAACAAGAGCCCAACGAATATCTGGGGTTGGACGTGTCTTTCCAAGCGCAAGGCTAGCTCGCAAAGATTAGGGATTGTGTACAACCCCATATTCGATGGGTGAGACCAAGATGCCCCAAGGACCCGGATTAGGCTAGCCTTAGGCTAGTTTTTGGCTGAAACCAGATCAGATAAGTAAGTAGTAGAGAAGGTTCCCGCCCAGGGCAAGTGAAAGTGCTTGCGCCTTGGGTCGACGGGAGCCCTCCAACCCTTAACATTGATTAATGCTTCTCCACTCAACGCCCCTTCAGTCTTTAGGTTCCCGCCCAGGGCAGGCAAAATGGCTTGTGCTTCGAGTCGGAGGGAGTCCATCATCCCTCAGCGTTGAGTGATGCTTCTCCACTCAACTCCCCTTCAGTCTTTTGGCTCCTGCTCGGGGTAGGCGGGAAGGCTCCCATAAGAGGCAAGCACTGGGCCTGCAGAGATCAGCGGAAAGGCTTCCGCCAAGTGGGGTCCAGAGGTGAAATTACCTGGATGCCCCTAGATCTGCATTTAGCTCCTCAAAACAATGGAGTTTGGCTATTGGTAGACCAGCCCAGGGTATTTCAGTAATTTTACAGCAGCGAAATTACGTTTTCTTGCAGACCGGATATTGGAATTCTATAAATAGACCCATAGAGTTCCTCAAAAGGCAAGCTAGCATATTCTTGTTAAATTTCCCAAGATGAGCAGGAGATAGCTCTGATACAAAGTAAAACTTTCAGAGCAATCAAGCTGTCAACTTGATCAAGCAGAAAGCGGAACTAGGCGCAGGAAAACTCAACCTATCCGAACCCAAATCAACTAGATGTAAAACAGAAGAGCAAGAATCTTGTACTATAATAAACTTCTTTACAATGTGAGACATACATGGCAAGACATGATTTGTCGATGTATCACCGAAGCAGAAAAAATACAAGGCAAAAGATCAGTCCGTGCGGACTCAAGGAGTAACTGCCAGAACTACTGCTGTACTATGGTGTCTGCTCAGTCCGCCTAGTCTCCAGACCGCAACCAAGCCGTACAGACTACCCATTATTCTAATGCAAGCTCTACTCGCCGATCTGCAGGCTTCGACCTCTACTTGTGCATCATAGGAGTATCACCAACGACCTTGGGCTCAAGATCCCAAGCCCAGTCTGCTCTGAGGGTAGTCACCTCCTCAACCTTTGCGTCATCCACCACCTTGACTCTAGTGGTCTCATCACAGCTAGAAGGTATTCGCTCGACCTGAGGGCCAGTAAGGAAACATGAGACCGAGCTCACAGTATTTCCTCCGCTATATCGAGCTGATGGATTGATGATCCTCTTTGACCTCCAAAGAGCCTGATCATGGATGGCAACCTCTGTTACTCCTTCCGAACCAGCTCCGTTCCCGGGTAAACCCAGAACAATGCTCCCCTTACTTCCTGAACAAGAAGCCACCGTACTGGAACTAGAAGCACCTGGAGCATCGCTCACCCTGCTTCTTGTGCCAGATGTCTCTGCTCTTGAACTAAAATAGTCTGGACCATTGCTCCCCTTGCTTCCTGAATCATAAGCCTATGTACTAGAGCCAGAAGCACATGGAGCAATGCTCCCCCTGCTTCCTGAACCAGACCCCTTTGCCCCGGAGCTAGAATAACCTGGATCTCCTGGTGACACAGGCAGCTCCATCTGAACCTTAGCAACAACCTCCTTCAGCCCACCGTCTGACCTGCTCTCCTCTAGCTCCACACATTAGCTACCACAATACGACGTCAGCTCATTGAAGACAACGTCTCTTGACACTATGAACCTCTTCGTCGCTGGATCCATACACCTTCATCTCCTCTTCTGCTCATCATACCCAACAAAGACTAGCTTCATCTTGAGAGCATCCGGAGCGTGTATGTAGCAGGTAGAACCAAACACCCGTAGGTGCTTCACGCTGGGCTTCACCCCGAACATCAAATCAACCAGAGTCTTTATGATGATCAGACTCAGAGGCATCTGATTGATGACATGAGACACGCAGGCCATCCCTTCCGCCCATAAGGCCTTAGGAATCACTTTGCATAGAAGCCAACACATGCAGGTCTCCGTCAAAAGATGGATCATCCAATCTGCAACACCACCTTGTTGTGAAGTATGTCCACGAGAGATCTACCTTCGGATCTCATGCTTCCTACAAACGTTTGAGAACACAGTTGATCTGAACTCACCTCCGTTTCCCGTCCTCAACTTCTTAATCCACAGGCCAAGCTGACCCTCCACAAGCTTCTTGAACTCCACTGTTGAAACCGAAATTCGATCTCCTGTGGAGTTCACCCTTGGGGAAGGGGTGATCGCGCACCTAATTCACTCCTGCAAGCAAAACAACAAAAGAAACAAGGGAGAACTGACGCAAGGGCTTGGCGGGGAGGACCACCCACCATACACCCGAAAGATCTGAGAGCGCTTCCCCTCCTTAACCAAAGGCCGAGCTAAGGTACCCTCAAAAATCACTTGGAGGCTGGAGCAAGAGAGCACCGGAAGCATGCCTTCTGAGGTACCCCTTTGGTCATATTTATAGATTTTAGAATTTGAACTGCCAATAACCAAACTAAACTGACCTGAAATTACCAAAATACCCTTGGCTGGGTCTGCCAACAGCCGAACTCCGCTGTTTTTAAGGGCTATGGGAAGACTAGCGGGGGCAAAATAGTAAAAAGTACCTCATAGATCTGGGCGAGCTGGGGAGCTCAGCCACTCCTGAAAATCCGGCTCGCCTGCTGTTGCCAAGCGCCTTCGCGCGAGCGCGAGCTGGGACGGCGAGCTCTTCCATTGGCCAGCTATCATTAGTCGATCTCAGCTTGACGAAACCTGGAGTCAGCTCGACGAATGCCGAACTCGGGCTCGGCGGGTGCCGAGCTCGGACTTCTGATTCTCCTGCCTAGCTCTCCTGGCCTCCGAGCGATCTGCATCGCTGGGTCTGGTTCCTGTGGACCTTACTCGCCAGATACGGGGTTGTACACAATCCCCGCTCTTTTTGAGCTTGACAAAGCTCGGAAAGAAACATCCAACCCCAAGTGTTCGGCGAGTGCGAGGTGAGCCAGAGGGAACCTTCGGGTGGGGTCCACCTGCGGCTATATAAATACACCTGCATGTCTGCCCGACTCTTGCCATTCCACTTGCTATAGCCCTGCAGCGATGCCGATCCCAAAGGAGATCCAAGAGCGCCTTAACCGAGCTCGCCAGGCCTCTTCTGCTCGCATGGCTGCCCTGACAGCGGTCCCAGCCGCTGTACCGCAGTGTGGCTTTGCCGAGCCCGACCCTAAGAAGGCGAAACAGTTCCCTCAAGCGGCCGAGCCCATTTATGACGACCTAAGGACCACCTTGGAGCATGGGACCGACTCCTCCACTCTGCCTGCCCCCAAAAAGGGCAAGTATGTTGTCGAGATCAGCGACGGCCCGGATAGCCAGCTTGATGGCATGGGGGGCGCCGCGCCGCGAGACATCACCCCGCGAGCCAAGACCACCCTTGGGGACTCGCGATTCATGACTCCGGAGAACCGTCCCTGGGACCCGTCCCCTCCCATTGGGACCTTGGGGGTGAGCTCGTAGAGGCCGAACTCACTGGTGCGCCCCCCCTCTCCTCAGCGAGTAGTTGTGACCACGGGGGCGGGTATGGAGACCATCCCCATCCCGGTATTCGAGCTTCTCTCTCGGGGAACGCGCGGCCCAGGTCGCGGGAAGGACCTGAGGTTTGTCCCTCCACGCATCTCCTTTGAGTTGCTGAGCTCATCAGGTAAAGTTTCCCAGGATTCTTGTTACGCAAGATTCCATCATGCCTCCCCTTGTTGATGTTTCTGTCTTTGCAGTTCCCCCCAGCCAATCCACTGTCGAGGAATCTTCGCGGGCAGCCCATTACTCCCCCCTCCCCTCCTCGAGCTTGCTGGACTCTTACCTAGGCCCCGAAGTGGGGCAATGCGAGCTGACCAGGAGGGGGTCAAGCTTTTCAAGAAACTGGTGTGTGGGCTATGCGAGATGCAGGAATTCAATGAGGCGCTGCATAGAGATTATGCGCGTCTTGCCGACGAGGTGTGAAGCGGTCAGGCTGGCGAGATGATGTCTCCATCCCGGCTCCTGGATAAGATAGATGATGGCCTCTCGGTGGAGCAGAGGAATTCGGGGGAGGATTCGCGAGTTCCTTCCCGCGTGGCAGTCCGGGGTACGGGGGCTGCGAGGCCGGGGTAGATAAAAGGCGACTCCCTTGCCGAGCCGATCGGTACTCGCCTCCTGGTCCCCCCTGCCCGCGCGCCCCGCTTCTTTATTCCTACACTAGATTGCTGTAATAAATAACTTCAAACATTCTTAGGTGTGGCTTGTATTTAAATAATAGTAATTATATTGCTTCTCATTTGACTTAGCCTTGGTTGGAACGTGCCGGAAGTCGGCGAGCTAGGGGTTGGCGAGCTGGGCCGATTGGACAGGTTGGCCCCCTGATTACTTTTTCTATAAATAGCCCCCCACCCCACCAACCCCCGTACTACTGCCTGAAATGCTTACTTTTCCCTCTTTTCCTGCGCTTTTCCTCTTTTTTGCTCGCGCTCCACCCCTTCTTCTGCGAGCATGGGCAAGACCAACCCTGACGTCGATGACCGCTCCAAGTGCGCCCATCACTTCACTAACTACTCCTTCTCTGAAGGACACACAAGAGAGGCCGAGCTCGCTGAATTTGTGCAACGCCTCGAAAATTGTATTTGAGTCGGTCGCGTAAAAAGGGATTTTTGGTGCCTGTATAGGGGTACTCGACCTAGGACACGGGCGTGTCCAAGGCCGTGTCTGGCTGGTGTTTTGGTCGATTTCATCCCAAGAAGGACACGACCCGGAACACGGTTGCATGACACGGGCGTGTCATTTGACACGGGCGTGTGCCTACCCGTGTCAGTACCCGTGTTCAGTTGGGTCGTGTCGGTTGGCGTGGCGGTTATGCGTGACACGCCCCAGGTCATGAGCGTGTTGAGAGACCTGACACTGGCGTGTTAGGTGGGACACGGGCATGTCTGAGCCCGTGTGAGTCTCTGTGTTCGACGATCATGCCTGTATCGAGGCACACGGCCTGAGACACGGCCGTGTGCGAGGCCATGTTCGGCCCAGGTCTAGGGAATTTTGTGTAAATCTGAGCCGTTCGTTTTCTTTAATTAAGATCCAAGGGCTCAGACAGTTTCCTGCTCGGTTAAGGCCGGGATTAAGGGAGTTAATCCTTCATTTCTCTCCAACCATTCTTTCTCTCAAGGAGTTGGAAAGAGGAGGAAGAAGGAAGGGATTCCGGCCACCAGCGGAGCATCAGAGCACCGTTTTGAGATCTGAGAGCGGATCCGTGGAGGAAAGTTCGTTACGAAGAGTTCTGTCCATGTAGTTTTTCCATGGCGCCAAAGCGGACTACAAGGGTAACGATTCTCTACTTGAGCATGCGAAGCTCTTTCTTTCTGCATAAGGAATCCCGCTCCCGCGAGTGTGCGGTGAGTGCGTGGTGTTCCTTGGGGTTGATGTGAATAGTCCCCCTTGTGTTGCATATAGAGTCCAGAATCGAAGTACGGACATAAGCATTGTGTGTGAAGCCTACCCGGACATGTATTGTCTGGATCAGTGATGTTGCATTTGATATGTTTTGCTAGAGAAGACTCCGTGCTTTGGGTTTTCGGATTTCTACGTGGTAGATTGTAGCAGGGATCCTTGGAGGTTAGCTCCAAGGCGCACCCGGAAAACTGATCGGAATCGTTGTTCTGCTAACTTGGCGGTCTAGGAACCGGCCTTGAACATAACTGGGTTATGTGATTGTTTGGAAAATGTTGGGATCCGAGAGAAGCTTGGCTCGTGCGTACGTCTTAATGTGAACTACGCGGTTGAGCAACATGCAAGTGGAATTGGACCTGGGCTATGTGGTTCGGTGCGAGAGACCCGAAAAGGGGACTGGCCGTTGGCATAGTCGGGAGCCTTAGACTAGTCAGGGTCAGAAAGGATAAAATGCTCATGTTGTTGCCATCCTGGGGGTTGTGGTGAAGACGCTGAAGTGTCAGGATTCATCGTTAATGTACCCTGAGTGCACGGGGTGTTTGGCCGTGCGAGCCTACACATGTGGCGAAATATATAGTTGCACTTTATTGTTTAGCTGGGCTAATGAATTGCAGGGAAGGAGCACCGCCGTTCCAACCTAGGGGCGGGGTCGTTATAATTTGGTCGGCTTTTGGCTGACCATAGCTTTGTTTGCCACCGTGCGGTGGAATGTGCTTGCAGGTGCTGCAGAGCCGTGTACCAAATAGCGGGCTGGAGCCCATGTTGCTGTGCTGGCCCTATAAGGCCGTAAAGAATAGTTGTACTTTACTTCTATCATGTGTGGCCGGCCTGGGAGCCGATGTATGGAAAACACTATTTATTAAGTGAACTATTGTAAGGCCATAAGTCCATGTACCCTTTCAGTGTATTTTGGGTTTCATTCCAGTAGTGTGGTTGTGGACATTCATGTTTATTGGATTTAAGTTTTGGGTTCTTTCAACTTTAAAAGCTTCCGCTAGAATGCTCTGTGTAGGACGAGTAGTCTTAATTGGATAGTTTGAATATTCTTATGTAACCCTTCCGACTGTCTGTGGTATATGGCGTCGGGTTCCAGCTGGACCTTCTGCTATATGTCATGTGACGGATGGGGGTGTTACAATTTGGTATCGGACTTCTGGTTACGGTCAGGCTTAACTGAATTCATGGGCAAATTCTTTTAAGGGGTGGTGAGCACATGTGTGCGTCATCGTTATAACATTAAAAAGAACCCATGAATATCCACTTAGGAATGAAAAATACTCGTGTTTGAGGAACCCGCGCGTTCCTATAATTGTTTTTTGCAATTTTGTTTGGTCACTTATTGGTGTTTTGTACGACTATAGGTGACCGGGAGTGGCGCAGAGCTGACAGAAAATCTGGTTTCTGAGGATTATAGTGCACCTAGTGGCGTGCTTGAGACCCCTCCTTCGTTTGAAACCATAAGAAGGATCGTTGAAGTGGTGCTCGCTATGACTAGTACACAGCAGGGAAGTAATGTGCAACCTTTTGTCCCCGAGATGACTTCAATGCCGGGTGGTGTGTTGGATCAAGTGACATTTAGAAGGCCATCAGGTCAGCCATTGAACATGTGCTTGGTGCAGGGTACACACTCAGTTGATGAGTATTTGCAGGCGTTTCCTTTGATAAGCCGCTACCCATGCTTTGAGTTGGAGAACGAGCGGTCTATAGTTGATAGATTCTATAGTGGTCTGCGTGACGAATTGCGAATTCTACTTCTAGGACCAAAACTAATGGGATTCCGATCCTTGGTGGAGTCGGCTAGATCTTTGGAAGTGGATATGAGGAAAATTCACAAAATACCAGTGAGTAGGGTATCGAACTCTGCAAGCCCTATGAGGGGTGCATCTCGCAGAACGCTGAAGAAGAAGGTTAGATCATCGACTAGCAAGGTTACTTACAACTGTCATACTTGTGGCAAGAAAAGGCACTTTTTCCAAGCTTGTCAAGATGGTGCTCAGAAGACTAAGGAATCTATGTCAGGAGCGGTTGAGGACTCTAGTGCCAAGAAAACAGAGTTCAAAATGCCGGCTACCTTAAAGTCTGGATATCGTAGGTGGTATAAGAAGGCTAGGACTTCGGGTCCAGCCCCCCTTTTGGTGCTTCAGGGGAAACTACAGGCCGAACCTCGGGTGCTTGTTATAACTGCGGGAAGACGGGGCATTTTGCTCGTGAGTGTTGGATCGGACGTGCAAAGTCCGAGAGGAAGTCTGAAGTGTACAGCCGGGGCCAGTAGGAGGCCAGGAAGCTCGCTGTCGTGGTGACAGGTACAGTTTAAAACTATAGCAGTTAACTATAAATACATGTCGTCCTTGTGTATGTTAGCTTAGAACTATTTATGTTGAGATTTGTCCTGACTTTCGTTCATTTGGCGAGAGCACCGTTCGTTTAGGGGGCTTCGCGTCCCTGTTTACCCAAATGAATTGTATTGCGTGTCGGAGTACATCTTCCGATGGCAAAAGACAGAATGGATGTGTTGTTGACTAGTAGTGCTCAATGTGCGCAGATAGAATCTGTTGCATTTAGGTCTGGATTGTGAGTCAATAGTTTGATTTGCAAGCGTTGTTACTACCGCTAGGAGAGTTCGATGTGATCTGTAGTATGGTTGGGCTCTCAGAGCAGCAGACATACGTTGATCGAAGTTGCTAGTGGGTTAGTTGAGAACTAGTCATGAGACGAAATTTGCGGGCATGAAAGAGGTCGAGTAAGACGTTGATGTCTGCCCCTCATGTGGTTAAGGTGGTTTGGGGTAGTGCCAAACCGGTGTCACGCTCTCTGTATTGTATAGCGCCAAAAGAGATGGCGGAGTTAAAGGTACAAATACAAGAGTTGTTGGAGCAAGGATATGTGCGTTCAAGTTCGTCACCTTGGAGCGCACTAGATTCTCTTTGTTAAGAAGAAAGATGGGATATTGTGGCTTTGTATTGACTACCGGGAATTGAACAAGCTTACGGAAAAGAATAAGTATCCAATTCCGAGGATTGACAATCTATTTGATCAGTTGGTTGGGTCAACGGTATATTCGAAGTTAGATCTGAAGTCCGGTTACTACCAGTTGAGGATAAGGGAGAGCGACATCCCAAAGACAGCATTCAGTACGCGGTTTGGGCATTACGAGTTCATGGTCATGCCGTTTGGTTTGACCAATGCGCCATCCGTGTTTATGGATCTGATGAACATGACGTTCAGAGAGTACCTGGATCGTTTCGTGATAGTATTTATCGATGATATCCTGGTGTACTCGCAGTGCGAGGAGGATCACTACAATCATCTACACATCGTTTTGGAGACATTGAGAAGGAATCAGTTGTATGCTAAGTTCTCCAAGTGTGAATTCTGGTTATCCTCGATAGCGTTCCTTGGTCATGTTATCAGTGGAGAAGGGATAGCTGTGGATCCAGTGAAGATAGTGGCGATACGAGAGTGGCCTACTTTGACTACAGTGACAGAGGTCCGAAGTTTTCTGGGGCTTGCTGGCTACTACAGGCGCTTCGAAGAGAACTTCTCGTGGATAGCGCTACCACTCACGACGTTGACTAGGAAGGATCAGAAGTTTGTGTGGTCTTCAGAGTGCGAATAGGCTTTTGAAGAGTTGAAGAGGCGGTTGACCACGACGCCTATTTTATGTTCGCCAGTTGGAACCGAAGTGTTCGAGATCTATAGTGATGCTTCGGGTAGTGGTTTGGGCTGTGTTCTGCTACAACATGGGAGAGTGATAGTCTATGGTTCAGGACAACTGAAGGTTCATGAGAGGAATTATCCGGTTCATGACTTAGAGTTAGCGGCCGTGATATTTGCTCTAAAGCTTTGGAGGCACTACCTGTACGGTGTGAGGGTCGATATTTACACCGATCTTAAGAGCTTGAAGTACATGTTGGATCAAAAGGATCTGAACATGAGGCAGCGTAGGTGGATGGAGTTCTTAGGGGACTACACTTTTAAGATTCATTATGTGCCTATGAAGGGAAATGCAGTGGCGGATGCGTTGAGTCGTAAGATTCCCGCACAGGCCAACTGGTTATCGGTACATGATGAGAGATTGGTCCATGAGTTGGAGGCTTTGGAGATATCTTGTGTCGACAAGCAGTCTAGTGCTGAGGCGAAATTATTTTGGACAGAGGTGCAGTGTGACCTAGCTGATAGAGTTCGACGGGCTTTGGTTTAGGATAACAGCATGAAGCAGATCTTGGATGAATCATTGGATGGGTCAAATTCCCAGTTTGCTGTTGAGGATGGGTTGCTAAGGAAGGACGGTCGCCTATGCGTTCCTAGTGCGGATAATCTTCGGGAGGAGTTGATGTATGAGGCTCATCATACCAAGTACTCAATCCACCCGGGAAGCATGAAGATATATAGAGACATGAATAAATTATTCTGGTGGCCAGGATTGAAGAAGGATGTAGCACTTTATGTGGCCAAGTGTCGTACTTGTGCATTGGTGAAGGCGGAATGCCAGAAATCCGGAGGTTTCTTGAAGCCCCTACTATCCCAGAATGGAAATTCGATGACATATCTATGGATTTTGTGCATGGTTTGTCGAAGTCACAGAAGGGAAACGATGCCATTTGGGTGGTCGTAGATAGGTTGACAAAGGTGTCACACGTTATTCCGAACAGGAAGGAGGATCTGGTAGAAAAGTTAGCCAAACTATACGTGGATAATATTGTACGGTTGCATAGTGTGCCCCGCAGTATTGTTAGTGACCGAGATGGACGCTTTACGCCGAAGGATTGGAGGTTGGTGCATAGTATGTTGGGAACTAAGCTGAGTTTCAGTACAGCCTTTCATCCACAGACGGATGGTCAGATCGAGAGGGTCAACAAGACTATGGAGGATATGCTTCACATGTGCATCCTAGATTTCAGAAAACATCGGGAGGATCACCTGTATATGGTGGAGTTTGCGTATAACAACAGCTTTCAGGCGAGCATTGGTATGGCGCCTTTCGAAGCCTTGTACGGGAGGAAGTGTCGTACGCCGTTGTCTTGGTTGGAGGCAGACGAATCAAAGTTGTATAAACGTCAAACGGTGAAAGACGCCACTTCAATGATGTGTACAATTCAGGAAAGGTTGAAGATCGCTCAGGATAGACAGTCAAAGTACTATAACGCCAAGCATAGGAACGTGGAGTTCAGTGTTGGCGACATGGTGTATCTAAAAATCAAGCCGTTCAAGGGTGTATCACGGGTTCGACGCTTGAAGAAGCTGAGTCCGAGATACCTTGGACCAATTGAAATCTTGGAGCGTGTTGGCGAGGCGACGTGTAGATTGAAGCTGTCGGTGGAGTTGAGTGGGCTACATGATGTGTTCCACGTGTCGGTGTTGCGTAAGGCAGTGCAAGAGGCTTCGCAGATCATTGCAGACAATCAAGTACCGGTTGATTATGAGTTGACAACAAGGGTCAAGCCGGTACGTATTGACGATGTTGCAGTCAAACGACTTCGCAACAAAGAGGTCCGGATGGTTAAAGTCCGTTGGGATAACTGCGGACGGGAGGAGCTTTCTTGGGAGCGAGAGCAAGCTATGTTGGAAGAATACCCCGAGTTATTCCATTCAGGTAACATTTAATTTTATGTACCTTTTACTTAATTTCGGGACGAAATTCCTTAAGTGGGGGAGATTTGTAACGCCCCGAAAATTGTATTTGAGTCGGTCGCATAAAAAGGGATTTTTGGTGCCTATATAGGGGTACACGGCCTAGGACACGGGCGTGTCCAAGGCCGTGTCTGGCTGGTGTTTTGGCCGATTTCATCCCGAGAAGGACACGGCCAGGAACACGGCTGCATGACATGGGCGTGTCATTTGACACGGGTATATGCCTACCCGTGTCAGTACCCGTGTTCAGTTGGGTCGTGTCGGTTAGAGTGGCGGTTATGCGTGACACGCCCCAGGTCACGGGCGTGTCGAGAGACCCGACACTAGCGTATCAGGTGGGACACGGGCGTGTCTAAGCCCGTGTGAGTCTCTGTGTTCAACGATCATGCCTAGATAGAGGCACACGGCCTGGGACACGGCCGTATGCGAGGCTGTGTTCAGCCCAGGTCTGGGGAATTTTGTGCAGATCTGAGTCGTTCGTTTTCTTTAATTAAGATCCAAGGTCTCAGACGGTTTCCTGCTCGGTTAAGGCCGGGAGTAAGGGAGTTAATCCTTCATTTCTCTCCAATCATTCCCTCTCTCAAGGAGTTGGAAAGAGGAGGAAGAAGGAAGTGATTCCGGCCACCAGCGGAGCATCAGAGCACCGTTTTGAGATCTGAGAGCGGATCCGTGGAGGAAAGTTCGTTACGAAGAGTTCTGTCCGTATAGTTTTTCCATGGCGCCAAAGCGGACTACAAGGGTAACGATTCTCTACTTGAGCATGTGAAGCTCTTTATTTCTGCATAGGGAATCCCGCTCCCGCGAGTGTGCAGTGAGTGCGTGGTGTTCCTTGGGGTTGATGTGAATAGTCCCCCTTGTGTTGCATATAGAGTCCGGAATCGAAGTACGGGCATAGGCATTGTGTGTGAAGCCTACCCGGACGTGTATTGTCTGGATCGGTGATGTTGCATTTGATATGTTTTGCCGGAGAAGACTCCGTGCTTTGGGTTTTCAGGTTTCTACGCGGTAGATTGCAGCAGGGCTCCTTGGAGGTTAGCTCCAAGGCGCACCCGGAAAACTGAGCGGAATCATTGTTCTGCTAACTTGGCGGTCTGGGAACCGGTCTTGAACAAAACTGGGTTATGTGATTGTTTGGAAAATGTTGGGATCCGAGAGAAGCTTGGCTCGTGCGTACATCTTGCCATCTTGGGGGTGGTGGTGAAGACGGTGAAGTGTCAGGATTCACCGTTAATGTGCTCTGAGTGCACGGGGTGTTTGGCCGTGCGATCCTACACCTGTGGCGAAATATATAGTTGCACTTTATTGTTTAGCTGGGGTAATGAATTGCAGGGAAGGAGCACCGCCGTCCCGACCTAGGGGCGGGGTCGTTATAATTTGGTCATCTTTTGGCTGACCGTTGCTTTGTCTGCCACCATGCGGTGGAATGTGCTTGCAGGTGCTGCGGAGCCGAGTACCAAATAGCGGGCTGGAGCCCATGTTGCTGTGCTGGCCATAGAAGGCCGTAAAGAATAGTTGTACTTTACTTCTGTCATGTGTGGCCAGCCTGGGAACCGATGTATGGAAAACACTATTTATTAAGTGAACTATTGTAAGTCCATAAGGCAATGTACCCTTTCAGTGTATTTTGGGTTTCATTCCAGTAGTGTGGTTGTGGACATTCATGTTTATTGGATTTAAGTTTTGGGTTCTTTCAACTTTAAAAGCTTCCGCTAGAATGCTCTGTGTAGGACGAGTAGTCTTAATTGGATAGTTTGAATATTCTCATGTAACCCTTCCGACTGTCTGTGGTATATGGCGTCGGGTTCCAGCTGGACCTTCTGCTATATGCCATGTGACGGATGGGGGTGTTACAATGTTTTGGTGACCATGTGACGCCAGACTTCGAGGCACGCCGGCTGAGGCAGGGGGAGGCCATCAACACTTTTTATGATGACGAGATCGCCTTACCCATCTCGCACTTTGAGGTGGGGCTGCGCCTCTCCCTCTGGCCGGAGATCCGGCAGATTCTGAAATACTCTAGTGCGGTGCCCGCACAGCTGAATTCAAACGCCATCATCATGATGGTGGCGTACGCGAGCTACCTTCGCCGAGAGAGGATTGAGTTCAACCCGACGGTGTTCAGGAAGCTTTTCTCCTACAAGGCTACGCCAGATGGAGTCGCCTACTTTATGGGCTCGCTGATCAAAGTTCGCGAGATCGCGAACAAGCATCACAATTGGATGACCAAGATCGCCTTCATCAAGGGCGATCTCGGCAACATCCCTTACTCCCCCCAGCAGAAGGGCGAGGAGGTCTACCGCCTCCCGTCCATGTCAAGTAATGATGCCGACCTCCACAAGTACTTCCTCCACAAGGAATTCGAGGTCGCCTTCCTGTGAAGGGGCCTCGACGCGCTCCGCCCCATCCTGCCCGGCGAAGGTACTGTCTACTCTGCTGCTCAGCTCGCCATATTTGCCAAGGAAACCTTTCTAAGTTTTCCAAGTTTTTCTTGCAGGGGAGCGGCTAATCCCCGTGAACCCGCCATTTGCAGACTCGGGATTGTACCCGGACCCTCTCACTCGCGAGAAGGCAGCGGCGGCGGCCTGCCGAGACGAGGCGGCCTTCTCCAAACCCTCTTCCAGCAAGAGACGGCCTGAGGATGCGGGGTCTAGCCCGCCCCATCGCCAAAAACTACCCAAAAAGATGAAGAAAGCCGTGCCGGCTTCACGGGAGAAACAACATCAACAACATCAATCCAGCCCCAATTACATGAGCTCGCCCGAAGTCATCCCCGACGCATCGCCGGAGAGCCCGCTGAAGGAAATCACCAGCAAGGGGCGGATAGGTGGCGAGACCTCTGTTCCTCCTGCGGCGAACTCTCCACCTCCTTCGACAAAGAGGACGGCTTGCGAGCTCGGCGTGCCAAAAGAGCATCCCCTCTTCAGCTTTGGGGGGCGGTGGAAAGACTCGGCGGGCGAGCCAATGGTGCAGTGGGACGAGCTGGCCCACCGGGTTTCCATCTCCACCCTTCACCCTCCTGGCATGACCGCGAGCCCACCACGGGTCACGCTTACGCCCTCAGCTTCGGCCTCTATGGCCGGGAGGACACCGAGTCCTATAAGGGCATGAACCTGTTGAAGCTCGGCCATGAGGGCTTGCAGGCCCACCTGCGAGCCATGGAGCTCCATCATATGTTAGTCCGCCGCAGCTTCGGCCTCAACAACCAACTTCAAAAAGCCGAGCAGGCCCGCGACATCGCCAAAGACAAGGTCGCCGACCAGACGAGGCAGCTCGGCATAGCTGAGGGTCTTCTCGCCCAGGCCGCCGACGGATTTGTGAGTATCAAGCTTCCTCTTCCCTCTTTTACTTAAAACATTTTACGCCGTTGTTATCAAACTTTACTTTTTCATCAGGATACCAAGGCCGTTGGGGAGTTGCGGGCTCGTAATGCCGAGCAGGGGGAGGAGATCGGCCAGTTGCGCGCCCGACTTGCCGAGATGGATGGGGCGAATGTGAGGCTGAAGGAGGAGAATCAGAACCTCAGCCGCGAGGTCTGCCGCCAGGCGGAGATCTTCTTCCCGGCCAGTGACGCCGATCCTACCCTCCCCTATAAGAGGCCGAGGATCTTTGGCGAGGACGACCTCACCGAGAGGCTGCAGATCAACTCCATCCAGGCCGCCGAATGCACCCTCCAGATGATGAAGGACACTGGAGTGCTGGTGGAGGGGTGCAAGGAGATCTTTGTCAGGGACCTAATGCCGAGCTTGTTCCCGGCGACGCCGCCCTGCGAGAAGGAGGACAACTTGGACGCGCTCTTTGGGAAAAGCTTTCAGGACCCGTCTGGCGGAGGGGAGGAGGACCGTCAATCCGGCGAGGGTGGCAAGGGCTAATTATATACATACTTTCTTTTGTTTTCTCGTCGAGACGAGCTCCACCTGTAAACATTACTGTTTAATAAAATACATTTTTGATTATAGCCTTGACCATTGTTTTCCATCTTTTCTGTCTTTGCTGTGTTTTGCATGCCCGCGAGCCCTTCCCTTGGCGATCTCGCGTAGATAGATTTTATGAGTAGGAGAGTCGTTAGGACTCTCTCCTGAGAGCACATTTTGAGAGCTTGCCAATTCTCAGGACTCGCCCCAGCTCGCTTGCGAGCTGCCCATAACCTTATCAATATAAGACCAAATTCTCTAAATTTTCCCAAGTAAAACAAAGTGGGGGGCGAGGTGTCTTGCCAGAATTCGACTCCCTTCGGCGAGGTCCATGGGCCTGGCTTGCCACCATTCTGCCGAGGCCGGGCTGAATTGGCGTGCCCGAGCTCGCCAATGCCGAGCTCTCCTCTCTCATTCTTAGAAGGGTCAAGCTTGTTAGACACTACCTGGGGAGTGTAGGACTTCCCTGAGTGACCCCCTCCCCCCTCAGCTAGGTGAGAGCCTGACAGTGGGATCTGCTAGGGCTCTGAGGATGACACCGAGTGACTTCCAGCCCTGCCAGCTAGGTGAGAGCCTGACAACGGGATCTGCTCAGGGTCCAAGGCTGACACCATCGAGTGACTTCCAGCCCTGCCAGCTAGGTGAGAGCCTGACAGCGGGATCTGCTCGAGGTCTAAGGATGACACCAAGTGACTTCCAGCCCTGCCAGCTAGGTGGGAGCCTGACAGTGGGATCTGCTCGGGTTCCAAGGCTGACACCATCGAGTGACTTCCAGCCCTGCCAGCCAGGTGAGAGCCTGATAGTGGGATCTGCTCGAGGTCTAAGGATGATACCGAGTGACTTCCAGCCCTGCCAGCTAGGTGGGAGCCTGACAGCGGGATTTGCTCGGGGTCTGAGGATGACACAGAGTGACTTCCAGCCCTACCATCTAGGTGAGAGCCTGATAGCGGGATCTACTCGGGGTCTAAGGCTGACAACATTGAGTGACTTCTAGCCCTGCCAGCTAGGTGGGAGCCTGACAGCGGGATCTGCTCGAGGTCTAAGGATGACACCGAGTGACTTCCAGCCCTGCCAGCTAGGTGGGAGCCTGACAGTGGGATCTGCTCGGGGTCCAAGGCGGACACCATCGAGTGACTTCCAGCCCTGCCAGCCAGGTGAGAGCCTGACAGCGGGATCTGGTCGAGGTCTAAGGATGACACAGAGTGACTTCCAGCCCTGCCAGCTAGGTGGGAGCCTGACAGTGGGATCTGCTCGGGGTCCAAGGCTGACACCATCGAGTGACTTCCAGCCATGCCAACTAGGTGAGAGCCTGACAACGGGATCTGCTCGAGGTCTAAGGATGACACCGAGTGACTTCCAGCCCTGCCAGCTAGGTGAGAGCCTGACAGCGGGATCTGCTCGGGGTCCAAGGCTGACACCATCGAGTGACTTCCAGCCCTTCCAGCTCGGTGAGAGTCTGACAGCGGGATCTGCTCGAGGTCTAAGGATGACACAGAGTGACTTCCAGCCATGCCAACTAGGTGGGATCCTGACAACGGGATCTGCTCGGGGTCCAAGGCTGACACCATCGAGTGACTTCCAGCCCTACCAGCTAGGTGAGAGCCTGACAGCGGGATCTACTCGAGGTCTAAGGATGACACCGAGTGACTTCCAGCCCTGCCAACTAGGTGAGAGCCTGATAGCGGGATCTGCTCGGGGTCCAAGGATGACACCATCGAGTGACTTCCGGCACTGCCAGCTACGTGAGAGCCTGACAGTGGGATTTGCTTGAGGTCTAAGGATGACACCGAGTGACTTCCAGCCCTGCCAGCTCGGTGAGAGCCTGACAACGGGATCTGCTCGGGGTCCAAGGCTGACACCATCGAGTGACTTCCAGCCCTGCCAGCTAGGTGAGAGCCTGACAGCGGGATCTGCTCGATGTCTAAGGATGACACCGAGTGACTTCTAGCCCTGCCAGCTAGGTGAGAGCCTAACATCGGGATCTGCTCGGGGTCCAAATATACTTCATTTCTTCATGCAAACTTATTGTGACAGCATTGATGTGTTAAAGAACTTTATTAAAAATCAAAGCACCACTTACATTTTTCAAGGGAAAAGCATTTTAAGTCGTCAACACTCCAGGTGAGACTTAGGGTCTCGCCCTCCACATTTTGGAGTCGATACCCCCCTGATCTTAAAGCTTCTTTTATAATAAATGGACCTTCCCAGCTGGGTTTTAGCTTCCCCACAGTTTCCGACCTCCCTACTGCATCCACCTTATTCAGCACCAAGTCCCCCTCCACAAATTGCTTGACTCTGACATGCTTGTCAAAGTACTTGGCCATCCTCCTCTTCACCTCTTCTTGTCGGACGGCGGAAAGGTCCCACATTTCTTCCACCATGTCAAGGGAGAGCCGCAACTCTTCCTCGTTCTCAGCCTGCCATTCTTCCCTGCCTTCCCTGGCCGCAATAACTCGAGGTGTTTGAACTTAAAATTCCACGGGGAGCACTGCCTCGCACCCATGAGAGATCTTGAAGGGGGTCTCTCCTGTAGCTGTGTTGGGGGTGGTCCTCAAGGCCCAGAGAATCGCGGGAAGCTGCTCCACCCAGCTCCCCTTCAGATTTACCACTTTCTTTTTTAGGAGGTTAACGATGATTTTGTTTGCGGCCTCCACCTGCCCGTTTCTCCTGGGGTGGTGGACCGAGACGAACCTAAGGTCAATCCCAAGCTGCTCGCAGAAACTGGTAAACTCCTCGCTGGCGAACTGGGGCCCATTGTCCATGACAATGGCCTGGGGCAGCCCATGACAACAGATGATCTCTCCCCAAATGAAATTCCTGATGACCTGGGAAGTCACCTTGGCCAACGCCTTCACTTCCAACCACTTGGAGAAATAATCGATCATTACCAGTAGGAATCTCCTCTGCCCATTGGCCTGGGGGAACGGTCCGAATAAATCCATTCCCCAAATGGCAAAGGGCCAGGGGAATATGATACTCTTGAGTCGCTGAGCTGGCTATAGCTGGAGGGGGGCAAACAGCTGGCACTTGTGGCACCTTCTTGCGAACTCCGTCGCATCACGTACCAGGGTGGGCCAGAAGTACCCTTGCCTGACAATCCTCCCTTCCAGTGTCCGACTCCCGGAGTGGCTCCCACACTCCCCGGAGTGGACTTCTTCCAAGATTCTTTGTACTTCCCCCTCGGCCATGCATCGAGTCATCATCCCCGAGAGAGTCTTCCTGTACAACTGACCGTCTCGGAGGAGGTAGTATACCGACTTGTACCTGAGCTTCTTTTTGTCTACCCCCTCCAGATACTCTCTCGTGGAAAGGAAAGTTATGATCGGGTCCAACCACGAAGGCCGCTGATCTATCTCCATGAGCTCCCCCTCTTCGATGAAGGGGTGAAACAAGTCGGTGATGGTACCACACATCCGGGGACCATGCTTTGCTATCTGATCTACCTGCTCATTCTCCTCCCGGGGCACGTGCTGGATGGAAAAAGTTTGGAACGCGCTAATGATCCCCTTTACTTTGGGTAAGTATAGCTGCAGGGTAGGCTCTCTCGCCTCGAACTCTCCATTGATCTGGGAAGCTACCACCATAGAGTTAGTAAGGACCTCCACGTGCAACACCCCCAGCTCCCTGGCCAGGCGCAACCCTGCTCTCACGACCTCATACTTGGCCTGATTGTTGGTGATGGGAAAGTGCACCACCCGGAAGATCTGAGAGCGCTTCCCCTCCTTAGCCAAAGGCCGAGCTAAGGTACCCTCAGAAAGTACTTGGAGGCTAGAGCAAGAGAGCACCAGAAGCATGCCTTCTGAGGTACCCCTTTGGTCCTATTTATAGATTTCAGAATTTGAACTGCCAATAACCAAACTAAACTGACCTGAAATTACCAAAATACCCTTGGCTGGGTCTGCCAACATCCGAACTCCACTGTTTTGAAGGGCTACGGGCAGACCAGCGGGGGCAAAAAAGTAAAAAGTACCGCATAGATCTGGGCGAGCTGGGGAGCTCGGCCACTCCTGAAAATCCGGCTCGCCTGCTGTTGCCGAGCTCCTTCGCACGAGCACGAGCTGGGACGATGAGCTCTTCCATTGGCTATCATTAGTCGATCTCAGCTCGACAAAACCTAGAGTGAGCTCGACGAATGCCGAACTTGGGCTCGGCGGGTACCGAGCTCGGACTTCTGATTCTCCTGCCGAGCTCGGCTGGCCTCCGAGCAATCTCCAACGCTGGGTTTGGTTCATGTGGACCCTACTTGCCGGATACGGGGTTGTACAACCACAAACAAGCGGAAAATGTTCGAGTTCTCCTTCATGAAGTATACCCAAGTATACCTCGAATAGTCTTCAACCAAAATCAGTATGTACCTGCTGCCTCCAAGACTGGTGGCGACGGTCGGTCCCACCAGATCACAATGGACAACCTCCAAAGGTGCTTTGTATCTGGACCGCGCCTTATCAACCGTAAAGAGATAAGCTTCAATGTGTTGACATCCCGCGCAAGCTTGACCGTCGTCGTAGGATGACAATCTAGGCATACCTCTCACAAGGCTCCTTACCGCTATTGCTTCCAGCTTGTCCATTCCCACATGTCATAATCTTTCATTCCAGATAGCTGCATTATCACTGGCCTTCATCCATTCAGCATCAGGACTTGTTGATGACCCAACCAAGTTCTTCTCCTTACTCCGAACATGAGCAACGTTCACCGAGTGCAAGACAACCTTACACTTCTTCTAGAGGTGACCAGGCTTCTTGCATCTATAGCACCTTGGTCCTTCCTTTCTCTTCCCATCACGCCTAGGAGAAACACTCCTCTCTTGCTGATATGAAGTAGAAGGACCAACCTCCGCAGCCAACTTCACCTTCTTGTTGAACAACCCATCAAGGGAAGTCCAAACCTCTGTAGCTGACCAACATTCGCTGATGTGGTCTAAGAGCTCCGATGAGATCACCTGCTTGAGAACACCTTCGGCTTTCACGTTTGTCTTCTTCCAAGCTCTCATCGCTTCATCATTGCCAGCAGTAACCTCTTACCTTTCTGCTCCACAAACAACCTCCCAAAGGTCCTTGCAAAGAAGATAACATTTCATACATGACTTCTACTTATCAAAGTTTGTCCATGTAAGAAGCTTCATTCCAAGATCACTTGCCAAATCACCTTCCATTGCACTTATCCCTAGTTCACTTTGACTCATAGAAGCACTGAAGCAAACTACAGGTTGATCCACTGCACAAGCCTCTGTTTCCTCTGATACCATGTTAAATTTCCCAAGATGATCAGGAGATAGCTTTGATACCAAGTAAAACTTTAAGAGCTATCAAGCTGTCAACTTGATCAAGCGAAAAGCGGAACCAGGCGCATGAACACTCAACCTATTCGAGCCCAAATCAACCAGATGCAAAACAGAAGAGCAAGAATCTTGTACTATAATCAACTTTTTTACAATACAAGATATGATTCGCCGATGTATCATCGAAGCAGGAAAAATACAAGGCAAAAGATCAGTCCGCATGTAACGCCCCCACCTGTCACATGACATATAACGGTGGGTCCGACCGGGGCCCCACGCCATATAGCACAGACAAGCGAAGGAATTACGTGTGGAAATCAAACTCTACATGTATCCTTAACTCATTCCATTCTAGCGCAGCATTTTTATGTTAGCATGAACTCAAATCAGAATGTCCACCAATACATAAATACCACATTTATATATAACAACACTAGGAATGTATACAACCCACACACCCTGGCCTTATGGCCTTACATGTTCCTCTTTTACAAATCAATAATTTCGTACATCGGCACGCAGGCCGGCCAGACATGAAATCCAAACACAACTCTTTGCATGGCCTTCAAGGGCCTATAGCAGCAAGCTAGCCATTCTTTCCACTTATGCATTTCACGCCACAGCATCTGCAAGTAGACATCCAAACCAACACCAAAAACAAAGTAACGGTCAGCATTTGGCTGACCCATTATAACGACCCTACCCCCTACCCGGGGTAGTGGTTCCTTCCCTGTATGCAGGGCTATCATCTATCAGCAAGTATCATCAAGCATCATATGTATATCATTTTCTTTATCCCGCTAGCAAACACATTACATCACAAACGCTGGAATCCACCAGACGTTCCGTGCACTCAGGGCACCTTCTTGGCGTACTAGAATCCACCAGTCATACACCGCCGATCAGAGGTTTTAACTTGTTGGTTGACCGGACCTAGTCCACCAGTCTCGCAAGCTGGCGACATCCCGCCCAAACCACTCAGAGGTACAACCTCACAGCATCCAATAACAACCAGAGCAGATCGACCCACACCATGTGGTGTGGCAAGCCGGGTTTATCCAAGCTCCCCAAGCATTACCACCCATCGACCCCCCTCCTATTCCGATCGACCCACCCATGTGGTGCAGCAAGCCGGGTTTAACTCGGCTCCCCAAGCATTGCCACCAATCGATCCCTACCTAACTAGATCAACCCACCCTAGTGGTGTAACAGGCCGAGTTTATCTCGAGCTCCCCAGGCGTGCTACCAATTGATCATATCATAACCAGGAGCTTTGCCAAAGCCTCCTCACATTCAGCATCACATCCATACATTCATCACAATGGAAATCCATTTCCATCGTACCAAATCCACGTAGTCTTCTCCGGTTTACCCATGAACATCACCAATCCAGACTACCAGTCCAGATGGGCTTCACACAGCATGCCTATGCCGTACTCCATATTTCCGGCTCTAAATGCAGACTCAACAAAGGAATCACTTCCGCAAATCCACCTCTTGGTGGAGGATTCCAAGCACATGCATAAAGGAAGGACTTCGATGTCCAAGAAGGAGATCGTTACCGATCGCTTCGGTGCCATGAAGTAGCCGGATGGAAATCACCGCCTCGGCTCTGCCTTCACGAACCCGCTCTCGGATCTTCGCTCCGCACTCCGCAGCTCCTACAGCAGCTGGTCGTCTCCTCCCTTCCCTCTTGCCTTAGGCCTTTCTTCCTCCCTTTCTTGGAATAACATGAAGAAGAAGAAGATGAAAAGAAGGATTAAATCTCCTTTTTCTCGGCCTTCACAATACCTGGACAGAGCCCAACCATTGGATCCAGGAAGAGGGAAACAAACGGCTCAGATTTGGCCAGAAAAGCTTGAACACGGCCTGACACGCCCTGTGACACGCCCGTGTCACAGGACGTGTCCCCCTAAGCGGCAGTCAACCGACTCAAAACCAACAGTACACGGCCATGGGACACGCCCGTGTCACAGGCCGTGTCCCCGACACGCCTTCAGACACGCCCGTGTCTGAGGCCGTGTGCCTCAACGAAAATAATCCCAATATAACCCGAGACTTCACACGGCCTGGCACACGCCCGTGTTCCTGGCCGTGTGCACCTGGACACACCCGTGTCCCGCAAACACGCCCTAGCTCGAAACGTCGAGTTGGGTTCGACGACCACTGACACGACCTGTGACACGCCCGTGTCACAGGCCGTGTCCTCACTCGACACTCGACACTCGACGATCGTCGAGAAACAGTCATCGACCTGACGACTTGACACAACCCAGACCTGACACGCCCTGGGACACACCCGTGTCCCAGGCTGTGTCACCCATGCCTGAACACAAATTAGCCCAAATTGACCCAGAACTTCGGGGTGTTACAATCCTCCCCTCCTTCAAATAATTTCGTCCTCGAAATTTGTCTCCAACCAGCCAATCAGCCACAAAACAATTGATTACACACATTTGCGAGCCGTATTTGATGTTACTGCTTGTCTCATACCAAGCCATCGCACAAACTACAAACATACATCACAAACATACATCCCTAACTTCCACTTGTGCACATTCAGCCACAAAAACTTCAAAACAAGGCAACATAATTTATTTATCTCCTCACAATCACAAGTGCACCAAGCTTTTATTCATCACGACTATGGATATACACATAGTTTCCATACACCACCATGGACGATCCAGCAAGTTCCGATTCAGTCCTAGCATCGAAGTGATTCACATCACGCTTCACTTCCGCCCAGCCTCCCGATTTTGAAATTCGCGATTAAGAGACAAATTAAACACCTGAGGCTGAATTTCACCAACGGAGCTTTGCGGCTCTTGCACTTCCATCGCATGCAAGCGAGGTTGCGTCCGGGGTGCAGATGATTCGGCCACTGCTTTACCCTTTTCTTCATATGACGCACCTGTCTTTTTCTCACTCCCTGGAGGGGCATTCCAACAGAATTTTGCTATGTGTCCTTGCTGCCCATATTTATAGCATATACGCGTATCAACACGTCCTGGCCCATACGTAGCCCCCGAAGAAACAGTCGACGACGTTGATTCCGTAGGCCTAAATCTTTTCTTCTCTCGTCATCTAAACTCCGATTGATCCGATGACGACACTTTAAACTCTGACTTTTCCTTTGCCAGTCTCTTATTCTCTTGTACTCGCTTCATATCCTTCTCCAAGGCACGGACTGTATCGACCAACGCTTGGAAGCCTTGGCTCACTGAACTCGGAAGTGCCAACCTCAATTCATCCCGCAATCCTTCATAAAACCTATTTGTCTTTCGCGCTTCCTCCGCAAAGGTAGATCTCGCATATCTCCCCAATCTCGTAAACTCATGCAGGTAGGTATCCATATCTTGCTCACCCTGCACCAAACGGAGAAACTCATTTTCCATCGCAATCCTCTGCGACACGGGCACATACTTGGCTAAAAATATTTGGGCGAATTCATCCATTGAAACCTCCGTTAAACCTCTACCTGCCAAGTGATGCACTTCAATCTCATCCCACCACACCCTCGCATCTCCTTCTAACAGAAAAGTGGCCAACGTCACTTTCTGCTCCTCTACCGTCCTGATTGCAGTTAGGATCCTTTTTACCCTTGCCAACCAATCTTCCGCCTGCATTGGGGAAAGCGCTCCACCAAACGTCGGTGGATGAAAGTTCATAAAACGTGTCAATGACTCGTCACTTGCTTGCGCCTCCACCACCACTGCAGCATGCTCTTGCCTTCCACCAGGTCTTGCATGTCCAGTAGGTTGTGCCTGTAACACTGCAAGCACTGTCGCCAGAACTACTGCTGCACTACGGAGTTCGATCAGTCCGCCTAGTCGCCAGACTGCAACCAGGCCGTACGGACTGCCCGTTATTCCAATGAAAGCTCTACTCGCCGATCTGCAGGCTGCCTAACCGCGAGGTCGCCTTCCCGCCAGACCGCACGATCTACTGCTGCCGAACTGAACAGGCCGCTAAAAGCGGACAACTTATTGAACCGGGAAACTAGTTGCAGAAGAGAGATCACCTGGCCGCAACCCACGACCTACTGTTAACCGCTGGTTGCTGTGCGTAGAGTCCACACTGTCCCTGATCGAAATTAGAACTAAGTCCATGGCTTTCCAGCGCTATCCGCACAACCTGTACAACACAAACCGACCAACCTATTCAAATCGCGCGGATACAAAAATCCAGTCCGCAGTAACTATCTGCGAGTTCACTTACTGTTCATTCATCTCTATTGATGTGACAGGGGGGGTGGGGGGTGGGGGGTGGTCCTTTTATAGGCACGATGAGGAGTGTGGTCACCGCCATAGTCGATAGGACAACTGCTCCATCTAACGACAAGCACCAAGTGTGTCCGCAAGCCGTGTATACACATCCAGTCTGTCGCGACCTTTGTGAGATAGGCAAACTCAACATCACCAAGTCCGGACAATAATCCTATCCGCCATATCGCAAAAGGCCAAGCAAGGGGCAAGCCGCCACCAGCAGACTCCGCAGCATCATCTCATGTCCGCATGCCAACATACACTGCTCCAGTCCGCTCACCATGTGGACATAACGCCAATCCACAGCAAAGGCCCAGGCTGTCGGCTACCGCACTCAACAAACAAAGAATTCATTCAACATGCCCAAGAGGACACTGCTCCAGTCCGCACTCACGAAGCTCGCAACCATGTCAACTGCTGCCGAGCTTGGCGGACTGAGAAGCAGTCCGCTCTTAACCGCATGATCTCCCTGGACAGAGCCAACATGGACTTGATTCATAACCAAGCAAGTCCACACCACCGACCACAAGGGCAAGTCCATACTTACTAGCCACACCACCAGAGCTAGAACAAGACATCTTCCATGCCGGTCTGTCGAGCTCCGGTTCAGTCCGCTCTAACTGGCGAACTCGGTGGCTACCACCTACCACGCCACCAGAGCAAGACCAAGGCAACTGCCATGCCGATCTACTGAGCTCTTATCCAGTCGACACCTTGTCGGACTCTGCGGATACAGAAGCTATCGACCCGTTTACCATTTGGTAACAAACTGCTTGTCGAGCATAAGACGGCCTGGCTGGCCGCCACCTCTGTCCGCACAGACCGCGCGAACGGACTACCCATGCCGCCAAGGAACAAACCGACTGCAACAGCTCTGCCGACCTGGCTATCCGCCAGTCCTATCCGCATAGACCGCGTGGACAGGTCACCCAGGTCGCCCAATCATCCACTTTCACTTCACCATTTTCAACAATTCTCTTATTTTTTTTCCTTCTAGTGCTTTCTAAAGTACTCCTAGCCCAGCAATTGTCTTTGGAGGGGAAGCACTCAAAGATCTTTCGAGTTAGAGGAGGGACCTCCCAGTTGAGGCTTAGGGTCAGTTCCAGGTTCTTAGTCACTAGTCCGGGGTCAATGTTTGAGATAAGTAGGCGTTAGCTACACCCCAAGGTCCGAACTCTCATTGAGGCCAGTTTTTGGCTTCAACACCCGAGGAGCACAAAGATGTTCAAGGACATGAAAAAGTTATTCTGGTGGCCAGAAATAAAGGACATAGCTATTTATGTGGCGAAGTGTCATACTCGCACTCTAGTGAAGGTTGAATGTCAAAAGCCTGGTGGTTTCCTAAAGTCGTTATTGATACCAGAGTTAAAGTTTTATGACATATCTATAGATTTCGTGTACTGCTTGCCGAGATCGTAGAGCAGGAATGATGCAGTCTGGGTGATCGTTGACTGTTTGATAAAGGTGTCACCCTTCATTCTGAACAGCAGGGACAATTCAGTGAAAAAGTTGGCAAAGCTTTATGTTGAAAACATAGTACGATTGCACGGTCTTCCCCGTAGCATCATTAGTGACCGAGACGAGCGTTTCATTTCAAATGATTGGAGTTTAATCCATCAATTGTTAGGTACCAAGCTGAAGTTCAACACGACCTTTCATCCGCAAACATATGGTCAGGCTGTGAGGGTAAATAGGACAATGGAGGATATGCTTTGCATGTGCGCCTTGGACTTCAGGAAGAGGTTGGAGGAACATCTCTTTATGATCGAGTTTGCCTATAATAACAGCTACCAAACATGTATTAAAATGTCACCCTTTGAGGCCATATATGGTAGGAAGTGTTGTACTCCATTGTCTTGGGTGGAAACGGGTGAATCAAAATTATATAAGCGAACTTTGTCTGCCAAGCACCGATACGTTGAGTTTGCGATTGTGATTGGGTGTATCTCAAGATCAAGCCGTTTAAAGGTGTATCCAGGATTAGACGCTTGAAGAAGCTAAGTTCGAGATACCTTAAGCCATTTGAAATTATTGAACAGGTTAGTGAAGTCACATATTGGCTTGCTCTTTCAGCAGATCTAAGTGATTTGCACGATGTGTTTCATATATCGATGCTGCGGAAGGCTGTGCAAGAGCCTACGCAAGTGGTTGTTGCGGATTAAGTGTCAGTCGATAGTGGATTGACAACAAAAGTTAAGCCTATTCGAATCGAAGATACGGTGATTAAGCAACTGCGAAACAAGTCAATCAGAATGGTCAAAGTTCGACGAGACAATTGTGGTCGTGAGGAACTGCCATGAGAGCGCGAGCAAACCATGTGAGAGGAGTTCCCTAAATTATTCCTTTGAGGAATACAATTTGTATATTTGCTACTTCTATATTATTTTCTGTACTGAATATTTTTGGGACAAAATTTCATGGGGGAGGGGGAGATATGTAACACCTCAAGTTTTTCATTTGGCAGTTCAACACGACCTACAAAGGGGACCTGAAAATAGATGGTCAGACTGTCAGGGTAAATAGGACAATAGAGGATACCAAAATACAAACGGGATCCGGAAAGCCCAATCGACGGTGGTGGTTTGCAAGTCAGAATAGGCCCTCGATTGAGCAGGACAAAGACTATAGAAGGCGTTCGGAGTTGGCTTAATGAATTGTGATAGAATCCGATTTGAAAGCAGCTTTTCCTTTCCCAATGTCGCTCTACGGTGGAAGTGGGAATCTAAGGAAAGGGATGAAGGCATTGCCCGGTAAACATTCTTTAGCCAAAGAGATACAAAGTTGGAATTTGTGAAGCTTATAGAGTGGAGTTGAAAGGACCTACTTTAGGCGTTTATTTTTCCCACGGGGTTCTTGAGCAGCAATGTCACTCCTTTGAACGAGATGTTCGAGTGAAAGCTTGTTAATCCACTGATTGGTGATGAAAGATAGAACTCATCGGCATCTACTGCCCTTCCTTTTGTGTCGAGAACTTGACTGAGATTGATTGATTCGTCGAAATCTCAATCGAAAGATTGCCTCTTAAAATAATGTTCTCCATGAATCGAATGTAACCTTCCGGTGAGGCCACCCTATCTATGATTTTCCTATGAAGGGTGGGGTAGGAAAGGAGAGAGGGAAAGCGTGCTCCATTTGTTTGTTTCGGAGATGAGATTGCATGGGATAGTGTAAATATTTGTTTAAGGATTGAGAGTGACCTAGAGGGGGTGAATAGGTCCAATTTAAATCTTGGCTACCCCTTTTTAATTTCGAGATATATTTTCTTCAGTTAGATGAACGCAACAGATAAGCAAATTAATTTATCAGCAATCTAGAACTATCACAACAAATCAAACACAACATACACAACACAACACACGCAGTTTTATAGTGGTTCCCCAATTTATAGGTACATCCACTTCCCCCTTCGCTTATCTAACAATGAACTAGATTCAGCCAAACTTCTTCTTCTTCCTTTTCTCAGATCGTCAGATCTTATAGTTCAGAGCCCAGCTGGCTCCTACCTCTCAAACTTTACAAGACTTACCACTCAGATCACCAAGATCATACACCTCAAGTTCTTCCCAAAAACTCTACCTCAGAATGTATCCACACTCCTACTTCTCAGGTAAATGCTGCCTTACAACTCAGAGAAATTTTCTCTTCTCCTACATCAGACAATCCCTGCCCTATGTTAGCCTTTATAATATAGGCTTACAATCTCAGAGAAAATGTTTCTCCTACACTCAGATCTACTGGTAGATTAATAAAAGTGAAAGAAATTGATTGAGAACAAGTCACCCTGCAAGAAAGGAATGAGTGATTGCTTCTTGATCTGATCCTGATCGGTTTGCTTCCTTTGATCTTGAAGTAATAAATTTGATCCGGACATTCTTAGCTTTTCAAAGCTTCTTGAAGTTGAAATTAGGGTAGATCTAGGATGGAGAATGTTGAAGACGATTCTTAATTCAGCTTCTCTCCACCTTCTGTATTCTAGAAGATAACTTCTTAGATCCGGACTTGCCAAATTTTTCTCTTCTTCTTCTCACTTTTTGAAGTGTTTGATCCCTTTATATAGGCTCCGTCAAAGGTAACCGACTGATCCGGTTAATAACTGACATCTGACAGTTCTGACAGTTGTCATACCCTCTGACTTGATTTCTGTACTTAGGAAACAAATCTACTTGAAGTGTTGAAACTTGATTGTTGGATGTGTCAACACCAGTCCTGGGTGTCGACACTACTCTTGTAGTGGTGTCGACAAACTTTTGAATATGTCGACAAAACCTTTATCTTATCTCGACACAGCGGATGTTGAATATGTTGACACTGGTCCCGAGTGTCGACACTGCTTGCTTCTAGTCTTGACTCAGCCTGTGAAGTGTGTCGACACTTTTCTTGAGTGTCGACACAGTTGTCTTCAGTCTCGATAGTGCCTGTATAGAGTGTGTCGATACTTGTCCTTAGTGTCGACACAACTTTTCTTTGTCTCGACACAACTTGTGCAGTGTGTGTCGACACAAGTCCTGAGTGCCGACACAGTTATTTTCTTATATCATAGTGTTGACCCAAGTCCTGTGTGTCGACACAACTTTCTCCTTGACTCAGCACTTCTTGTTTAAATGTGTCGACACTAGTACTGAGTGTCAAAACAACTTTCTCCTTGTCTCAGCACATCCTTGACAAAGGTGTCGACACATGTCTAGTATCTTGACACTTTGTACTTAGCTTTCTTTGACTACACACATAAACTTAACATTCATCAAATACAACCATGTGTATATCATTGAACTGAAAGGGCTTCTTCAAATCAAGTACATTGTGACCAATATACCCAACAGATAGGATAGCTTTTTAGTAAAAACTCCCCAAGTCATGGGGCAGCATAGAAGTAGCAAATATACAAAATGACCGCTAGTTTTGGGTTGCTAACAAGGCCCCTAAATGACCGCTCAGAAGATCTACCTCTTTTTTCCCAATCCATCACTTGCACATCCCTCTCTCATGACAGTGAAAACTTCCTCTCCCAGTGGTTTACTCATGGCTATAGCCAGTTGCTAAGACAATTCCCCAAAAAGCATTCTCATTCAACGTTCTATTAATGCTACCTTATTTTATTCTCAATTCCTTTCTTTCTACTAGTTCTTACATAAGCATAAGAAACAGGAAGAAAAAAACGAATTCCTTCCTCAACTCCTTCAAGTCTTTCAGTACTGGGACTGAAGGAGTGGATTTTGGAAGGAGTTCCTCTTTGCCCAAAGCCCTCCTTCCCTACTTAGAAAGAAAAACTATCAAGAGCTTTAGCATCTCTTGATAAGGAAAGTGAGAGAGCTAAGGGGAAGGTTTGGAACCCTAGTAGCAGAATGGAATCCGTTTACCAGGCGGACTTCCATGCCAACATGAGTCATTTCACTTCTCATTACCACGTCAGGGCGGTTTTTGTTTTTTTTGCTAGACTCTAAATTTCTTCAAATAGCATACATTGAACGAGAGTTTTTACTAATTCTGCTTAGTAGGGACCTAAACGTTTTTACGTGAGAAAGGAGGAGAAAGGCAAATAGAATCATCTCACCCACCGATCTGTGATCAAACTATACCTAAAGAATGGGATACAGATTGACTGGCACAAAAGCCATCTCGATCAATTAGCATTACCTTTCGTTCCGTTCTTTTCTTCGCTTAGAAAATCTACGATTCGAAATTTTTTTCCTTTTGATTTGAGTCCATAATAAAGAAAATAACTGGCAGGTTTCATTAATGAAAAGAAAAGTGGAGGCCCGCCATCTGCTAGCATTGTGGTTTGGAATCGATTCTTTAGCTTTTTTCAAGAAGAGGATAGGCCCACCCTTTCTTTGAACCTTGTCAATGATCGAACTGAAAGATATGAACTGAGTGCCATTTGATGAGTAAGATCGAACAAGGGAGAGGGATATGGAAAGGATGAAGTAAAAAAAGAGGAAGTCATTGCTAGAGTAACGATTTGTACGATTAGGGCTGTGGATGGGTCGGTTCGGTTCGGTTCCGTCTAGAACCGAGAACTGAACCATATAGGTTCGGTTCTAAATATTTGGAACCAGAACTGAACCGAGTATTTCTCACCAAGAACCAGAACCGTATTCTCGGTTTCGGTTCTAATTTCGGTTTCTAAATATTAACAAATAGTCAGATATTCATCAAATCATTAGCAACTGTAATAATTTATTATTTAGAAGCATAGCATATAATGCCAACAGAAAGGAAAAGAATAAAAAATAAACAGATGACAATTGCCAAAATTCAAATAACATCATAGTCATTCGTCAATATTAAGTGAAGTGATGGTCGCCGAAAGCTCTGGAGGCGGGCCGGAGCGGCGTCGAGTCCTGCCGAGTGCCGACTGCCTTAGGATTTGGGGTTTTATTGTTTTAAATTTTAATGTTTTATTATGGGGTGAGTTCGGGTCGGGTCGATTCTGGGTAGAACCGACACCAGAACCGAGAACCGAGTTGTAACCCCGGTTCTTGAAAATTTAAGAATCAAAACCGAACCGGTAACCGATAGAACCAACATAAATGGCACCGGTTCGGTCGGTTCGGATCGGTTCTTCGGTGTTCAGGTATTTATGCACAGCCCTATGTACGATCCATTGGTTCATATAGAATCCATGTCTTAGGTATATCAAAAATCATTCTTTTCGCTAAGCGTATATAATAAAATAGAGTGAAAGGGTCCACCCCCGAAACCAAGGGGGTACTAACTCACAGATGAGTCCTCTCCGAACCGCAGGAGATAGTTGCCCATCATACGGCTCACCAACTGAACTTGCCTCTAAGAGGGGCTCGCTCCGGGCAGGTTCGGATCA
This sequence comes from Platanthera guangdongensis, assembly GCA_039583875.1. Lineage (NCBI taxonomy): Eukaryota > Viridiplantae > Streptophyta > Magnoliopsida > Asparagales > Orchidaceae > Platanthera > Platanthera guangdongensis. The sequence continues at coordinate 232,440,603 of CM077150.1, forward strand.
CTTACAAGACACGGCTCTACGATTGGCCCCAAAGGGGATGAGCATATAGAAATAGGCGATGGGGCGTAGAGCTGAGCCGTAAGCCTACGGGCGGCCTATCGTCCCCTCCGCTTGCTTCTTATTCCCGTGTTTTCTCTTTTCCCCGCCCGCTTCCATGTAGAAAGACCTGTAGAGAATGAAGAGGGGCCAAGGATCTTCCTCTCCAGAGTACTTCTCGAGGCTCCACTCTCTCCCCTGAAGAAGTCAGGCTCCGTTAGCCTGGGCTGAGATGGGGATAAGGAGTCAGGATTGAAGCCCCCAACGTTCTGCCAGACACTGGATAGGGGTCAATGTGTAGAGCCAAGCCAAGTGTAGTGTGGTGTAGTAGTAGGCACTTCTAGGCCCCTTCCCGGCCACTGGATCACTCCAGTGCTTCGGGTACTACGGACCCTCTGCCATCCATTGCAGCAGAGCCGTTTCATGAGCGGGGGGGCTCAGCGCAGTTCTTTGAATCAAACGCAAACGTTGAATGATTTGTTTTGAGATATCTAGATAGATGGATCTCTCTTTCAATGAATATAGATTCAGCAAGAAGCCCAAAATCCTTGATTTGGCCAGGAAACAAAGCACTGCTTGTGAAAGCGAAGGCACGAGCGAAGCATCGCTATGTGACCAAAAGGGGACCCGTAAGGGACCAAAGGGTCCAAAGGGGACATAGTCGGTGAGCATATACTTATAGAAATATGAAGAGAGGCGAAGCTTATACTATGAAAATCAATGGCCAATAGGCGAAGAGGATACGAAGTAGCTCGAGGGAAGCAAAGAGGATACGAAGTAGCTTGAGCGAAGCAAAGAGGATACGAAGTAGCTCGAGCAAAGCGAAGAGGATACGACCTGGAAACTTCCTACAACAGCAAGCGCATATTCGTGCACATATTCGTGCGGGGTTTGAATGAAGCTATGAATTAGCATAAGACCAAATAGATTCATGTGCAGCAAGTGTAAACATCTAGTGAAGTCCTTCACCCCAATAGGTTTGAATGAAGCTTTTATTTTCATCATAAGTTATGAACTAGCATAAGACCAAACAGATCCATGTGCAGAAAGTGTAAACATCTAGTGAAGTCCTTCACCCCAATACGTTTGAATGAAGCTTTTATTTTCTTGCTCATTTGGCATGCATGATATGGGCTTTCCTAGACACACTTCTACCTAGGGCCAACTCTAATAGGATTTTCTAAAAAAAAAGGTGTGAATGATACCTAAATTACCACGAGCAAACATCTTGACGAGGAACACATTTTTGCTATGCTAATAAGACTTGTACTTGATCTGCTATTCTGCCCAAGCCTGGCTGAGGAAGAGTTATGGGGAGTTGAAACCGAACGGAGTTCAGTCAAGCCAGGTCCCATTTCTAGGAAGTTGAGGAAAGATCTGGGAAGGAGAGGTAAAGGGTAGCTGAAACCGAACAGAAGAGGTTCAAAGGGGTGCTTTCAACTTTCAAGTAGAATTCTACTATAAGGATTACATATTGACTCGCTGAAACAAAAGTGAACGTGTTAAAATTTCTCAAGATGATCAAGGAGATAGATCCGATACCAAGTAAAACTTTCAAAGCTATCAAGATGACTCCTTGATTGAGCGAAAAACGTAAACAAGACACAAAAACACTGCAACCATAACCAAGCTCAATAAACCAGATGCAAGTTACAAACAAGTCAAGTATTAAATATCTTCTTTACAGCAAGAGGTATATATGGCGAGACATGATTTCTCCAAGTAAAATAAGGAAGCAAAGAACAACAAATATCAAGAAGCCGGGCAGACAGAAGCCGAGACCTCCGAGGCCGCCGCCCTTGCCGAACTGAACAGAGAAGTCCGCCGAGACCACGAGGTCGCGCGGACTACCCGTTATTCAAGCTGAAGAAGAGCTGTCCGCAAACTACAAGACGCCTGATCGCTAAGGTCGCTTAGTCTCCAATTATGTTACACCCCAGTTTTGGAGAAGGGGTCGATTTGCGTTTTTGGACATTTTTTTGGTTTCTGGCAGGGGGCACACGGCCCGGGACACGGGCGTGTCCCAGGCCGTGTCGATGACTTGGCCACGTGGTCGACACTTTGTGCTCGACGAAGTGTCGAGTGAGGGCACACGGCCTGCGACACGGGCGTGTCGAGCTCGTGTCGACACTCGGCCCGCGGTGTCGACATTTTCGCTCGACTTTGTGTCGAGACAAGGCACACGGCCTAGGATACGAGCGTGTCCAAGGTCGTGTAGGTCAGTCAATGATGTTCACTCGACGAGTGTCGAGTGTCGTGTGTCGAGTGTCGAGACTGGGGCACACGGCCTGTGATACGGGCGTGTCACAGGGCGTGTCCCGCTTGGTCGACGATCTTCGCTCGACATTTTTCCGCGGTGTCGACACAAAGGCTATCGACGAGTGTCGAGACTTGGCACACGGCTTGGGACACGGGAGTGTCCCAGGCCGTGTCACCTCTTGGGATGTTTTCGGGGCCGTGTCAATGGAGGCACACGGCCGGCCACACGGCCGTGTCATTGGGGACACGGGCGTGTCGGATCGAGCACGGGCGTGTCGGATGCCCATGTCCTGTTCCAGGCGCGTCGATTTGAGATGGCAAATGAGGCACACGGCCCTGGACACGGGCGTGTGTCAGGCCGTGTTCGGCCCAGGTATTTTATTTTTCAGGCGGATCGTGGCCATTCTTTTCCTGATTTTAGGATCTGACGATTTAGGACTGTTCTTGGGGAGTTAAGTCCGAGAATAGGGTTGGAAACCCTCATTCTTCTTCAAGCTTTTCTCTTACTAATTTCTAGAGAGAAGGGAGAGCAAGGAAGAAGGTGAAGGAGGGTTTGGGCTGTAGGAGAAGCTTCGATGCTCCAAATCGCGAGCCGTGTCCGGATCCGTGGAGGCTAGATCTTTGCGAAGGTTTTCATCCGGATATGTTGCCATGACAAGGAAGAGGAGTCGGAAGGTAACGACACTTCTCCTCTCGGTCTTAGGATGCATGTCTTTAACATCATTTATTTTTATTTCTAGTTTTTGGGCACCAAACTCTCAAATGAGAGGGGTTTTGGGTTGCCAAGGTTCAAGAGGAACCTCCGGGTTGATTGAGTCCGTCCCCGACATTTTTGCATTAGAGATCCGCTCCGTTAGTGGATTAGGCATGGTGGGTGAAGCCGTAGTCGCGACCGTTAGTACGACTCGGTGATGTTGTATACGAACATTAAGGAATCGTAGAGATTCCGTCGCGGCAAGATGCCGTTTGTGATGTGGTGGTGTTTCCCTTTTTCTCAAGTGAGTACGTGTAGTCGGAACCGGACAAGGTTAGCTCCTCGTGGTGGTAGATGGTTTCCTTGGTGGACAAGGTTAGCTCCGCATGAGTTGTAGATGTTTCCTTGGTGTGCGGGAACACTGCAGTACAAATGAGGGACTAGGGTGGAATTGTCTTGGTTTGTGATGTGCCAAGGCGTGACTATGTCTCCGTGGTCGGCTGGCTATCCCGTGACGTTCACATCATGTGTGGAGAGTGTCCCGGCGAGACTAGTCCCCTTCTGTGAGACTGACGAGAATGCCAAGCATGGGGACAAGCTCGGGCAATGAGGCCATGAGCGGGTGGGGTCCGGCAAGACTTCTTAGAATCAGTCAGTTTTGTGTTTGTTGGAATCCTGACATGAGACGTCAGAGCTTGTAGGCAAGCCCGGGTCTAAGACCTTGAGCGGGTGGGGCCTTTGCAAGAGTTCCATGTGGCGGCCTGTGTGCCGATGGGGGGAATGGTTTTACCCCCTTTGTTTGCGACTATATGCCAATGGGGAATCGTTGAGTACCCATATGATGTGATGATGTGCTAGATGCATATGCGATAGGGTGCCTTGGGTGAAACCCGGGTTGTTGCATACATGATTGCATAAGTAGGCCCTTTTTATTATATGCTCAACCAGTAGAGAACATGTATGATGTGTGTGACATCCAAGCCTACTTCTGTAGCTGCTTTTCTTGCTTATGATTATTGCATACGAAGTGCTAACTTGCAGGTTGGAGGGGTACCCCGGGGTCCGTTAGGGGCGGCCGGGAGGAGATGTGTTGTTACACATTTTAAGGTCAGCCTTTGCTGACCCACGTTACAAATAAATTTTACAGGGCAAGGATCGCATGCAGGAGCTAGCTCGCCGACCAGAAAGGCCTAAGCCTCATGAAGTGCTTTTCTCTTTTGTAGCTCTACTTATATGATGTTGTATGTTTGAGACTCTTATTGTCCGGCTTGCATGCCGAGGTAGACTAGGAGTGCCACGCACTTTCATGACTGTTGTATTATTTGATTTTGGACACTTGTTATAAGGCCATAAGGCCAATGTTTTTACTCTTCTTGTAGTGGATAACTTCTTGTCTTGCGTGTGTTTCCGCTGTGTTGTGCAAAGTATTTTGAGTGTGAGTAGCTATATCAACTTATAATACTAAAGCTGTGGCGTCCGTATGTTGTGGGGCCCCGGCCGGACCCATATTATACGGTCATTACATGGGAGGTGTTACAATTTGGTATCAAAGCGAGGTTACATTCAAGGTCAGTGCGTAGAGAAGTTATCCACATAAGAGTAACGCGGGACCATGAGTGTCCTTATGTTTAAGTCTTGAGAGTTGAGACTGATTCCTTGTTTCTGGTTTTCTTGAAGAGTGCAAGCAACGAGGCGGGTACGTCGAGAGCTAGAGAAGAGCTTTCGGCGAGCAGTGCTACTGCTCCAGGTCTTTTGGGCACGAGTGTTAACCCAGCCGACTTCTACCGCATTCTTGCGGAAGCGATGGTAGTAGCCCAAGCTGCAGCAGCAGCTTAGGTAGCAACCCATGCTACACTGAATACGGCGACGGCCGTGCCAGGAGGAGAAGCCAGGCGAGTGGAGCCTTTGGCGGAGAGGGTAGTTATCGTACACGGAGACCGACACTTGAAGTATTTCCTGAGCTTCCATCCCCCGTCATTCAAGGGAGTTGGTACGCCAACGGATGCAGAGGATTGGTGGGTTCGCATTCAAGAGCTTATGAGGGCGGCAGAGACGCCAGAAGAAAAGAAATCTGAATATGCGGCGTTCATGTTGGAAGGAGACGCCAAGTTGTGGTGTGTGAGCCATAGCGGCCGCCAGTTCCCAGGACGCACCCCGTCAGTGGAGGAGTTTGGGGATGCGTTTCTAAAGAGGTATATTCCAGTTTCTACACGATTGGCCCTTCAGAGGCAGTTTCTGCATTTAATGCAGCGAGACAAGACAATGGATGAGTATGTGCAGGAGTTCACCCGTTTGGGTCGTTACGCGGGAACGACGATGGCAGATGATGTAGAAAGGGATAACCTCTTCTACCAGGGGCTGAGGGAGAACCTGAGACAACCCCTCATCTCCATGAAGAGAGCGGGATTCAATGAACTAGTTGAGGCTGCCAGGACTTTGGAAAGTGATTTGGAGCGAACCCAACGCCGTAAGGGTTTTACTCCCAAGCAAGGGGAAGGGAAGCCTTCCCAATCTCATGGAAAGTCTGAAGGGAGTAGGTGGAGGAAGAAGCCTCACACTTCCAGATCCGGTGAGAAGAGCAATTGAACGCCTGAAGGTTCTCACTCTAGGGGACCGCCGACGTGTTACAACTGCGGTAAGGTGGGGCACATAGCTCGTGTTTGTCCCCAAGGAGGAGCGGGGCAAGAGACAAGGCAGGAGAAGACTGTGCGCTCCGGACCCAGTGCTGCAGAGAAAGGGAAGTTGGCCGAGTCAAGCGCTTCCCGGTTCCAACCGGTGCAACCAAGGGCTTACAACCTTGGACAACAAGAGGTGATCTGTGTAATGCCCCGAAACTCAAAGGAGCGAAGGGGGACGTTTTGGGCCAATTTGGGTTCTGGCTGCAGGCACACGGCCTGGGACACGGGCGTGTCCCAGGGCGTGTCAAGCCTGTGTCGACACTAAGACGGGAAGTCGACACTTGGTCTCGACATTGTGTCGAGACTGGGCACACGGCCTGCGACACGGGCGTGTCGCAGGGCGTGTCGACCCGTGTCGACACTTAGCCGCGAAGTCGACACTCTGCGTTCGACGAAGTGTCGAGACATGGAACACGGCCTGCGACACGGGCGTGTCAACCCGTGTCGACACTCGTCCCAGGAAGTCGACACTTTGGTGTCGACATTGTGTCGAGACAAGGCACACGACCTAGGACACGGGCGTGTCCAAGGCCGTGTCGGTAGGTCGACGATCTTCACTCGACGAAGTGTCGAGTGTCGAGATCGTGTACACGGCCTGGGGTCCAGGCGTGTTGAGGTGACACGGGTAATGACACGGGCGTGTCCTAGAACCCGTGCAGTGCTCGGGTTGTTTTCGGGGAAAAATGATAGGGGTACACGGCCGGCCACACGGCCGTGTCACATGGTATACGGGCGTGTCAGCTCGAACACGGGCGTGTTCGATACCTGTGTGAGGTTCCAGGCGATTCGATTTTGACGGCGAATGAGGCACACGGCCCTGGACACGGGCGTGTGCCAGGCCGTGTTCGGTCCAGATTGGGCATTTCAATCCCGAATCAAAGACGTTCGTTTCCTTATTTTGAGATCCAACGACTGGGGGTTGTTCCTGAAGGGATATACCCGGTATTGGACTTAGAAACCCTCACTATTCATGAGTGGTTAGCTTTCTAAAACCTTAGAGAAAGTAGAGAGCCAAGGAAGGAAGAAGGAGCTAGATCCGGCCATTGGAGGAGCTTCGGAGCTCGGAATCGTGAGCCGACTCCGGATCCACGGAGGCAAAGCTAGTGCGGTGCTTTTCATCCGATTACTTTTCAATGGCGCTAAAGAGGAACTCTAGGGTAACGATCCTCATCTTGAGCATGAGTAGATCTCTTTCTTTGCATAGGAAGCCCGCTCTCGCGAGTTTGCAGAGAGTTGGAGGCGTTCCTTCGGGTAGATATGTGAAGACCCCGTTGTTTAGAGTCCGTAAGCGAGAACGGACATAGGCATGATGTGTGAAGCCTACCCGGACATGTTGGTCTGGATCGGTGATGTTGCATTGCATAAATGACGGAGAAGACTCCGTGCTATTTGTTGTTTTTCGGGTTTTCTACGCGGTAGATTGCAGCAGGGAACCTTGGGGACTAACCCAAAGGTGCACCCGGAAAACTCGGCGGATACGAGATCTTGCCAACTTGGTGGCCTGAGAGCCAACTTGAGCATAACCGGGTTATGTGACTTGTGATGGATATGGGACTCGGTGGAAGTTTGACCCGCGCAAATGGCTTAAATTGTCGTTGCGATGTGAGCACGGGTTAGATGGAACCGTACCTGTTCTATGTCGTTCGGTTAAAGAGACCTAAAGGCACGTGGCACTTGCCGTTGGAATAGATTTGGGACTTCGGCGGTCAATGGCTTAAATTGTCGTGACCCAGGCCAGGAAGACAATTTGCTCATAGGTTTGGCCGTCCAAGTGGTGGTGGTGAGTCCGGAATGTCTATGGCTTTAATTGACGTGACATCGACCAGTTCACCGAGAATGTGCCCTGAGAGCACGGGGCGTGTGGCCGTGAGAGCCAACGTCTGTGATGAAATGGCTAATTATCTATTGCTCGCTTATGCTAATGAAATGCAGGGAAGGAGCATCGCCGCCCCGAGTTGGGGGCGGGATCATTATAATTTGGTCAGCATTGCTGACCGTTGCCTTGTTTTGCCACCGTGCGGTGGTATGTTGCTTGCAGGTGCAGCTGGACCAAGCAGTCAATAGCGGGCTAAAGCCCGAATGCGAAGCCGGCCCTTGAAGGCCTAATTGGAAGTGTTTACTGCTTTATTCATGTGTGACCGGCCTGCGTGCCATGGTTTGTAAAACATGTAATTTGAAGTGAAACATTTTGTAAGGCCTTAAGGCTTGTACGGGTGTATTTTATAACATTCCTATTTTGGTATTAGTGGACATTCATGCTCCAATGCTGGGTTCTTATTTTGCAAATTTTATAACTGCTTCCGCTAGAATACTCTGTGTAGGACGTTGAGATTGGTTGGATGGTTTCCATAAGTAACCACCCGGTCTGTCTGTAGTATATGGCGTCGGGCCCCGGCTGGACCTACTGCTATATGCTATGTGACGGATAGGGGGTGTTACAATTTGGTATCAGACTACTGGTTTTGGTCGGGCTTAAAGTGAATTCGTGGGCGAATTCTTTTAAGGGGTGGTGAGCACATTGTGTGCGTCATCGTTATAACGGTAAAATAACCCATGAATGTCCACTTAGGAATGAAAATACATGTGTTTGAGGAACCTGCGTGTTCCTATAATTGCTGTTTGCAATTTATTTGATCGCTTAATGGTGTTTTGTACCACTATAGGTGACCAGAAGTGGCGTTGGGCCGTTAGAACACCGAGTTTTTGAGGCTAGTAGTGCACCAGATGTTGCTCCTGGAACACCTCTGTCGGCTGAGAATATTCGATTGGTGGCTGAAGCGGTGTTGGCCGTGATAAATGCGCAGCCTGCAAGGCAAACGCAACAGCCCGCTCCTGTGACGGAGCAGGAACCTCTTCAAGAGGCTGAGCCGAGGAGAGTGGAGCAAGTGGTTGTGGAACCGGTGGTGCCAAGGAGGGCAACTGAGAGGCAGCTTAAGCATGTAATGAGCTTTAACCCTCCGTTATTCTCGGGGTTGGGAACCCCATCTCAGGCTGAAGACTGGCTCTCCAGGGTGAAGAGAGTCATGACAGCGACGGAGACGGAGGAGTGACAAATGACCACCATCGCTACGTTCCTTTTGGACGGTGAAGCAAGGATGTGGTGGGAAGGATTGGAGCTGCATCATTTGAGAGGTAGACAACTTATAGACGTTCCGATGGAAGAGTTCTCGGGATTGTTCTTAGCAAGATACCTCCCTTCTACTCAGAGGATTTTGATGGAGAACGAATTTCTGAAGTTGGTTCAGGGTGAGAAGAGCGTGGATGAATATCTCCATGAGTTCACTCGTTTGAGTCGTTATGCTAGCTCCACCATCATGGATGAGGAGCGCAAGACTAATCACTTCTACGAAGGCTTGAGAGATGAGTTGAGATTACTACTCTCGGGGCCGATGACGCAGGGTTTCTTAACCTTGGTCAATACTGCCCGGTCCTTGGAGAAGGACATGAAGAATGTGCAAGCAAAGAAAGGCTTGGGTGATAGAAAATCTGAATTTAAAGTGCCGACTACTTCAAAGTCCGGCTATCGGAGGGCTTTCAAGAAGCATATGACTTCGGGTCCAGCTCCTTCTGGTGCTTCTGGGGCGACTACGAGTCGGACCACGGGCGCGTGTTTTACTTGTGGGAAGACGGAGAACTTTGCCCGTGACTGTTGGAGCGGACGTCTTAAGTCCGAGAGGAAGCCGGGGGCTACTTATGAAGAGAAGGGAAAGGCGGTGGAGTCGACCGCATCCCATTATGCTCCGGCCCAACCAAGGGTCTACAATCTTGGCCAACAGGAGGCCATCAAACAAGCTGATGTGGTGACAGGTACGGTTTAATTTATAGCAAGTCAATTTCTTTAAATACTTGTTATGCACATGTTACCTTACCACTGCTTGTTTAGGATTTGTATTGATTTACGAAAATCCGGCACGAGCACTCTTTGATACGGGAGCTTCACACTCCTTCTTGTCCGAAGGATTTATATCACGCATCGGAGTCCCTTCTTCGATGGCGAAGGATAAGTTGGATGTGTTGTTGCCCAATGGGTGTTCGATGCGAGCGGATCGGATCTGCGATGTTAAGATTCGTATTGGGGAGCAGGAGTTCGACCTGCGGGCGTCTTTACTTCCGTTGGTGGAGTTCGACGTCATATTTGGCATGGACTGGCTCTCGGAGCAGCAGACCCATATAGATTGCGGTAGCAAGGAAATCAAGCTGGGAGCAAGTCGTGAAACGACTTTTACGGGCTTAAAGGGGTCGATCAAGACGTTGATGTCTGCTCTTCAGGTGGTGAAGGCGGTTCGTGCCGGTGCAGAACTGTTCTTTACACTAGTGGAGGTTGCAAAGCCGAAGCCCGCGTTGGATTGTATTTCAGTGGTATCGGAATACCCTGATGTGTTCCCCGCAGATCTTCCTGGAGCCCCGCCTCAGCGGGAGATCGATTTTACGATTGAGCTAGTGCCAGGTGCAAAGCCTGTGTCACGATCTCCTTATCGGCTAGCGCCTAAGGAAATGGCGAAGCTGAAAGTTCAACTGCAAGAGTTGTTGGAGCAAGGGTATGTGCGCCCGAGTTCTTCGCCTTGGAGCGCACCGGTCCTCTTTGTTAAGAAGAAGGACGGAATCTTGAGGCTATGTATTGATTATCGAGAGCTCAACAAGCTGACTGAGAAGAACAAGTACCCGATCCCCCGAATTGATGATCTTTTTGATCAGTTAGTCGGGTCGACGGTGTACTCGAAGTTGGATCTCAAGGCTGGGTACTATCAGCTGCGAATAAGGGAGAGTGATATCCCGAAGACAACGTTTAGTACGAGATACGGGCATTATGAGTTTACGGTCATGCCGTTTGGGCTGACTAATGCGCCGTCAGTGTTCATGGATTTGATGAACAGGACATTCAGGGAGTACTTGGACCATTTCGTGATCGTCTTCATCGACGATATTTTGGTGTACTCGCAAAGTGAGGAAGATCACTTCAAGCATCTTCATTTGGTGTTGGAGACGCTAAGAAGAAATCAGTTGTATGCCAAGTTCTCGAAGTGCGAGTTTTGGCTATCCTCAGTGGCGTTCCTCGGTCATATAGTAAGTGGAGAGGGTATTGCTATGGATCCGGCAAAGATTGTTGCGATACGGGAGTGGCCTGAGCTTTCTACTGTAGCGGAAGTCCGGAGTTTTCTGGGGCTTGCTGGCTATTATAGGCGCTTCGTAGAGAACTTCTCGCGGATAGCGTTACCTCTCACTACTTTGACGAGGAAGGAGCATAAGTTCGTTTGGATGCCGGAGTGCGCACGAGCTTTTGAGGAGTTGAAGTGTCGGTTGACCACGACGCCTGTGTTGAGTTTGCCATGTGGGACCGAAGGCTATGAGATTTATAGTGATGCTTCGGACAGCGGTTTGGATTGCGTGCTACTGCAACATGGAAGTGTAATAGCTTATGGCTCGAGACAGCTAAAAGTGCATGAAAGGAACTATCCGGTCCATGAATTGGAGTTAGTGGCTGTGATTTTTGCCTTGAAGCTGTGGAGACACTACTTGTACGGTGTGAAGATTGATATCTACACCGATCACAAGAGCCTGAAGTATCTTATTGATCAGAAAGATCTGAATATGCGGCAGCGTAGATGGATGGAGTTCCTGGGGGACTATACGTTCAAGATCCACTACGTGCCTGGCAAAGGGAATGCGGTTGCGGACGCGCTGAGTCGCCGAGCCCCAGCTCAAGCCAATTGGCTATCGGTGCATGATGAGCGGTTGGTGCGAGAGTTGGAGGCGTTGGAGATTGTTTGTGTGGACAGGCAATCAAGTGCTGAAGCAGTTCTGAATTGGACTGAAGTCCAATATGACCTGGTTGATCGTATTCGGCAGGCTTTGGATATGGATGCTCATATGAAGCAGTTCATGGTAGAGGCTCTGGATGGGTCAAATTCCCAATTCGTCGTGGAGGACGGATTGCTTTGGAAGGACGGTCGTCTGTGCGTCCCAAGTGTGGGCAATTTGCGGGTGGAGTTGTTGTACGAGGCACACCATACCAAGTACTCGATTCACCTGGGGAGCACGAAGATGTACCGTGATGTTAAGAAACTGTTTTGATGGCTGGGTTTGAAAAAGGATGTGGCGCTCTACGTAGCGAAGTGCCAAACTTGCGCCTTGGTAAAGGCGGAGTGCCAAAAGCCGGGAGGATTTCTTAAGTCCTTGCATATTCCGGAGTGGAAATTTGACGACATCTCTATGGACTTTGTGCACGGTTTGCCAAGGTCGCAGAAGGGGAATGACGCCATTTGGGTGGTCGTTGATCGGTTAACGAAGGTGTCGCATTTTATTCCGCATAGGAAGGATGATCCGGTGGAGAAGTTGGCAAAGCTTTATGTGGATAACGTAGTACGGCTTCATGGTGTGCCCCGCAGCATCGTGAGTGACCGAGATGGGCGGTTCACGTCCAATGATTGGAGGCTGGTGCAGCAAATGTTGGGAACAAAGCTGAAATTCAGCACAGCCTTCCATCCGCAAACGGATGGGCAGACCGAGAGGGTCAATAGAACTATGGAAGACATACTTCACATGTGTGTCTTGGATTTTGGAAAGCAATGGGAAGACCACCTTTATTTGGTGGAGTTCGCATACAACAATAGCTACCAAGCGAGTATTCAGATGACGCCTTTCGAGGCCCTATATGGTAGAAAATGTCGCACGCCGTTGTCTTGGTTAGAAACGGGTGAGTCAAGATTGTATAAGCGATCAGAAGTGGAGGGTGCAACTTCTTTGGTGCGAACCATTCGGGCGAGGTTGCTGATCGCTCAGGACCGACAAGCAAAGTACTATAATGCCAAGCACAGGAACATGGAATTCGCTGTGGGCGATTATGTATATTTAAAGATCAAGCCGTTCAAGGGTGTCTCGCGGGTGCGATGATTGAAAAAGCTAAGCCCGAGGTACCTTGGACCGTTTGAGGTTCTGGAGCGAGTTGGTGAAGCGGCCTATCGGTTGAAGCTCTCGGTGGAGCTTAGTGGTTTACATGATGTATCCATATTTCGGTGCTTCGGAAGGCGGTACAAGAGCCTACGCAAGTGATCGCGGTTGATCAAGTACCGGTGGATAGTGGGCTGACGACAAAGGTCAAGCTCGTGCGGATTGAGGACTCGGAGGTCAAGCGGCTACGCAATAAAGAGATAAGGATGGTCAAGGTCCGATGGGACAATTGCGATCGTGAGGAGCTCTCTTGGGAGCGAGAGCAGACTATGCTTGACGAGTATCCAGAGTTATTCCGCTCAGGTAAAAATTTTGGTTTTGTACATGTCTTTCCTTTATATAATTTCGTGGACGAAATTCTTTTAAAAGGGGGAGAGTTGTAACGCCCCGAAACTCAAAGGAGCGAAGGGGGACGTTTTGGGCCAGTTTGGGTTCTGGCTGCAGGCACACGGCCTGGGACACGGGCGTGTCCCAGGGCGTGTCAAGCCTGTGTCGACACTAAGACGAGAAGTCGACACTTGGTCTCGACATTGTGTCGAGACTGGGCACACGGCCTGCGACACGGGCGTGTCGCAGGGCGTGTCGACCCGTGTCGACACTTAGCCGCGAAGTCGACACTCTGCGTTCGACGAAGTGTCGAGACATGGCACATGGCCTGCGACACGGGCGTGTCGCAGGGCGTGTCAACCCGTGTCGACACTCGTCCCGGGAAGTCGACACTTTGGTGTCGACATTATGTCGAGACAAGGCACACGGCCTAGGATACGGGCGTGTCCAAGGCCGTGTCGGTAGGTCGACGATCTTCGCTCGACGAAGTGTCGAGTGTTGAGACCGTGTACACGGCCTGGGGTCTAGGCGTGTTGAGGTGACACGGGTAAGGACACAGGCGTGTCCTAGAACCCGTGCAGTGCTCGGGTTGTTTTCGGGGAAAATGATAGGGGTACATGGCCGGCCACACGGTCGTGTCACATGGTACACGAGCGTGTCAGCTCGAACACGGGCGTGTTCGATACCCGTGTGAGGTTCCAAGCGATTCGATTTTGACGGCGAATGAGGCACACGGCCCTGGACACGGGCGTGTGCAAGGCCGTGTTCAGTCTAGATTGGGCAATTCAGTCCCGAATCAAAGCCGTTCGTTTCCTTATTTTGAGATCCAACGGCTGGGGGTTGTTCCTGAAGGGATATACCCGGGATTGGACTTAGAAACCCTCACTTTTCATGAGTGGTTAGCTTTCTAAAACCTTAAAGAAAGTAGAGAGCCAAGGAAGGAAGAAGGAGCTAGATCCGGCCATTGGAGGAGCTTCGGAGCTCCGAATCGCGAGCCGACTCCGGATCCACGGAGGCAAAGCTAGTGCAGTGTTTTTCATCCGATTACTTTTCAATGGCGCCAAAGAGGAACACTAGGGTAACGATCCTCATCTTGAGCATGAGTAGCTCTCTTTCTTTGCATAGGAAGCCCGCTCTCGCGAGTTTGCGGAGAGTTGGAGGCGTTCCTTCGGGTAGATATGTGAAGTCCCCGTTGTTTAGAGTCCGTAAGCGAGAACGGACATAAGCATGATGTGTGAAGCCTACCCGGACATGTTGGTCTGGATCGGTGATGTTGCATTGCATAAATGCCGGAGAAGACTCCGTGCTATTGGTTGTTTTTTGGGTTTTCTACGCGGTAGATTGCAGCAGGGAGCCTTGGGGACTAACCCAAAGGTGCACCCGGAAAACTGGGCGGATACGAGATCTTGCCAACTTGGTGGCCTGAGAGCCAACTTGAGCATAACCGGGTTATGTGACTTGTGATGGATATGGGACTCGGTGGAAGTTTGACCCGCGCAAATGGCTTAAATTGTCGTTGCGATGTGAGCACGGGTTAGATGGAACCGTACCCGTTCTATGTCGTTCGGTTAAAGAGACCTAAAGGCACGTGGCACTTGCCGTTGGCATAGATTAGGGTCTTCGACGGTCAATGGCTTAAATTGTCGTGACCCAGGCTAGGAAGACAATTTGCTCATAGGTTTGGCCGTCCAAGTGGCGGTGGTGAGTCCGGAATGTCTATGGCTTTAATTGACGTGACATCGACCTATTCACCAAGAATGTGCCCTGAGAGCACGGGGCGTGTGGCCGTGAGAGCCAACGTCTGTGATGAAATGACTAATTATCTATTGCTCGCTTATGCTAATGAAATGCAGGGAAGGAGCATCGCCGCCCCGAGTTGGGGGCGGGATCGTTATAATTTGGTCAGCATTGCTGACCGTTGCCTTGTTTTGCCACCGTGCGGTGGTATGTTGCTTGCAGGTGCAGCTGGACCAAGCGGTCAATAGCGGGCTAAAGCCCGAATGCGAAGCCGGCCCTTGAAGGCCTAATTGGAAGTGTTTACTGCTTTATTCATGTGTGACCGGTCTGCGTGTCGTGGTTTGTAAAACATGTAATTTGAAGTGAAACATTTTGTAAGGCCTTAAGGCTTGTACGGGTGTATTTTGTAACATTCCTATTTTGGTATTAGTGGATATTCATGCTCCAATGCTGGGTTCTTATTTTGCAACTTTTATAACTGCTTCCGCTAGAATGCTCTGTGTAGGACGTTGAGATTGGTTGGATGGTTTCCATAAGTAACCACCCGGTCTGTCTGTAGTATATGGCGTCGGGCCCCGGCCGGACCTACTGCTATATGCTATGTGACGGATAGGGGGTGTTACAATCCGCCAAACCGATGTGGTGACAGGTATGAAGAAAATTTAAGTTTAAATTTTGTGCTTCATACTTTTAGACCCTTTTGTGTGATGTCTATGTTGTAGGCTTCGTTTTAGTTTCCGGATACCCCGCTAGGGTTTTATTTGATATAGGAACATCACACTCCTTTCTCGCGGAGAGCTTCATCCGGAGAATAGGAGCTGAGTCTTTCTCGGCGGACGCGGAGTTGAAAGTGCGCATGCCCAATGGGTCATCCATGACCACCGGGGCCAAAGGGCGCATCTGTTGGGAGCTAGACGGAGTCGACTTCATTTTGGTAGCAGCGATTTTGCCATTGGTTGAGTTCGATGTCATTTTGGGCATGGACTAGCTTGCAGAGCAGCGCGCCAGTATTGACTGCCTATCTAAGGTAGTGACCCTAAGGAGCAAAGGGCAGGCGGAGGTCAAATTTGAGGGCCTTTGTGGAGTGGCCTGTTCCCTGATTTCGGCCATGCAGTTGATGCAGGCGGTTAACCAGGGTGGTGTAGCGCTTGTAGCGTTATTGGAGGTTCGTCTCTCCCAGCTGACTATTGAGGAAGTTCCCGTTGTGGCAGAGTTCAAGGATGTGTTTCCGGATGAACTTCCTGGAGCTCCTCCTCAGAGGGAGATCGATTTCTCGATCGAGTTAGTGCCGGAGGCTAAGCCGGTGTCATGTCCTCCGTTTAGGATGGCACCAAAGGAGTTGGCTGAACTTAAATTACAGTTACAAGAATTGTTGGAGCAAAGGTATATTAGACCCAGTTCTTCACCGTGGAGTGTGCCGGTGTTGTTTGTAAAGAAGAAAGATGGTAGCATGCGGCTATGCATAGACTACCGAGAGTTGAATAAATTGGCCGTTAAGAATAAATATCTGATTCCTCGGATAGATGACTTGTTCGACCAGTTGGTGGGGTCGGTGGTGTACTCCAAATTGGACTTGAAGTCAGGCTATTATCAGCTGCGAATTCGCGATGAGGACATACCCAAGACTGCCTTTGGTACAAGGTATGGACACTTTGAGTTTACGGTGATGCCGTTCGGGCTGACGAACGCACCATCTGTGTTCATGGATCTTATGAATCAGGTATTTCGGGAATACTTGGATTCTTTTGTGGTTGTCTTTATTGATGACATATTGGTGTATTCCAAATCGGAAGTGGAGCATGAGACCCACTTGAGAGTGGTCTTGCAAGTGTTGATGGAGAATCAGTTGTATGCAAAGTTCTCCAAGTGCGAGTTTTGGTTAGAGAAGGTGGTATTTTTGGGCCACGTTATTAGTGGGGATGGGGTGGAAGTGGATCCAACAAAAGTGGACGCCATCAGAGATTGGCCGGTTTTGAGGACCGTGGCGGAAGTCCGAAGTTTTCTTGGACTAGTCGGGTATTATAGGAGATTCGTGGAGAATTTTTCGCGGATAGCTCTACCCCTCACCTCACTCACTCGTAAAGATCATAAGTTTGTGTGGACTCAAGAGTGCATTCAAGCATTTGAAGCACTGAAAGAGAGACTGATGGTGGCTCCAATCCTAAGTCTACCGCAAGGGACCGAGGGATTTCAGATTTTCAGTGACGCATCGGGATGCGGTTTGGGTTGCGTTTTGGTGCAACATGGCAAGGTGATAGCTTTTGGGTCTAGACAACTGAAGCCTCATGAGAGGAATTACCCCGTCCATGACTTGGAGTTGGCGGCGGTAATTTTTGCGTTGAAAATATGGCAGTATTATGTATATGGTGCAAAGGTGGAGATCTTCACGGATCATAAAAGCCTGAAGTATCTCTTGGATCAAAAGGACCTGAACATGCGGTAACGCAGGTGGGTTGAGTTTCTTGGAGACTACGAAGTGGCGATTCAGTATACGCCAGGTAAAGCCAATGTGGTGGCGGATGCTTTGAGTAGAAAATACTCAGGGCAAGGGAATTAGATCGAAGCTCATGATGAGCGGTTGTTACGGGAATGGGAGTCCCTTGGTTTGGAATGTGTTGCGAGAGGCGAGTCCAGCGTGGCTCGGTTGAACTGGATTGAAGTGCAGAACGACTTGACTGATCACATTCGGGAAGCGACTCGGTTGGATGTGGAGTTTCAACCATTTGTGTTGGAGGCTCAAACGGGCGAGAGCAGCGCCTGGGAGATGATTGATGGGATCCTGAAGAAGGACGGAAGGGTTTGTATACCGTTTTCGGCAAACTCCGTGAGGAGTTGATGTTTGAGGCTCACTTCACAAAGTACTCCATTCACCCGGGCAGTACAAAGATGTACTTGGATATGAAGAAGTCCTTTTGGTGGCCGGGGCTGAAACAGGACGTAGCTTTGTATGTGAATCATTGCCAAACTTGCGCCTTGGTGAAGGCCGAATGTCAAAAGCCGGGCGGGTTCCTAAAGCCCCTTCCAATCCCTAAGTGGAAATTTGATGACATCTCCATGGATTTTGTGCATGGTTTGCCTAGATCGCAGCAGGGTAATGATGCTATTTGGGTGATCGTGGACCGCTTAACCAAGGTGGCCCACTTCATCCCAAATCAGAAAGAGGACAGTATGGAGAAGCTGGTGGAGTTGTATGTTCGCAACATTGTGCGACTGCATGGGATTCCAAAGAGTATAGTCAGCGATCGAGATGGACGGTTTACGTCCAAGAACTGGAGACTGGTTCAGAAGAGCTTGGGCACGAAGCTAAAGTTCAGTACGACGTTCCATCCTCAAACTGATGGGCAAACTTAAAGAACGAACCGTACTATGGAGGATATGTTGAGAATGTGCGTTCTTGACTTCGGCAAGAAGTGGGAGGATCACCTCTTCATGGTGGAATTCGCGTACAACAACAGTTTTCAAGCAAGTATAAAAATGGCGCCATACGAAGCTTTGTATGGGAGGCGATGTCGAGCACCAATGTCTTGGGCAGAGGCGGGAGACACCAAAATTTTGGGAAAGGAGGTGGTAGTTGATGCTTGTGAGTTGGTACGGACCATTCAGGAGTGTATGAAGGTGGCGCAAGACCGGCAGGCAAAATACTTTAATGCTCGCCACCAGAAGGTGGAGTTTGCGGTAGGTGATTGGGTCTCTTTGAAGATCAAACCGTTCAAAGGCGTCTCACGGATTCGCCGACTCAAGAAGATGAGTCCAAGGTTTTTGGGGCCTTTTGAAGTTGTTGAACGGGTGGGAGAAGCAGCCTATCGGTTGGCGTTGTCAGCGGAGTTGAGTGGATTGCATGACGTCTTCCATGTCTCCGTTTTGAGGAAAGCCTTGGTGGAGGCTAGTGTGGTGATCGAGCCGGCATCGGTGCCGATAGAGGAAGACTTGAGGACGCGAGTCCTTCCAATTGCTATAGAGGATTCGGAGACTCGGCAGTTGCAGAATAAAGAGGTTAAACTCGTGAAAGTCCGATGGGACAACTGCGGTCAAGATGAGTTCTCTTGGGAGCGAGAACATGCCATGCGAGAAGAGTATCCAGAACTCTTCATTTCAGGTACAATTTAAGTGTCCCTTTTGTTTTGTAATTTCGGGACAAAATTCTATTTAGGGGGGGGGGGGAGAGTTGTAACACCCCAGTTTTGGAGAAGGGGTCGATTTGCGTTTCTGGACATTTTTTTGGTTTCTGGCAGGGGGCACACGGCCCGGGACACGGGCGTGTCCCCGGCCGTGTCAGGCCGTGTCGATGACTTGGCCGCGTGGTCGACACTTTGCGCTCGACGAAGTGTCGAGTGAGGGCACACGGCCTGCGACACGAGCGTGTCGCAGGGCGTGTCGAGCCCGTGTCGACACTCGGCCCGCGGTGTCGATATTTTCGCTCGACTTTGTGTCGAGACAAGGCACACGGCCTAGGACACGGGCGTGTCCAAGGCCGTGTGGGTCAGTCGACGATGTTCACTCGACGAGTGTCGAGTGTCGGGTGTCGACTGTCGAGACTGGGGCACACGGCCTGTGATACGGACGTGTCACAGGGCGTGTACCGCTTGGTAGACGATCTTCGCTCGACGTTTTTCCGCAGTGTCGACACAAAGGCTGTCGACGAGTGTCGAGACTTGGCATACGGCTTGGGACACGGGCGTGTCCCAGGCCGTGTCACCTCTCGGGATGTTTTTGGGGCCGTGTCAATGGAGGCACACGGCCGGCCATACGGCCGTGTCATTGGGAACACGGGCGTGTCGGATCGAACACGGGCGTGTCGGATGCCCGTGTGCTGTTCCATGCGCGTCGATTTGAGACGGCGAATGAGGCACACGGCCCTGGACATGGGCGTGTGCCAGGACTTGTTCGGCCCAGGTATTTTATTTTTCAGGCGGATTGTGGCCATTCTTTTCTTGATTTTAGGATCTGACGGTTTAGGACTGTTCTTGGGGAGTTAAGTCCGAGAATAGAGTTGGAAACCCTGATTCTTCTTCAAGCTTTTCTCTTACTAATTTCTAGCGAGAAGGGAGAGCAAGGAAGAAGGTGAAGGAGGGTTTGGGCTGTAGGAGAAGCTTCGGTGCTCCAAATCGCGAGCCGAGTCCGGATCCGTGAAGGCTAGATCTTTGCAAAGGTTTTCATCCGGATATGTTGCCATGACAAGGAAGAGGAGTCGGAAGGTAACGACACTTCTCCTCTCGGTCTTATGATGCATGTCTTTAGCATCATTTATTTTTCTTTCTAGTTTTTGGGCACCAAACTCTCAAATGAGAGGGGTTTTGGGATGCCAAGGTTCAAGAGGAACCTCCGGGTTGATTGAGTCCGTCCCCGGCATTTTTGCATTAGAGATCCGCTCCGTTAGTGGATTAGGCATGGTGGGTGAAGCCGTAGTCACGACCGTTAGTCCGACTCGGTGATGTTGCATACGAACGTTAAGGATTCGTAGAGATTCCGTCGCGGCAAGATGCCGTTTGTGATGTGGTGGTGTTTCCCCTTTTTCTCAAGTGAGTACGTGTAGTCGGAACCGGACAAGGTTAGCTCCTCGTGGAGGTAGATGATTTCCTTGGTGGACAAGGTTAGCTCCGCATGAGTTGTAGATGTTTCCTTGGTGCGCGGGAACGCTGCAGTACAAATGAGGGACTAGGGTGGAATTGTCTTGGTTTGTGATGTACCAAGGCGTGGCTATGTCTCCGTGGTCGGCTGGCTATCCCGTGACGTTCACGTCATGTGTGGAGAGTGTCCTGGCGAGACTAGTCCCCTTCCGTGAGACTGACGAGAATGCCAAGCATGGGGACAAGCCCGGGCAATGAGGCCATGAGCGGGTGGGGTCCGGAAAGGCTTCTTAGAATCGGTCAGTTTTGTGTTTGTTGGAATCTTGACATGAGACGTCAGAGCTTGTAGGCAAGCCCGGGTCTAAGACCTTGAGCGGGTGGGGCCTTTGCAAGAGTTCCATGTGGCGGCCTGTGTGCCGATGGGGGGAATGGTTTTACCCCCTTTGTTTGCGGCTATATGCCAATGGGGAATCGTTGAGTACCCATATGATGTGATGATGTGCTAGATGCATACGCGATAGGGTGCCTTGGGTGAAGCCCGAGTTATTGCATACATGATTGCATAAGTAGGCCCTTTTTATTATATGCTCAACCAGTAGAGAACATGTATGATGTGTGTGACATCCAAGCCTGTTTCTGTAGCTGCTTTTCTTGCTTATGATTATTGCAAACGAAGTGCTAACTTGCAGGTTGGAGGGGTACCCCGGGGTACGTTAGGGGCGGCCGGGAGGAGATGTGTTGTTACACAGTTTGAGGTCAGCCTTTGCTGACCCACGTTACTAATAAATTTTACAGGGCAAGGATCACATGCAGGAGCTAGCTCGCCGGCCAGAAAGGCCTAAGCCTAATGAAGTGCTTTTCTCTTTTGTAGCTCTACTTATATGATGTTGTATGTTTGAGACTCTTGTTGTCCGGCTTGCATGCCGAGGTAGACTAGGAGTGCCACGCACTTTCATGACTGTTATATTATTTGATTTTGGACACTTGTTGTAAGGCCATAAGGCCAATGTTTTTACTCTTCTTGTAGTGGATAACTTCTTGTCTTGCGTGTGTTTCCGCTGTGTTGTGCAAAGTGTTTTGAGTGTGGGTAGCTATATCAACTTATAATACTAAAGCCGCGGCGTCCGTATGTTGTGGGGCCCCGACCGGACCCATATTATACGGTCATTATAGGGGAGGTGTTACAAGTTAGACCACGAGCAGTGTTGCCGAATAGAAGAACAGATTGCCGAGACTGGGAAACGAGTTATTGAACTAGGAAAGCTGAAGGAGAGAAGACTAGCTGGTCGCAACCGCGACCTGCTACAAATCGCTGATTGTTAACCACAAGCTCCTCTGATCCCTGACCACAGTCAACACCAAAATCCAGGCTTCTCAGTGCTAGCCGTACAACCTACAAACAAAAAATCGATTAACCTTCTCAAAACATGCGGACAGAAATCCGAGGCCGTAGCTATAACTCAAGTTCAACTTACTGTTCACTCTGTTAATTATGATGTCACGGAGGGGGGGGGGGGGGGGGGTCCTATTTATAGGAACGAAGGGGACTGTGGTTGTAACATCCCTTAAACAACTAGACCCCTAGGATTTTGTTTTGTCATGACTAGGTCATGACAAAACCACCAGAAGCTCAAAGAACCAAGTGAACAAGGCCAAGGTGAAAATCACCTTGGTCTGCCTATAACTCAGCCTCAACATTTAGAAATAAGGTCTGACTCTAGGGCTACACCTTGATCCCCGGACCCTACCACAACACCCCAAACACCTTGGGAAGTCCATAGGGTCACTAAGGACCCACTGTGGGTAGTCAAAGTGGTTAAGTTGACCTAAGTCGACCCTAACCCTAAATGGGTCAAACTAGCCTACTTAGGGTCAATTAACCTTACCCTATCCAAGTGGACCCCACCCATGCCCTCCTAACCCTAAATTGAGGTCAATGGGTCACCAAGGACCCATTGGGGTCAACCCAAGAGTCTAGGTTGACCAAAGTCAACTCTAGCCCCTAATTTGGTCAAAGTACCCTTACTAAGGGCAGGTGACCTCAAAAGTGCCAAGACAACCCTATCTAACCCTTCCTAGATCTTATGGGAGGTCAATGGGTCACCAAGGCCCCATTGGGGTCAACCAAAGAGGCTAAGTTGACCCAAGTCATCCCCAGCTTCAAAAAGGGTCAAAGTGCCCTAACTAAGGCTCAAGTGACCCCCAAGATGCCCAACCAACCATACTCAAATCTTCCTAGACCTTAATTGAGTCCAATGGGTCACCAAGGACCCATTGGGGTCAACCTAGATGGTCATGTTGACCAAGGTCAACTCTATTCTAGTGTTAGGTCAAATTAGCCTAAATGGGCTAACCCAAGCTCAAACCCATTTTCCCCACTTGGGCTAACCTCATTTTTATTACTAATATGAGTTAGTGGGCTGCCATTAGGCTAGAGAGATGATCAAATTCGGCCATGGTGAGTAGGAGAGATAAAAAGTCCATTTTCCCCTTTAATGGAGGAGAGAGAAAGTGGGAAGTGAAGGCCATTCATGGCTTGGAAGGCCAAACGCCCTCTCTTTTTGCTGGAATCTTCCTCCCTGGTCATTTAGGGGAAGATTAGGGGACTTTCCAGCCATTTCCATAGGCTGGGTGCAGTGAACCCACCATGGCCGAAAAATCCACATTAAGGCCATTAATGGCCATCGATGTTACACCCTTTCCCTCCCCCATTTGATGGTTTTAAAAGCTTCCTTAGGACCAGAGGAGTCGTTTCCACAAATTCCCCGAAGATTTCGAGCCATTTGGTAGTGCTGTTGTAGAACACCCGAAGCTTCAAAATCCAGCCATGGCGCAGCACCACCAAACCCGTCGGCAAGCACGGTTGAAGGTCCTCCTCTACTCCTCTCTTCGTGGGCTAGAATTCTAGATCAATTAGGAGAGAAATCGGGCTCAATTGAGCCGGATCGGGTGAGGAAAATTTCAGTTTTTCATGGCTTTTTATACCTCGTGAGTTCGCCGGAAACCGACCCTCCGGCGGCCGTGCCACCGCCCGGCGATAGCCCCCACCTCAACGAAGGTGGTGGCAGTGGTGGCCGACCAGGGAGGTGGCCGGGTGGCCGGGAAATGAGCATGGAATAGGCTCCAAGTTTGGCCAATCCCAGCCCTTGGCTGGAGGAAGAAGATGACCAAGAGCCCCACGATTCTGCTTTAAGATCCGTGCTGGATCAGTCTTTAATTATTTCTATTTTATTAATTTCTGCCTCATTTATGGGTTGTTCTTAAATTAAAAATTAAAAATACTTAGGGGCTGTTTCAGAAAAAATGACCGACATGAACATTGTATCCCTTGAAGTCTGTGTTAATTTAAAATTGATTTGAATCAATTTGGGTAAGTGGTTTGACCACAACACTCATTGTGGTGAGAGCTATACCTAGATTAGACCAGAGACTATTTTGAGTGACCCCATCAATCCAGCCATCCAAATGACATGCAATTTTGGATTAGGATCACTATTACCTATGCCTAGAACATATACAAAATTGGGAATTTTTGGAAAACATTTTTCTAAAGCTTTTGTAGAAATTTAATAAATAATATAGGAATTATTTAAGAGGTCTAATGACCTCAAAACCCTCCCAAATTTTGGTGAGTTGTCATTGGAGCCTTCATAAGGCTCTGGTTAAAATTGCATCTCATTTGAAGATGGTTTGAGTTGAAATCATGCAACCCTAGCCTTGCCCTATTAAGGCTATTTAGGCCAAATAGTGCACTTTGGGTTTTGAGTGGTGAAATCACCTCAACAGAGGTTGAAATTGGGGCCACTGACTTGGCATGACTTTTATCACCCTCCCATGGAAAATGGGGTAGATTGGAGTAGATTTGCCTTAGGACCTAAGGCCAAACCCTAAGGAGGGGCTTTTCTGTCTTATGAAGGGCAAGGGGTCAAAAGACCTTGTATGGACTTGAGACTTGGTAGAGTGAGAACCAGAGTAGCTAAAACCCCCTGGTTAAATTCTTAAGGGATTTGGGAATGGGTAGGCCCCTCTAAACCATAACCCTAGTTTAGGGAACGAAATTTATAGAGATAGAATAGGTTACTAAAACTCATTAAATAGTGATGAAACTTGGGTTGAGTAGTCTTAGGGTTGGTATGAGCCTCTGGAAATTATTGTAGGGTGTTAGGAAGATATTAACTTATACTTGCAGTTTAAATCTTTAAGTTGCCCCTAAGAATGATTGTGATAAAATCATGGCTAAAATATCTTAAAATGTTATGAAACTTCTTCAGTGAGGATTTATGATCATATTGTAGTCATGGTAAATTTAGTGTAATTTTTGGATAAAATTTTAAGGTACTTCTCTATTTAATTCTATTTATTGTATTTATATTGAATTAATTAATTATAGGCTTAAATCTTGCTTAAGAGTTACGAAACTTTGGCTTTTATGTTCAATAGTAATATTATGTTTACCATAAATTTTGTGGAACATTTACTTGTCTGGTGTTGGTACATCATGTTCAAACTTGGGATTTTGGATTACTAGAATAATTAAATAAATTACCAGATAAATTTGAAAAATATGAAATTCTGGATTTAGGCTAAAAAGGTCATGTCAACCCTCTATTAATTATTATAGGGTTACTGGATGAATATTTTAGGTATCTCTCATTTTTCACGTCATATAGCTTAGGTTGGTCTACATTTAGTAAAACTGTAGAATTTAATTTGGAATATGAATTTGGGCACATGAGTTGGGGTTAGATGTTTTCTGGTTGGATAATTAAAAATGAGTTTACTATTGGAAGATAGGATGAGTAGGGTGTTGGTTTGGCTAGTGTTAGGTGGTGCTCGAGATCGACGAAAGATCGTCTTTCCCGTGGGGAGGAAGTGTCAAATACTCTATGGTTAGATCCAGTACAACAAGTAAGGGTTTGAGAAATTTGATAGCAACCAATAATAGTAAGTGCCTTGCGAAGGGGAGCTTTGAGCGTAATCCCATCGTAGTTCCTAGTGCCTTCGAGAGCCCTTCACGGGGAATACCTTGGGCAGTCCCGGGCTAATATAAATAGTAAGAATAATATATTACAAGAGCAACTAATATAACCAGGGTTGCACATTCACACACCCCGGTAACTCGGGAGGTTGATTCAGTTGTTTTGATTGCCATCCGGACGGTTCGTTCGGAAGGTAGATGCACAGACGATTAGTCCGAGGAGCCAGTGGCTCAAAAGGTTTTGGATACAAAATAAGGTGGTGGGTCTTCGGTATCGGATGGTCGTTCACACTGACATCGATACATTGACTCGGCGGTGTGGTACACTTAGCCAAAGAAAGTCTGGTGGATATGGCCAGCATTAGTACGCGGATACTCTAGGTTGTGTTATTCTAGGGGCGTACTGGAGGGATAGGCCTGGTAGTGTGGATACCCGCCTAGGAGTGGGGGGCCCGACCCACTGTCTCCATTTGCCACTACGGGGGTTACTGGGAGTGAAGCTAGTTGCCCAAATAAGGGGAACTGAAGGTTTGTGCGCATGGAGTCGTGTGCGTGGGTTGCACTTGCATGAATCATGGTATAACATATCATTACACTCATATTGCATACAACCGACACCCAAACATATAAATTGGTATGAGACTTTTTATATGGTGGGAGCCTTGCAGAAGACCCCTTAACTTATATGTTTGTATGAGCATTCATATAAGTTAACTTCTTGCCTTGTCTTTCTTACATATGCTGCTTACTCTACTTGCTTATATTACTACATACTATTATAGAACTGCTAGACTAGTTCCACTGTCACAGACCACTTTGTACTCTCGACCTTTGTAGCTTCCCTTTCCTCCTCCCCTCTTGGTGCCTAGGAGCCATGGGGGAGGGGTAGGGGATGATAGGGCTTAGTCTTTATGACTAATGGTTTTCGGACCACAAAATTACAGGGGCTCCGGATGGGATACATGGACCAGCAACACAGGGACCAGTACCAATGGAGAATGGTGCGCATGAAGGTAGGACAGTCTAGTACCGGAGCACCAGTGACCAGCTCCGTGAGTGATAGTCATTTTATAGCTTCTGCGAGAGATTGTAGCGAGGATCTGATGTACCGGGCTTAAGCCCGTTTATATTTTCATTTGTTACCTTTCAGTACTCTATTATTTTATGGACTCGATGTGATTTCATTTACATTTAATACATGTGATGTGGACTTAGTTTTATCCGAAACTATATTATACCGCTCTCTCCTGTTGATCGAAAAGGCCGGCATAATCAGTGTTTTGTAGTGGCGGCCTTCTCGAGAGTCGGGGCCACGGCAAAACGACGGTTCTGGGCATAAGACCCCGGGGTTTAAAAAGAAAAAAAGGGGGGATTTATAGTGGTCACCACCCTAGTGGATAGAAACGCCACACCAGCCCGCAACTAGCACAGAGCAGTCCGCCCAGTCCGCATGAACAAGGCAGGACACCAGCCTATCCGCCTGTCATCAGGGAAGGCTGGATAGAAGCCAGTCCGCATCCCTGCGGATATTGCAACAGTCCGCAACAATAATGTCCACGACCAATGGCACAGATCGCCCAGTCAACCAATGAACATAGCAGACTCCACGATCAATCTGAACTTTTCACAAATCATGACCAAGTCCCAACTAGAGAAACTATGGCACGAGCTCTGCAGATATGAGCAACCAGTCCACCTAGTCTGCTAGCTCCAATCCAGTTCGCCTAACCGCGAACTCCGCAGTTACCTCCTAACCGCACAACCTGAGATCAAGGGCACATGCCAATGCCAATCTCGCGAGCTCCAAGAGTAGTTCATATAGAGAAAACTCCATGGACTCCTAACCTGTCCGCCCAGACCGCAGATATTCCACCTATCTACACGATTACCACCAAGGACTCACCACTAGGATGCAACTTTAGACCGCCAGGATGCACCACCAGTTCGCAAGGCTTTTTGCCAAGCCGCATAATTTGCTAGATCAACCCCCACTTTCACTTTAATAATTTCAACACTGCCCCTTGAAGTGAGAAGTGTTGACCATACCCAGCAGTCCTCGTAACTTTCAAATGGCCCCTTCGATAGCGGCTTAGTGAAGATATCTGCAATGTTGCCCTTGCTCCGCACATGCTCAACCATAAGAGACCCTCCAACGCCTTATCCAGAATGAAATGGTGCTCAATCTCTATATGCTTGGTCCGTGCATGACAAACTGCATTATTAACCAATTTCAGGGCACTCTCATTATCACCGCGAAGTAGAGTTGGACCTAGCACTTCTCCATGGATGTCCTCTACTAGACTCCTCAGCCAGATGGCTTCCTGAGCTTCCAAGGCCGAAGCCTTGTACTCCGCTTCTGTAGTAGAGACGAACACTGAGTCCTGCTTTTTACTGCACCATGAAATACCCACTGATCCGCATCTGAAAACATAACCAGACATCGACTTTCGATCGTCTGAGTCTCCCCCATAATCAGCATCAATGTAGCCATGTAGAGAAATACCAGTGTCCCTCTTATACATAAGTCCTATATTAGAAGTTATCTTCACATATTTCAGAATATTCCTCGCTGCTACTGATGAGTACAATTATACATGTCCTTTTTACTATCATATTTGTAATCATGTACACTAATATATACCTTCAGTCATTATAATTGTGCGAAAATAGTTAAGAATATTAGTTATCATGAATAGAAGAGCACAATATGGATTTTCCTATACTTCTTGTATTAAGCTATTTATTCATTCATTCATCTTCTTAATGCAGGTATTGCAAGTCCTTGCAACTAAAAGTCTTGCAACAAATAGAGGAGTTCACAGATCCAACATGACTGAGGACAAGACTGGAATTGGGCACACACGGGTAGGAACATGCCCATGTCACTACCCGTGTCCTTATTAGGAAAGATCACAAGGATTGGAAGAGAAGTCAGAGCACTACACAAGTAGGCACACGGCCGTGTCCCTACCCGTGTCCTTATCAGGCTTGCTGCTGAACCAAGCCGTGTGTGGAGCCACGAAGAACAACACGGCCGTGTGCTCAGCTGTGTCAAATGACACGGCCCACAACCAGACACATCTTTTCGTGTTAAACTGCCTTAGAACCGCCCACACGGCCTGTGACACGGCCGTGTTGGAACCCGTGTCCGACTATGTTTGCAAGGAGACTATAAAAACCTGTAGAAAAATAGAATGGGGACTTTTGGATTGAAGAACTTCGAGAACTTCTAGAGAAAGAAAGTAGAGCATTTGGCGGAGGGGAGATCGACAGAGATAATTCGTATGGTTTTAATCTTCATGTATCTCTTTTAATCTTCCCCTTCTCTTAGTGGATCTAACTTTTTTTTTACATTTCGCATGAGACTTATTTTTTTGAACAATTTGGTAATCATGTATGTTAGTTTTTATGTCAGATTTGTGGTATTTTATTCATTTGTATGTGTTCTAACAATGAGATTGATAGTAGGCTTGAAATTTGAACTTGTTTTATTTGAATCCCAAACTTCTAGATTGAGAAATTGGATGTTTGTGATGATGTTTATATGTTCATGTTCTAATGTTCTTTCTCTTTGTATTTCAAATTGCATGATCGAGAGATATGTTATTTGGATAATAATAATATGGATAATTGAACTCATGGTATCTTAGAGATAGGATTTCATGAATTTATGTATTAGAAAGGGTTTCTTATTATTAATGCAAATTTGAGTATTGTGAATTGTTCGAGAGAAAATTTACTCAACTTAAGTTTAGGCGTTGAATTGCTCGAGAGAGATTTCGATAAATGTTTAATCTTTATAATACAACGAATTTGATAATCTTGTTATTACGTGATTACATAAGATTGAATTAATGAGTAATTATTCTCATGTGATTATTCTTAAATTTTCTGCTTTTTGCTATCCTTAATCCTCCAATGTATCTTTATCCAAGTAGTCATAGTTAGGTTAATTTAGGGTAGCAATCAATTTTAATTATAGGTACGATAATAGAGTGAGAGTGAGTACGAGCACTTGAAAAGAACCTGTGGAATACGACACGAGATGTAGATTTCTCCTATACTATGATCGATAGGTGCACTTGCCTGAGATTAAAATCAATCTAGTTTATGCCTATCCACATAGTTTTTATATAAAGCAAAAATAAATCGCATCAAGTTTTTGGCATCGTTGTCGGGGAATCATTTTCAATATTTTGAAAGCTTAAACTCTGTTAATCTACCAATTTTTGATTATTAACATATAATTATAAATTAGTTTATTTCATATAATTGCAAATTACTAACCAATAATTGTAAATTAAATTACTGTATAATTATATCACTTAATCTCTGTTTTGTAGTCTGTTAGTCTATGACTAGGAGAAGAAATTCTGGGTTAACACCATTTCATCCTGACCCGGAACGTATTATTCACAACACTAGCCAAAGGGACTTGAGAACTGATAACACAGACAATTAAAATAGACTTTCAGAAGAGGAAACAGTAAACTTAGGAGATCATCATCCAGATAATTCAGAAAACATGACAAACCAGAACGAGCAAACTATGTCTGACTTTGCTAGACCTAGTCTCCAGGGTATTGGGTCATGCATTGTTAGACCATCAATTGTCACCAATAATTTTGAGCTGAAATTGAGTATTATTCAGATGGTTCAATAGTATGTCTAATATGATATCCTGCAATATGAAGATCCCAACACACATTTAGCCAGATTCTTGAAGATATGTGATACATTCAAGATCAATGGCATTAACAATGATGTCATTCAATTGAGGTTGTTTCAATTCTCACTAAGGTACAAGGCGAAGCAGTGGTTAATCTCACTACCTAATGGGTCGATTACTACATGGGATATGATGGTTGAGAAGTTCTTGATGAAGTATTTTCCACCGGCGAAGACTGCAAAGCTAAGGAACGACATTTCTACGTATGTTCAAATAGAATTCGAATCATTGTATGGCACATGGGAATGATTCAAGGAACTCTTAAGGAAGTGTCCCCATCATGCACTGCCTTCTTGGCTTCAGATTCAGACCTTCTACAATGGTCTCAATCCATCCACTAAACAGATGATCAATGCGGCTAGTGGAGGCACCTTGAACAATAAGACACCTGAAGCGGCTCAAGACATGGCAATGAATAACTATCAATGGACTACCATGAGACAAAAGCCTAACAAGCCTGCAGGAATTTATGAAGTGGATGTTGTCACTGCCTTAGATATTCAAGTGGAGAAGCTTCACCAGAAGATGGATAACCTATCTTTAGCATCACCCTCCATGGTACCTCAAGAATGGGATCACTCATTTAGTGGAATGTCGGGTTGTGAACCTCAAGTGAAAGAATATGTTGACTATTTGGGCAATAATACCAGACCTCCCTTCAACTAAGCAAACAACCCATATAGTTCCACATACAATCCTGGATGGAGGAACCACCCCAATTTCTCTTGGGGAGGCAAGGAAATCAAGGCAAGCAACCTGTGTTTGGATAACTGCAACAATCAGAGAAACGGAAGCCATCATTAGAAGATGTCCTCACCAAGTTCATGCAAACAACTGATTTAGCTTTCCGGAATCAAGAGGGCTCTATTTGAAATTTGGAGAACCAGATTGGTCAGCTCGCAAGGATGGTGTCTGAAGGCAATAGGGAACACTTCCGAGTAATACTGAAACAAACCCGAAGGAGCATACAAAAGCAATTCAATTGAGAACTGGAAAGGAATTACAAGACCAAAGGCTTAAAAAGGAAGCACCCCAAGAGGAGTCTAGCGGCGAAGGAAAGAATGAGATGCATTCAAAGCTAATGGAGTATCAACTAGCAATGTCGTATCCAACGAAGCTGAATAAGGAGCGCATGGATGTGCAATATGGTTAGTTCTTAACTATGTTTAAACAATTACATGTTAATCTACCTTTTTCTGAAATTATTCAAATGTCGAAGTTTGCTAAATTTCTAGAGGATTTAATCTCAAATAAAAAGAAAATAGAAGAGTTATCTTTAGTAACACTTAGTGAAGAATGTTCCCATATTTTACAAAATAAATTACCACAAAAACTTAAGGATCCCGGTTCATTTTCAATTCCATGTTTAATCGGTGATTTACAAGTGAATAAAGCTTTAGCGGATTTAGGAGCTAGTATAAATTTAATGCCTTATAAACTATATTCGAAACTTGGTCTAGGAGAACTTAGCCCTACTAGAATGAGTATTCAATTAACAGATCGTTCAGTTAAGTATCCTAGACGAATAGTAGAGGATGTATTGGTTAAGGTAGATAAGTTTATATTTCCCACCGATTTTTTTATTCTAGATATGGACGAAAACGTAGAAGTGTCACTCATACTAGGTCGTCCATTCTTAGCCACATCTAGAGCTCTTATTGATGTTTTTGATGGCAAATTAGTTTTGCGAGTAGGGGAAGATGAAGTCACTTTTCAAATTGGCAATACAATAAAGCAAATCTTGGATAATGATGATCATTGCTACTTTTGCTATGGTGTTGATAATATTATGACCTCTATGAATTCTGAATATTATTATAGAGATCCTTTAGAGATTTACATCACTAACAGTTATCTAGAAGATGAGAAAAATCAAGATATTGTTGAACATGTATATTATCTAGATAACTCTGTTTCGGTGAATAGGAAAATTGAATATAGTTTGATTACTCAAGGAGATCTTGAAGTTCGTAAGAGTAATACTAAGGATCCACCGATAGTAGAACTTAAAAAATTACCGGATCATCTTGAGTATGCATTCTTAGGATCTAATTCTACTTACCCAGTTATTATTTCTTTTAATCTTTCTGAAACTGAAAAACAAAAGTTAATAACTGTGTTAGGGAAGTATAAGGGTGCTATAGCATGACAAATAACTAATATAAAAGGTATCAACCTTTGTTTTTGCACCCACAAGATCCTTTTGGAAGAAAACTATAAGTCTTCTATTCAACTGCAACGTAGGCTAAATCCAAATATGAAAGAGGTAGTGAAAGCTGAAATTGTTAAATTGTTAGATGCTGGAATGATATATCCTATTTCAGATAGTTCATGGGTTAGTCCTGTACAAGTCGTTCCTAAGAAGGGTGGTTTAACAGTAGTAGCAAATGATATGAATGAATTAATTCCAAGGCGAATAGTAACAGGTTGGCGTGTCTATATTGATTATAAGAAGTTAAATGATGCTACTAGGAAAGACCATTTCCCTCTACCTTTCATTGATCAAATATTAGAACGTTTATAGGGACATTCTTATTATTGTTTTCTAGATGGATTCTCTGGATACTTCAAAATCTTTATAGCAACAGAAGACCAGGAGAAGACAACATTCACTTGCCCATTTGGTACTTTTTCCTATAGGCGTATGCCATTTGGTTTATGTAATGCATTCGCCACTTTCCAAAGGTGCATGTTAGCTATATTTGATGAGTATGTTGAAGATATTATGAAAGTGTTTATGGATGATTTCTCTGTGTTTGGCGATTATTTTGATTTGTGTTTGAACAATTTAGAAAAAGTTCTAAGGAGGTGTGAGGAAACAAATTTAGTGCTTAGTTGGGACAAGTGTCATTTCATGGTGCAAGAAGGGTTAGTACTTGGCCATAAGATCTCAAGCCAAGGAATTCAAGTAGATTGAGTGAAGATTGAAACCATAAAAAAGTTGTCACCACCAACCTCCGTTAAGGCAGTGAGAAGCTTTTTAGGTCATGCCGGATTTTATCGTCGGTTCATTAAAGACTTCTCTAAAATTTTTAAACCACTTACTAGGCTTTTATAGAAAGACACACCATTTATTTTCAATCAAGAGTGTCCACATGCCTTTGAATTCTTAAAAGAAAGATTAACTAATTCTCCAATCATGATCGCACCTGATTTTACTCAACCTTTCGAGATCATATGTGACACTAGCAATTTTGCGGTAGGGGCTGTGTTAGGTTAATGCTAAAACAAACACTTTCACCCTATATACTAACTATGCTAGCAAAACACTTAATAACGCTCAGGAGAATTATACAACTATAGCAAAAGAACTCCTAGCAGTGATATTCGTCTTCGATAAATTTAGATCCTATTTAACATTATCTAAGGTGGTAGTATACACAGATCACTCTGCCCTAAGATATTTATTAGCCAAACCGAAAGCAAAACCTCGTTTAATCTGTTGGGTTCTTTTATTGCAAGAATTTGATTTGGAAATTAGGGATAAACGAGGAGCAGAAAACTCATCGGCAGATCATCTCTCACATTTAGAAAATCCACTACAAACAATGTTAGATGATTCTGAGATTAGTGATACATTTCTAAAGGAATCGCTGTTTGCATTATTTACTGATATAATTACTGATTATCCGGGGTTTGCCGACTATGCAAACTATCTTATGGCTAAGGTCATTCCAAAAGACTTTTCATATCAGCAGAAAAAGAAATTTTTCTCTTACTTGAAATATTACTTTTGGGAGGACCCATATCTTTTTCGAATATGTGCAGATTCCATTATACGTAGATGTGTATCAGTGGAGGAGGACTGGAAAATCTTGGAGCAGTGTCATTCAGGCCCTACAGGCGGTCACTTTGGAGCAAAACGCTCAACTAAAAAGTTCTTGATTACAGGTTTTATTGGCCCCTTCTATTCAGGAATGCCCAAAGGTATGTGCTTTCATGTGATTCTTGTCAAAAATCAGGTAATATCTCTAAATTGCATGAAATGCCACAAAAGTTTATTCTTGAATGTGAAGTGTTTGATGTGTGGGGAATTGATTTTATGGGTTCATTTCCAAGTTCTTATGAGAATAAATATATTTTTGTAGCTATAGATTATGTATCTAAGTGGGTGGAGGCGCAAGCTTTTCCTACTAATTATAGTAGAGTAGTAATTCAATTTTTGAAATCCTTATTCGTACGATTTGGCACACCACATACACTTATTAGCGATAGGGGTACACACTTTTGTAATCTACAGTTAGATAAAGTATTACAAAAATATGTGGTCACACATATGATAGCCACTCCTTATCATCCACAAACTAGTGGTCAAGTTGAAGTTTCAAATAGAGAGCTTAAGATAATCATAGAAAAATCTATAGAAGGGAATAGGAAACAATGGTCTAAGAAAATACACGATTGTTTGTGGTCATATAGGACCGCCTTCAAAACACCTATAGAGACCACTCCCTTTAGATTAGTCTATGGTAAGTCATGTCACCTGCCTATAGAATTATAACACAAGTCGTATTGGGCAATACACTCTTTGAATTTTGACACAAATTCTATAGGGGAGAAACGAAAACTTCAACTTAACGAGTTAGATGAGTGGAGAACCATTACTTATGAAAACTCCAGGATATATAAGAATAAGACTAAATTATTTCATGATCATCACCTTCGCAAACCCAAGACATTCCAGAAAGGTGACCAAGTCCTCCTTTACAATTCCTGTCTTCGTTTATTCCCAGGGAAGTTAAGGTCTAAGTGGTCCGGACCCTTCCAAGTCAAAGAAGTTTTTCCCTATGGAACTATCGAGCTAACCCACCATGAGAAGGGAGATTTTAAAGTTAACGGGCACCAACTAAAACTTTATTATGGTGAGCTTCCTCAAGATTTCGCTCGCCAAGAATCTTGCCTCCGACTAGACTAGGATTAAGTGTTATGTAGTAATTTTTCTTAGTTTAAAATTTTTTTGACAAAATTCTAGTTAAATATTAGTATAAAAATATTACAAAAATCACTTAGGAGGAAATTCCAATTCAGAGGAGGACACGGGAAGACACACGCCCGTGTGCCCGGCCGTGTCCGTAACACATTTTCTCGCCCAGCCGTGTTCAATATGAAACCTGAAGTAGGAAAGAGTCATCCCGAGAGGCACACGGGTTGACACACGTCCGTATGCGTTGCCGTGTCATTATAGTTCTACTTTTCCCATAATCAACCCGAGCAGGACACGGGTTACAACACACCCGTGTTGGTGACCGTGTGCCATATTTTGAGATCGACGTTTCGTAACGCCCCGAAAATTGTATTTGAGTCGGTCGCGAAAAAAAGGGATTTTTGGTTCCTGTATAGGGGTACACGGCCTAGGACACGGGCGTGTCCAAGGCCGTGTCTGGCTGGTGTTTTTGGCCGTTTTCATCCCGAGAAGGACACGACTAGAAAAACGGCTAAGCGACACGGGCGTGTCATTTGACACGGGCGTGTGCCTACCCGTATCCCTACCCGTATTCTTTTGGGTCGTGTCCGTTGCCGTGGCGGTTATGCGTGACACGCCCCCGAACACGGGTGTGTCGAGGAGCCCGACACGGGCGTGTCAGGTGAGACACGGGCGTGTCTCTGCCCGTGTGTATTTCCTCCATTCGACGATCGTGCCTGGAGCGAAGCACACAGCCTGGGACACGGCCGTGTGCCAAGCCGTGTTCGGCCCAGGTCTGGAGATTTTTGAACGGATCTGAGCCGTTCGTTTTATTTAATTAAGATCCAATGACCCAGATGGTTTCCTGCTCTGTTAAGGCCGGAAATAGGGGAGTTAATCCTTCATTTCTCTCCAACCATTTTCTCTCTCAAGGAGTTGGAAAGAGGAGGAAGAAGGAAGGGATTCCGTCCGCCGGCGGAGCATCCGAGCACCGTTTCGAAATCTGAGAGCGGATCTGTGGAGGAAAGTTCGTTGTGAAGATTTCCATCCGTGTAGTTTTTCCATGGCGCCAAAGCGGACTACAAGGGTAACGATTCTCTACTTGAGCATGTGAAGCTCTTTCTTTCTGCATAGGGAATCCCGCTCCCGCGAGTGTGCGGTGAGTGCGTGGTGTTCTTTGGGGTTGATGTGAATAGTCCCCCTTGTGTTGCATATAGAGTCCGGAATCGTAAGTACGGGCATAGTTATTGTGTGTGAAGCATACCCGGACGTGTAGTGTCTGTATCAGTGATGTTGCATTTAATATGTTTTGCCGGAGAAGACTCTGTGCTTTGGGTTTTTCGGGTTTCTACGTGGTAGATTGCAGCAGAGATCCTTGGAGGTTAGCTTCAAGGCGCACCCGGAAAATTGAACGAAAGCGTGTTCTGTTAACTTGGTGGTCTGAGAACCGGCCTTGATCATAACTAGGTTATGAGATTGTTGGGAAAATTTTTGGGATCCGAGAGAAGCTTGGCCCGCGCGTAGTACTTAAATTGTTTATGCGGCGTGGGCAACGGGCAAGTGGAATTGGACCTAGGCTATGTGGTTCGGTGCGAGAGACCCGAAGACGGGGACTGGCCGTTGGCATAGTCGGGAGCCTTAGACGGTGGTTAGAAAGGCTAAATGCTCACATGTTGTTACCATCCCGGGGGTGGTGGTGAAGGCGCTGATTGGTCAGGATTCACCGTTAGTGTGCCCTGAGTGCACGGGGTGTTTGGCCGTGCGAGCCTAAACCTATGGCGAACTATATAGTTGCACTTTATTGTTTAGCTAGGCTAATGAATTACAGGGAAAGAGCACCGCCGTCCCGAGTAAGGGGCGGGGTCGTTATAATTTATTTGGCTTTTGGCTGACCGTTGCTTTGTTTGCCACCGTGCGGTGGAATTGTGCTTGCAGGTGCTGCGGAGCCGAGTACCAAATAGCGGGCTGGAGCCCATGCTGTTGTGCTGGCCCTTGAAGGCCAAATAGAATAGTTGTATTTTACTTATTATCTTGTGTGGCCGGCCTGCGAGCCGAAGTATGAAAAATACTATTTTGTTAAGCCAACATTTGTAAGGCCATAAGGCCATGTACTCTTTTAGTGTATTTGGTGTTTCATTCCAGTTGTGTGGATGTGGACATTCTTGGATATGGATTTAAGATTTGGGTTCTTTCAACTTTAAAAGCTTCTGCTAGAATGCTCTGTGTAGGACGAGTAGTCTTAATTGGATAGTTTGTATATTCTTACGTAATCCTTCCGACTGTCTGTGGTATATGGCGTCGCGTTCCAGCTGGACCTTCTGTTATA
The DNA here is from genome assembly GCA_039583875.1 of Platanthera guangdongensis. NCBI lineage: Eukaryota > Viridiplantae > Streptophyta > Magnoliopsida > Asparagales > Orchidaceae > Platanthera > Platanthera guangdongensis. Next base: position 232,477,785 of record CM077150.1, read on the forward strand.
TGCCATGCGACGGATGGGGGTGTTACAATTTGGTATCAGACTTCTGGTTACGGTCAGGCTTAAATGAATTCGTGGGCGAATTCTTTTAAGGGGTGGTGAGCACATGTGTGCGTCATCGTTATAACATCAAAAAGAACCCATGAATGTCCACTTAGGAATAAAAAATACATTTGTTTTGTGGAATCTGAGTGTTCCAATGATTGCTTTTAGCAGCTTGTTTGTAGACTAATCGTGTGTCTTTGCTACTTTAGGCAGCTAGGAGCGGTGCTGGTCAGTCGGAGCGTCCGCAATCAGCGGAAAGTAGTGCACCAAGGGACGTGCCTACAACACCTCCTTCAGCGGAAACCATCAGGATGGTGGCTGAGGCGGTATTTGCAATGATAAATGTCCAACCTGCAGGGCAAATGCATTGCGCACCTCCTGCGAATGAGCAAGAACCGGTTAGGGCGGCAGAGCCGAGAGCGGTGGAGCGTGTAGCAGTTGATTTGGTAGAGCCGAGGAGAGCTACGGAGAAGCAGCTTAAGCATGTAATGGGCTTTAATCCTCCGAGGTTCGATGGGGTTGGAACGCCAGCTCAAGCTGAAGATTGGCTCTCTTCGATAAAGAGGGTCTTGACAGCCACATTAACTGAGGAGTGGTAGAAGACCACCATAGCGACTTTTCTTTTGTAGGGTGAAGTGAGGCTGTGGTGGGATGACTTGGAGTTTCATCTCTTAGTGGGTAGGCAACTTGCTGATGTGCCTATTGTTTAAGTATTAGACCGGGTGACCTTGCGGTCTTGTCTGGCGGTTTGTTGACTGCGCGGTCTAGCGGTTCCTTCCCAGCAGGTTCATATTCAGACTGTTGCTATTTATAGTCCGAGCAGTCTGGCGGTCTCTCTCAGAAGCCTGGAGAACGAGCGGTCTATCGGTCTCCTATTGCGGCATGTTCTTATCCTGCTGGAGTTGCCGAGCGGTTAACCTATCTGTCTAACTGCGCGGCCTGTGCGGTCTCTTTAATTTCTAGCCGCTCAGCCCTGTACATGTTTAGTCCCACATTGATTGTTTGTACTCTCTCATATCTCGTCCATTCTATAAAATGGAGGTCATACCTTTGTAAATAATATCTTTTTTGGATAATAAAATTTTAATTATTCAAATTTCTGTCCGTTTGTTAGCTATGTGTTCGCTACTTTTACATAGGATCAGAGCACTCAGTCCTTTCCACCTGACTAAGCTCTCTCTGTACATACGGATTGTTTATTCTTTCCGCGACCTATTCTCGCAGCTTGTTTTCTCTTCTGACCGCTGTGCTGTTCGCCCGGTTTCTCCCTGTTTGCGCGCCTTTCTTCGGACTGTTCTCGACCTATTCTCTTGGGTCCTTTGATTCCTCTTCTCTTCTGTTCGCTCAAACGTTTTCAGTTCGCGTGACCTCTTACCCCGTGCCTTGGTCTGCTTCCTGGTCACTAGTGTTCTGCCACCGTATCGCTGCAGCTTCTTCTCTTTAGCCCACTGCGGTTTCGTCCTTGTTCACTGCGATTTCTTTCTCGTGTCCCGGCCTCCTCCTTAGGTCATACGGCTTGTTCTCATTTTTTATCTCCCCGCAGCTTCTCTTCTTCTCGCACGATTTCCTGCCCTCTCTATGGCCACTTCCGGTCTCTCCACCCCGGTTATCTCTACCTCCACCACTCCTGTAGCTCCTCCTCCTCCTACTCCTTCGGGTAACCTTGGCACGCTTTCTAAGCTTGTTGGATCCAACTATCCCGATTGGAGCATTTCTTTCACCTTTCTTCTTTGCTCTCAGCGCAAGCATCATCACCTCACCGATGACCCTCCTCCTCTTAACTCTCCTGAATTTGATGACTGGGATGCGAGTGATGCCCTTGTCAGCACTTGGCTGGCCAACAGCCTCTCTGATGAGTGCCTTCCTGTCATTCACCATGATGAGACGGTCAAGGCCGCCTGGCTTCACCTAGCTGTTCTCTATTCGAAGGGGGGCTAGACGTCCCGCATTTATACTCTTTATGCGGACCTCTTCGACCGCCCCTCCATGTCTCCTGCTGCGGCTTACCAGCAGGTTCAGGCTCTTGGTGCAGAGATCCTACATAATCGCCCCTTCTCCGCGGACTTCACCGACCAGCACAAACACTTCCAGGAACTCCTGGTTGTTTGTTATCTTCTCCATCTTCCCGATTCCTATGATATGATCCGCCAGCAGATCTTGGGTGAGGCGGAATCTCCTACTTTGGATGCCACCGCGGCTCGCATTGCCGCTATTACTTCGCTGCTCCAGCGGCCTCTGTTGGCCTCCCCTCCTTCCCAGGACTCCTATGCCCACCAGGCTCAGCGAGGGGGGGGGGGGGGGGGGGGGGGTCCTAGTGGCCGCAGCCACTCAGTCGGGCGTGGAACATCCAGGTTCCTCTGCTCTCACTGTGGTTGTACCGGCCATTCTGTTGACCACTGCTGGCAGAAACATCCTCATCTTCGCCCTTCCGGTGATGCTCCTTCCTCGACCTCCGGCTCCTCTCGGCCGTCTGCTTCTGTGGCCACGACTTCAGGTAGTGCCTACGTCGTTACCCAAGGTAAATGACTGATTGACTCGGGTGCTACAAATCATATGACTGGTAACCCTCATTGCTTCTCTCTCCTTGAAACGCATGACCGCCTACCCCCGGTTCGTATGGCAGATGGTTCACCGTCCCCGGTGCTTGGGACGGGCATGGTTCAAGTCACCCCGTCGCTTCGCTTGGAGGACACTCTCTATATCCCGAAGTTCCCGTGCAATTTATTATCTGTTACTACTTTATGTCGGCAACTTCAGTGCTCTGTCTTATTCACTCCCACTTCTTGTTCTTTTCAGGACCCGAGGACCCAGCAGACGATTGCTACTGGGACTGAGAGCGGTGGACTCTATTTCCTCGATAACGTTTCCGCTCTATCCGCCTACTCCTCCTCTACAGATCTGCTTCAATGGCATCTTCGCCTTAGACATCCTCCTCCTCGGATTCTTCGCCAGCTTCTGCCCCACTTACCTCCGATCAGTCCTCCGCTCAACTGTGATGCGTGTCAGCTTGGCAAACATCATCGCTCCTCCTTCCCACCGAAGTAAGGCCGTGGCTCCTCTCACCCGTTTGATCTCATTCATTCTGATGTCTGGGGTCCTGCTCCTACCCTCACCGTTGGTCGGGGTAGTTCCTACTTTGTAACTTTTATAGATGATTTTTCTAGATGTACCTGGGTGTATCTATTAAAAGATTGCTCTGAACTCTTTTCTATCTGGCAATCCTTTTATTTTATGATTAAGACTCAATTTGGCATTTCTATTAAAGTTTTACGCTCTGATAATGCTAAGGAATATCTTAGTCATGAGTTCTCCTCTTTCTTTCGGCAACATGGTCTTCTTCATCAAACCACCTGTGTTTACACCTCCCCGCAGAATGGGGTGGCGGAGCGTAAAAACCGCCACCTCATTCTAATTGGCAATACAATAAAGCAATACAATAAAGCAAATCTTGGATAATGATGATCATTGCTACTTTTGTTATGGTGTTGATAATATTATGACCTCTATGAATTCTGAATATTATTATAGAGATCCTTTAGAGATTTGCATCACTAACAGTTATCTAGAAGATGATCATTGCTACTTTTGCTCATGGCCAAAGGCTTCACTCAGACTTACGACATTGATTACTTTGACACTTTCTCTCCGGTTGCTCGCCTCAGCACCATCCGGGTTCTTCTCTCTATGGCTGTTAACAGGGATTGGGCTATTTCCCAGCTTGATGTCAAGAATGCCTTTCTCTATGGAGATCTTCAGGAGGACGTCTACATGGAGCAACCTCCTAGGTATGTTGCTCAGGGGGAGACACGCGTATGCCGTTTGAAGAAGGCTATTTATGGCCTAAAGCAGAGCCCTCGGGCGTGGTTCGACAAGTTCAGTGATATTGTGGCTACCATCGGCTTTGCAAGGAGTTCGGCCGACCACTCCTTATTCATTCGCAAAACGGACTCAGGACTGGTGGTTTTGGCAGTGTATGTGGATGATATTCTTCTTACTGGCGATGACCAAGCTGGGGTGGACTTGATGAATAAAAACCTTCGTCAACACCTGGTCACGAAGGATATGGGCTCCCCAAAATATTTTTTGGGGATAGAAATCTCTCGGAAGCTTGACTCATTGGTTCTCTCCCAACGGAAGTATGCCCTTGATCTTCTACAAGAGGCAGGATTGATAGGTGCCAAACCGGCCCGGTTTCCCATGGCTATTGGAGAAGATAAAACATGGACGGATGACTCGCCTCTTCTATCTGATGTCACAAGGTACAGACGTTTGGTGGGCAAACTCATCTATCTCACGGTGACCAGACCCGACATCTCCTATGTTGTAGGTAAGGTCAGTCAGTTTATGCAAGCTCCCAGGGAGTACCATCTTCAGTCTGGCTTAAAGATTTTAGAGTATGTCAAAGCATCACCGGGCAAAGGGCTAATATTTCAGAGGAATGGTCATTTGAGGGTTGAAGCCTACTCAGATTCAAGCTATGCGGATGATAAAGGCGATCGTAAATCCACATCTGGTTTTTGTACTTTTGTTGGAGGAAATCTTGTGAGTTGGAAGATCAAGAAACAGTCTGTTGTCTCCAGATCCAGTGCAGAAGCCGAATACCGGAGTATGGCGTCAACCACATGTGAGTTAAAGTGGTTGCGGGCTCTCGTGCTTGACCTAGGAGAGGTCTATGACTATCCTCTTCCTATGTTCTGTGACAACAAGGCCGCTATATACATATCCAAAAATCCAGTCTTCCATGAGAGAACAAAGCATATAGAGGTTGACTGCCACTTCATCTGGGAGAAGATTTTGAAGAAACAAATTTGTACTCTGTTTGTCACCTCTGACAAAGAATTGGCGGATATCTTCACAAAACCGGTCTCTACTTCCTTCGTCCATATTTGTGACAAGCTGGGCATGATTGATATCTATGCTCCAGCTTGAGGGGGAGTGTTGAAGTATTAGACCGGGCGGCCTTGCGGTCTTGTCTGGCGGTTTGTTGACTACGCTGTCTAGCAGTTCCTTCCCAGCAGGTTCATATTCAGACTGTTGCTATTTGTAGTCCGAGCAGTCTGGCGGTCTCTCTCAGAAGCCTGGAGACCGGGCGGTCTATCGATCTCCTATTGCGGCATGTTCTTATCCTGCTGGAGTTGCCGAGCGGTTAACCCATCTGTCTAACCGCGCGGCCTGTACGGTCTCTTTAATTTATAGCCGCTCAGCCCTGTACATGTTTAGTCCCACATTGTTTGTTTGTACTCTCTCATATCTCCTCCATTCTATAAAAGGGAGGTCATACCTTTGTAAATAATATCTTTTTTGAATAATAAAATTTCAATTATTCAAATTTCTGTCCGTTTGCTAGCTGCGTGTTCGCTACTTTTACACTTATGGAGGAATTTTCGAGGTTGTTTCTAGCCATATTTGTACCCTCTGCTCAGAAGTTGGAGATGGAGAATCACTATCTTAGGTTGACTCAGGGATCCAAAAGCATGGACGAGTATTTTCATGAGTTCACACGGTTGGGTCGTTATGCTGGTGCTACGTTTATGGAAGAAGAATGGAAGACCAACCGATTTTATGAGGGTCTACGTGGTGACCTACAGCTACTACTTGCTAGGCCTAAGGCGCAAGGCTTCCTAACCTTGGTCAATTCGGCCCGATCATTGGAGAAGGTTGCGAAGAAAGTTCAAGAGAAGAAGGACCCAGGAGAAAAGAAGTCCGAGTTCAAGGTGCCAAATAATATGTCAAGTTTCCGCAGATGAAACAAGAAGCGGAGGACTTCGAACTCAGCCCCTTCGGCTGATGCGTCGGGGGCTACTACAAGTCGAGTCCCAGGAGCTTGCTACAACTGCGGGAAGACGGGGCATTTTGCTCGTGAGTGTTGGAGCGGACGTTTAAAGTCCGAGAGGAAGTCTGGAGCGACTTATGAGGAGAAAGGGAAGGCGGTGGAGTCAACCGCATCCCATCATGCTCCAGCCCAGCCTAGAGTCTACAACCTTGATCTGCAAGAGGCCATAAAGCAAGCGGACGTGGTGACAGGTATGAGTTAAATTTCAGTGGTTTAACTTTTATAGTTGTTGCCTTCGTATGTGTTAGATTACTTTTGTTGGTGCTAGGCTTTGTGATGATCTTTGAGTTTCCGGCGAGAGCCCTGTTTGATACAGGAGCATCGCATTCCTTCTTGTCCGAAAAATTCATATCGCGCATCGGGGTTCCGTTTTCGATGGCAAAGGACAAATTGGATGTGTTGTTGCCCAATGGGTGCTCAATGCGTGCGGATAGGGTCTGCGTAGTGAAGGTTCGGATTGGAGACCGGGAGTTTGATTTGCAGGCGTTGGTTCTACCGTTAGTGGAGTTCGATGTATTATTCAGTATGGATTGGCTCTCGGAGCAGGGTGCATGCATTGATTGCAACCGTAAGGAAGTTAAGTTGGGTCTGAACACTGATCGAGAGACTACTTTTGCGGGCATGAAGGGATCGGGTAAGATTTTGATGTCAGCCCTTCAGGTGTTCAAGGCTGTTCGGTCTGGGGCACAGTGTTTGTCACATTAGTGCAGACTTCGAAGCCTAAGCCTAGTTTGGACAGCATCCCAGTTGTGTCTGAGTATCCTGATGTGTTCCCAGATGATCTCCCAGAAGCCCCTCCTCAGCGGGAGATTGATTTTACCATTGAGCTGGTACCGGGTGCCAAACCGGTGTCACACTCTCCATATCGGATAGCGCCAAGAGAGATGGCAGAGTTGAAGGTGCAACTGCAAGAGTTGCTGGAGCAAGGTTATGTGCGTCCAAGTTCGTCTCCTTGGAGCGCACCAGTTCTCTTTGTTAAGAAGAAGGATGAGAGCTTTCGGCTTTGTATCGACTACCGGGAATTAAACAAGCTTACGGAGAAGAACAAATATCCAATCCCAAGGATTGACGATCTATTTGATTAATTGGTTGGGTCAACGATGTATTCAAAGTTAGATTTGAAGTCCGGTTACTACCAGTTGAGGATAAGGGAGAGAGACATCCCAAAGACAGCATTCAGTACGCGGTTTGGGCATTACGAGTTCACGGTCATGCCGTTTGGATTGACGAATGCGCCATCCGTATTTATGGATCTGATGAACAGGACGTTCAGAGAGTACCTGGATCGTTTCGTGATAGTATTTATCGATGATATCCTGGTGTACTCGCAGTGTGAAGAGGACCATTACAATCATCTACACATAGTGTTGGAGACATTGAGGAGGAATCAGTTGTATGCTAAGTTCTCCAAGTGTGAATTTTGGTTATCCTCGATAGCGTTCCTTGGTCATGTTATTAGTGGAGAGGGGATAGCTGTGTATCCGGCGAAGATAGTGGCGATACGAGAGTGGCCTGCTTTGACTACAGTGGCAGAGGTCCGGAGTTTTCTGGGGCTTGCTAGCTACTACAGGCGCTTCGTAGAGAACTTCTCGCGGATAGTGCTACCACTCACAACGTTGACTAGGAAAGATCAGAAGTTTGTGTGGTCTCCGGAGTGTGAACAGGCTTTTAAAGAGTTGAAGAGGCGGTTGACAACGTCGCCTATTTTATGTTCACCAAGTGGAACCGAAGGGTTCGAGATATATAGTGATGCTTCAGGCAGTAGTTTGGGCTGTGTTCTGTTACAACAAGGGAGAGTGATAGCCTATGGTTCACGACAACTGAAGGTTCACGAGAGAAATTATCCGGTCCATGACTTGGAGTTAACGGCCGTGATATTTGCTCTAAAGCTTTGGAGGCACTACCTGTATGGTGTAAAGGTCGATATTTACACCGATCATAAGAGCTTGAAGTACCTATTGGACCAAAAGGATCTGTGAAAGTGCAAGTTAGATCTGATATACTCTAGAGGGGGGGGGGGTGAATAGAGTATGGTGCTTGCTAAAAACTTTTTACAACTCTTGTTGTATTCCTAAGTGAACAAGGAAGCAAATAACATAAATTAAATCTAAACACAGAGAAGTCACAGATCACAGCCAGAAAATAAAAGAAAAACAAGCAACCAGAAGACACAAGGAGCTATAGTGGTTCCCCAACCAATCTGGGTACATCCACTCTTCTACCACCCTAGGTAGGAATCCACTGCAGGATGAGTTGATCAGGTGTCCTGGGCACCAATGGGTTTTGATCAGGTCCCCAAAAACCAAACCCTCAAGTCTTTTGGAGGAGACTTGCAACCAGAATAATTTTGAAGGGATTTAAAACCCTGTACAGGAATTAGAGAGAGAGAGGGAGGGTGATAGTGTCTTCTCTATCAACAGTCAGAGAGAAGACTTGTGGATTGATGTAGCAGCTTTTGCTCCCCCTGAGGTCTTGAATTGGTCTGGAATGCTGGAGCACTGCTTCAGGGTGATAGGCCTTCAGTGACCTAGAATGCCTGGACCAGAACTGCTTCAGGAACTTCTTTTGATAGAATGTTTGATTGTTGTCCTTTGAAGTTATCCTGTGAATAAAGAGAAGAAGTCTCTTGATTGAAATTAGTTCTTCTTCTTCTTCTTCTTGAGAGAGTTCTCTGGTCAAGGCTGATTGCAGTCAAGAACTTTAGATTTTAGAATGATTATTTTTCTGCAACTGTTGAGTATTTTCTGTACTGTGTTTCTTGAACTCTGCTTGATTCTATTCTCTTACTGTGTCACTGGTTTTCTTGTCTATCTCTCTTGTCTCTGACTGACTGAGAAAAGAAAAAGATATTCAAAAACTTTTTGAATGACGAGCAGTAATTATAGTCGGCCTTGGAAAGAATCAGCAATCAATGACTTTCCTAACTGTCCCATAGAAAAACGGCATGTAATCGTCCATAGTCAATGCGCGTTCTAACGGTAACATTCCGAGAAGATCTTGCATTAAATGTTCAGGAATCACCGCCAAGAAATTGGACGAGAACCTTGAAGAAAACCTAATCTGGATTCGTCGAACAAAGAACACAATTCGTCGAGCTGAACTTGAGTTCGTCGAGCTGAGCTTGAGTTCGTCGAGCTGAGCTTGAGTTCGTCGAGCTGAGCTTGAGTTCGTCGAGCTGAGCTTGATAGAGTTCGTCGACCAGACAATCTTCATTCATCGGACAGACATTCTTCATTCGTCGAGCTGAGAACCAAATTCGTCGACTTGAGAAAAGTTTTGGACTTGGACAAAATATCCTGCATCTGCTGAAATGCTGTGTCGACATAAGCTGGTGTCGACAGATTGATCTTGGTGTTGACACAAATCCTCTGGTGTCGACAGAAGCTGGTGTCGACTGAAATCCTGGTGTCGACACAAGTAAGTGTCGACTGAAATCCTGATGTCGACACAAACTGTCTGGTGTCGACACAAACCCTAAGTGTCAACACTGATTCTCTGAGTCCAGAAATCATTGAGTAGAGAATAGCATTCGTCGACCTGAAAAGCTGACTTCGCTGACCTGAGAAGCTGAGAGCTTGAGGTCCAAGTTCGTCGAGCTCAGAATATAATTCGTCGACCGAAGCATGAAGCTGGACTTAGAAAAATTTTGAAGTTCTCCTGACTTTGGCTTGAAATAGAAACTGAATTTTCGTCGAGCAGAGAACATAGATCATCGAACTCAGCACTAAGAATTGTCTCACGATCGTCGAGTGCAGAATTCCTTTCATCGAGCTGAGTTCGACGAACGTCGAACTCACTTTACTTAGTCTTGAAAAACTTGTGAGTCTGGAGTCTCTGAGGGTCTTGTTGAAAGCTGGTCCATCTGAGGAGTTGAGCCTAAGGACTTAACCTAGACTCTAGGACACAAATTGACCCTGGCTATACAAGATGGTTCACATCCTAAGTCAGTGAACCTAGCCCAAATCAACTAGGGATCCAACAATCTCCCCCTATTTGGGTGAGGTCACTAACAAAGACTCAAGACAGAAAAACAAAGCAATAAAAGAGATATATCTGGCAGAGAATTATAACACATGCAACAGATATATATATATATATATATATATATATATATATATATATATATATATGAAAGAACTAGTGCCTAATCACCTAGAGGGGGGGTGAATAGGTGAACTTAATCTTTTTAACTTTAAAGGCAGAAACACTGAATTATAAGACCTGTATTTGCAATTCTCTACAGCAATTCAGCACAGATAACACAGCAATCACAGAATTAATCACACACATAGTACACATAGATTTTATAGTGGTTCCCCAAGGTCTGGGTACATCCACTTTCCCCCTTCGCCTATCTAGTAGTGTACTAGATTCAGCCTAACTTCTCCACTTCTCCTCAGATCTTACAACTCAGAACCCTAAACAGGTTCCTACAACTCAGAGTGACCCCACTCCTACAACTCAGGCACAAAGCCCTACCACTCAGTCTTCACCAAGACTTACACTCAGAGAACAAAGTCTCCTACAACTCAGGTACTAGGCCCTACCTCAGTCTTCAACAAGACCTACACTCATAGCACACTGTCTCCTACACTCAGCCTTTATAAAATAGGCTTATAGCTCAGATCCCCTAGGATCCTATAGAAAATAAATTTACAAAGTATATAACCACAACTCTGAAAGAGAGAGATGAGTTGACTGGTTTCTTGATGAGTTCTTGGAAGAACTTGGCAGAGATCAACCTCCCTTGGCTTTCTTCAAAGCTTCTTGAATTAGAACACAGTAGGGTTGTATCTCTATGCAGATGATCTTCAATCAACTGATGTCTTGAGATTCTGATTTCAATCTGAATCTTACTTAGCAGCCCGGTTCAACAGCTGCTCTTCTTAGAAGGAGCTCTCTCTCTCCAACTTCTTAGATCTTCTCTTGAAGGTCTTCTTCTTTGTTGTGTTGTGATGAGTACGATTATGATAGGCTTTTTACTATCATAATTGTAATCATGTCTACTATTTCCTACCCCTTTTTGTGTTGATTTCATGATAATAGTAAAAAAATTATCGTATCATAGATAGAAGAGCGTATTTAGAAGTCTTTGGCAGTTCTTGTAATAAACTATTTACTGAGTCTATCATTTTTCTATTGCAGGTAATGCCAACCAATGGACCTAAAAGTCTCGGAGCAAACAGAGGAGTTCACGGAGTCTACATGGCTGATGATAGGGTGAAAATTTGGTGCACACGGCCTGACACACGGCCATGTGCCTACCCGTGTCCTATGCACCTGGAGCTGAAGAATTTGGGTGCAGACAATGGAACCTCACACGGGTATGACACACGCCCGTGTGCATACCCGTGTCATCTTTGCACACGACTGCCGACCAACCCGTGTCTGAGGAACACGGCCGAACACACGGCCGTGTCCATACCCGTGTCATCTGACACGGCCCACGTCCAGACACGCCTGCTCGTGGGGAACCGCCTAGGAACCGTCCACACGGCCTGCCACACGGCCGTGTGCGACCCCGTGTCCGACCTGTTTGCAAGGGGACTATAAATTTCCTATAGAAAAATTTGTTTAGAACTTTTGGATCATTTCTGGATTGGAGAACTGCCGGAGGCCGAAGGGGAGCATCCAAGACAAGGAGGATTGAAGGGTATTTCATATGTATTTTTATTTAATCATTAACCCCCTTGAATCTTTTCTTTCTCTTGATGATCTATCTTCAAATTTCATTTTAATTTGCATGAACTTCTATTTGAACATTCTAGTAATCATGTATCACTTTGTTTATGTTACATTTGTAGTATTTTATTTGTGTTTATGCTTGCAAACAAAGAGTTTAATCCTCCTTATGAATTACTTGATTGTTTTACACAATTTGCAATTGGCTAGATTGAGAAATTGGTTCTTTGCAATGATTTTGGTATGTTCATATTGTGATGATAATTCCCTTTGTAATTCAAACTCTATGATCGAGAGATATTTTGTTTGGAAAATTAGAACACGAATAAAAGGATTCATGGTAATTTAGAGATAAAATTCATGAATTTATGTAGTAATAAAGGTACTTTACTTAATACGAACTTGAGTGTTGTGAATTGTTCGAGAGAAAATTTACTATCTTAGGTTTAGATTTGGAATTGCTCGAGAGAGAATTTTGATGAAAAATTAACTTTTACATTGCACAAATTTAATAGTCTTTTCATGTCATGATCGCTTAGAATTGAACTAATAAATGAATTTGTTCATGTAATTGTTTAAAAGCTTCATGTTTTTATCATTTTTACTTCTCCAATACTGAATCATCCAAATGGTCATAGTTAGGTTAATGTAGTTTAAATATCACTTTTGTTTAGAGGTATGATAATAAAGGGAGGGTGAGTATGAATAGTTGAAACGACCCTGTGGAATACGACACGAGATGTAGATTTCTCATATATTACGATTGATAGGTGCGCTTGCCTGAATGCTAATTCAATCTATTTTAAGTCCATCTACATAGTTGTATTAGAATGTAGAATGAAATCACATTGAGTTATTACTTGTTAGCAAAAAAAAAATCACCATGTTGTTTTTCAATTCCTTGATCCTCTGATCATTCTTCTTTCTGTTGAAGGAGAAATGTCTTTAAATAAGCTTTCTCCATGGTGACCGGCTGATCCGGTTTCTAACAACTTTCTGATGGCTTTGACAGTTGCAGTTGACCGGTTGAAATGACAACTGTCAAGTCATCCAGTCACTTCTTGAAATCTCTGTCACTGTCTGAAAGTGTCGAGACAGATAGTCTTTATGTGTCGACACAAATAGACTAAGTGTCGACACAAGTAGACTAAGTGTCGACACTAGCCTTCATGGTGTCGACATAACTCCTTGTGTTGTTGTAACAGCTTCTCGACACTGCTTCTTCAGAATGTGTCGACGCTGATCCCGTGTGTCGACACAAGCCTTCTTCTTTAATACTTAGTTGAATTCTGCTAAGTGTCGACACAACTCCTTTGTGTCGACACATCTTCTTGTGTTGAAACTTGCTAAGTGTCGACACATCTTCTTTGTGTCCACACAAGCCTTCTGTGTTGAAACTTTGCTGAGTGTCGACACATCTCCTTTGTGTCGACACATGCCTTCTGTGTTGAAACTTTGCTGAGTGTCGACTCATCCTCCTAGTGTCGACACATGTACTTGAACTTTGTTGAAGTTTGCTGAGTGTCGACACAGCCTCCTAGTGTCGACACTTTTGCTGTCGACAAAGTTTCTTTGGGTGTCGACACTGCCTCTAAGTGTCGACACAGATAATGTTGACAATTCTTCACTGTGTGTCGACACAACTTGTATGTGTCGACACTTTTCTTCTGGTGTCGACTCCGCTTTCCTGGTGTCGACAACATTACTCCAAGTGTTGATACAGCTTCACTAGGTGTCGACACTAGCCTTCTTAAGTGTCGACACCTTTCTTCTAGGTGTCGACACATGGACTTAGAAACTTTTATGCTTTCCCTGCAATTACTTAACCTGCGCACATAAACTCAAAGCACATCAAATACACCTTGATGTATATCATTGAGTACGATGAGGCTTCTTCAAATCAGGTACATATATTCCAATGTACCCAACAATATACACACAGCTTTGTTTAACAGATAGCACAGTTTAAAGACAATTAATAGACAGAATTTAAAACAATAAGAAAATTACTTCTTTGGCTTCTTCTGCTGAGGTTTGTCTTCTGCTTTCTTTTCTCCTGGCTTCTTGAAAATGATTTCTCTGTTAGGATTTTGAGCTTGAGCCACTGTCATGGTCATATCAGCTGCCCGGATAATTTTCAATGATATAGCCCTGGGGACAACTGCTTCTGGATGAAGTTTCATATAATCATCAACATTAAACAATTTGTTACCTTTATCAAATCTTTTCAGCTCTTCTTTTCTATACTTTGACATGGTTGAAAGACCAGAAATATCTTTTCCTTCTGATTTGGCTTTATTTATCAAAGAAAGACCAATCAGCTCTTGGTATCTAGCCATTCTTGTTGTATTAGCAGTCTCTGGATCTTCAAAAGGAATTGGAGGGGAGTCTAGCTTCTTTGGGCTTTCAGCTTTTTGTACTACAGGACTCTGTTGCTGCTGCTACTTGTGCTGATGACTACCTGAGGAGGATGGCCTCTGCTGGCTGCTTCCAGAAGATCTCCCTGAGTGTCTTTGATAAGTCTGCATTGGGGCAGATCTCTGGGAGCTAGAGCCACTGGCACCAGCTGTTGGAGGAGGAGGAGGATCCTTTCTGTATCTGTGTACTGGAGGAGGAGAGTATCTCCTACTTCTCTTTCTATCTTTCTTCTGGTTTTTGGAGAGCCACATCCAAGCTGGCATTCCCTTATATGGAGTCATATTGTGCAGAATGTAGTAGGGAGTGTCTGCAGAGGGATTTGGCTTGGGAGGAGGAGCAGCCTTTCTCTTCTTTGCCAACAATCTCTTTTTCCTACTAGCTGCATCCTCATCAGAATCAATTTCATCATCATCAGATTCTGAATCCTGAGGGGTATCATACAATGCATCCAAAGCTTTTAAAGTTTTATCAGAAACAGTAGCCTTTGCTGGAGGAGGGGCAGAAGGTTCAGGAATAAGGTTTTCAGCAACAGGAGAAGAAACAATTGTACAAGAATCAGAAATAAAAGAGACAGAGCTATCGGCTACTGCCTTATTTTGTTCTTCAATGTTTGCCTGAATGAGCTCATCTTGAGTAGGTATTGGAGAGTCATCCATAATAAAGTCTGTTGCTGAAACTGGCACTGGAGTAACTTCTGGAATGACCTCTAGGCTGGAAGCTGAGAAGGAGGCTCAAGCTGAGAGAGCAAAATTGTCACAGAGTTGCTTGACAACTGCTGGACTAGCTGGAGATGTATAGGGTACCATAGCCAAATATGGCTTAGAGAAATCAGCTGGAAGAGATTATTTATATACAGTATCAAAAGTACTCAGCAAAACTGATAAATTCACTGTGGGATTTAAATAGAAATCACCAACAGGAGTTATTTGAGCAACTGACTCATCCAGATCCATGTCAGTATCCATAAATTGAATTAATTCAACCATTTCAGCATCAAAATCTATCAAAACTGTGACATCCTCATCTGAATCTGAAACTGCTGGAGAGGGAACTGTTGTGACTGCTGCTGCTGCTGTTGTATCTGCATCTGCTACAACTTCATCACAGAGCATCTCCCCCTGCTTGGGTTTAGGAAGATCTGGAGCCAGGCCCCTAGATGAAGAGGGGGCAGCAGAGAGAAGAGAAATCTTGGCAAATAAGGAATTAATGGAGGTCATAAGAGGTGTAATGGCCTCTTGGATCAAGGCTTGAATGAGAGGTGTGAGCAAAGAAATGAGGGTAGATGGATCAAATGGGAAAGGGGAAGGGGATGGAATGGGAGGAGGAATAATAGTTGGAGGGGGGGCATCTTGCATGAGTGTATCTGATGGTATAATATAAGATGGAATGGTGGATAAGTGTGGAGGAAGAGGAGACTGTGGGGGAGTAGGAAGAGGAATGTCCTGAGGGGAAGCTGGAGGAGTGGGTTGATGATCAACTTGCAAGAGGGAAGATGGAGGTGGAGATGGAATATTTGTCAGGTCAAGTGGTGGAGATGGAAGAGGGGTAGGTACATGAGGAGGCTTCTTTGGAGGAAGAGGTGCTGGAATAGATGGTTGAGATGGAGAAACCTCTTCAACAGGGTGAGGAGCGGCCTTTACAGCCCTTGTGCTCTCAGAAGTTTGGAGGGAGGAGGAAGCCTTTGATGGCTTGGAGATGGTCCTCTCCCACCTGCCAAACATAGCGCAAGTAAGGTGCTTGCTGGCGTTTATGAAGATGGTCGGGGAGACCATACAGTCAGCAACCTTCTCTTTGAGGAAAATTCCCAATATTCTGCCAAAGCAGACTTCCTTTTTGTTGTTCTTCTTCTTGATCAATTCAAAGAATACTTTACTCCAATCAACCTGGCGCTTATTCACTAGTGCACACATTATCAGAAATTGGTGACGAGTGATATAGTCGTGCGCAGAGTGCTTGGCCATCAGAATCTTTCCCGTAATATCTGCCAGAAATTGGTAGGCGGCAAATAATTGCTTTTTCAACAACTTATTAGGGTTGTTCCCAGAGAAACCCATTAATTTCACCATATCACCGAATTCCTCAGAGTCCATTTCCATATTGTCTTCTCCATTCACTAATCCAAATATTTCAGTGAGAACTGCGGGAGAGAGGGAAACAGCTGTGTTCCCTATATTGCCGGTCAAAGTATCTTCGTCAGAAACAGTAGATGTGTATACCCATTCCCGTATTTATGTTACATGAAGTTTGATGCTCCTGGTCATGAAATCCTTTAAACTAAGTTCTTCCAGTAGTTCTAGGATGTAAAGGAAGATGGGGTCAGAGTGTTGAAACGACTCAAAGTCCATGTCAAATCCGCTATCAAACTTCATTGCAACCAAAGCACCTGAGGGAATCGCCATTGATGTCCTCCAAGAAAAACACAGAGAAAAACGACGATCAAGAGCAAAAGAACTGAAAGCGCGGGACGGAGGTCGAAGAAAACCTAGATATAAGATTTTCAGAATATGAATCGACAAACTCCGTTCCACGAAAAAGAAAAAATCTTCGAACTGAGTTCGACGAAATAAATTGTAGACAGATAATTCGTCGATCTCATCCAGAAGAATCGAAAACAGTTCGTCGAACTCCGTTCGACGAAGCGTCTTCTAAAGCAAAGTTCGTCGATCTCTGTGAAAGTGCAGCTAGATCTGATATACTCTAGAGGGGGGTGAATAGAGTATATAGTGCTTGAAAACGTTTTACAACAATTGTTGTAATCTGAGTGAACAGGGAAGCAACTATTAAATCTAATCACAAAATAACCTACAACAGAGATTAATCACAGATCTAAACTAATCACAAAACAATCACAGCCAGAAACAAAAGATAAAGATAAGCAAGCCAGAAGATACAAGGAGCTATAGTGGTTCCCCTAAACTTGGGTACATCCACTCTTCTACCACCCTAGGTAGGAATCCACTGCAGGATGAGTTGATCAGGTGTCCTGGGCACCAATGAGCTTTTGATAAGGTGCTCAAAAACCAAATCAGATTTTTTGATCAGGTGTCTTACCACCAATGAGCTTTTGACAAGGTGCTCAAAAACCAAGCTCAAACTTTTGAAGGGAGTTTGAAAAACCCTTTACAGAGATGGGGATGAGAGAGTTATGGAAGTCTTCTCTTTCTCAGAGCAGCTGAGAAGACTATGTGGATTTGATGGTGTCAAAGCTCTCCCTGAGTTCTTGAGATGTTCAGGAAATGAAGCTTTGCTATAGGGTGATAGGCCTTCAGAAGTTGATCTCCAGCAAATGATGATTTCAGCAACAGCTGAAATGTTAGGTGTCTGGAGTCTTGAAGGATGTTGGCCTTGAACACTTGAGACAAGAGAGATCAGAAGATTTCAGAAGGTTTGATCTCCTTGGATGTGTGTTCTTGAGAGAATTCTTTGAGACAAAGAATATTTTGTTCTTGTTCTTCTTGTCTGTGTTTTGAGTGTGATAGAGAGATTCAAAAAATCTTGTATTTTATTCTCTGAAACTGAATAGAAAATCATCTGTCAAGAATAGCCGTTGGCCTATCATTAATTGCATCCTTAATTGCAATTATCTTCTGGAGGAAAGTCCAAAGAAACATTCCTTGATAATCCCTTGAAACTTGGTCCAGAATAAATGAAATTGGCTAGAAAATCTTCTGAATTAATTGCTGAATAACTCCTTAACTGATCAGAATTTGAATCTTGAAAAATCCTTTAACTCATTAGAAAATCGTCGAACTGAGCTCTGCTATCGTCGAACTGAGCTCAGCGATTTGGACTTATACATCAACAAAAATCGTCGATCTGAGCTCAAAGATCATCGAACTGAGCTCAGAGATAGAGATCCAATACTGAGTCAAGATCGTCAAACTGAGCTCGCAGATTGTCGAATGGAGTTCGACGATTTGTTGAAGTTGAGCTCAGCGATCGTCGAATGGAGTTCGACGATCTGTCGAAGTTAAGCTAGACGATCGTCGATTGGAGTTCGACGAATCGTCGTGCTGAGCTCGACGATATGACTTAGTCTCAAACTGAAAATCCTTGGTCTTGAGGGCAGCTTCCAAACCTAGACTTCTAACCCTTACACTCAATTCTAATTGACCTTTAGAGCTACACAGGAGGTCAAAAGCAGGTTTCCTAGAGACATAGTGATCCTGACCCAAATTAGTAATAGGGTGTTCCAACAATCTCCCCCTATTTGGGTTAGGATTACTATTTACAGAATTTGGAAAACTTAAATAACTGCATACATAGCAACAAAACAAAAAAACAATAAGCTGGACATTACAGAACCACAGATATATATACCATCCCAGACAGAAATCAGAAGTCAAAAAATGATTGTCACCTTACATAGTCATTTCTTCTCCATGCTCTTTATGTGTTTGATTTCTCTATTGGGGTTGAGAGCTTCCTTCTTTGATCTTGTGTCATCTGCTGCGCCTAAAGAGGTTTGCTGTCTGGGCCTTGAAACTACAGCTTCAGGATGCAGCTCCATGTATCTATCAGAATCAAAGAATTTACTTGAACCATATCTTTACAATTCCTTCTTTCTCTGTTCAGACAATGTAGTGATGTTGGAGGAGTCTCTTCCTTGCTCTTTAGCTTTCTTAATCTGGTCCAGTGCAGCAAGCTCTTTCATCCTGGCAGTCCAAGTAGTTGGATTGTTTTCAGGATCTTCAAATGGCACTGGTGGCTCATATCTATTTGATGGATTGTCCTGAGGAGGCCTGGAAGAAACTACTTCCTTTAGTTTATAGGGAAAGGGACCTGAGGTTGTGTCTGATGGGATTTGTCCTTCCCTGGAGTAAGGATGTTGCCTTGAATAACCTTTTGAGTAAACCTGGACTTCTCTTTGATTTCCTCTATAATTTCCTCTTCTGGATTGAGAACCCCTGGACTGGCTTCCCCTATGATAGGATCTGACATGTGGCTGATAGGGGGTTTGGCTTTTGGCAGAGGGTTGAGCAGCTGAACTTCCACCTGCACCTGCATCAGGAGGAGGTGGTGGAGGAGGATGAGGATGGTGAAATTGAGAAGATCCTTTTTCATACTTTCTCTTCTTCTTCATTGCTTTGAGTTGGTTCTTTGAATACTGCATCCAGTGCTCAGTTATGGGGCAGTCATGGAGAATATAATATGGAATGTCATTATTGTCCTTGACTTTGGCTGGAGGTACTCTCTTCATGGCTTTGCTCCTTGCCTTTCTCTTTCTGGCAATAGTGGCAGAAGAATCATCAGAATCTGTCTTGAACTCATCACGTTCAGAACTTTGCTCATCATAAAGAGCATCAATCTTTTTCATTAATTCTTTCTTGAGCTGGGTTGAAGCAGATGAAGCAGCAGAGGTTGGAGCAGCAGCAGATACAACACTAGTAGCAATTGAAGTTGAAACAGAAGCAGTAGCAACAGAAATAGAAGTTGAGGTAGTAATAACAGCAGAGGTAATAACAATAGATACAGGAGTTGTGGCAGCAGTAATAACAATAGCAGTTGGGGCAGCAACAGTTGCACTTTCAGAAACAACAATATCAGCAACAGCAGGAATATCATCAGTAAACACAGAAGGCTCAAGATCATGTGCCTCTGTCATCTGCATATCCTTAGAAATTGACTTATTAGCAGTATCAGCAAGAATATCAACAAAATTTTCAGCAGGAAGGGCAACAGCATCAGAAACATCAACAATGCTTTCAGCAGGAGTAGCAGCATATATTGAATAAAAAAAAGAAGTTATAATGCTGGTATCACAGCATGAGAAGGGCACAAGTGCCTTGGAGAGATCCTCTGGTTGTTGGATAGCAACTCTCTCTGGAAAACAAGCTTTCTCTGGAAGACAACTGAAATACATTGAGTCAAATACTGAAAGTAAGGACCTGATGTCCACTGGGAAGACAACTGGAGGTGGAACTGGATCTTGAGGAAGAACAGCAGCAGCAGCAGCAGTAACAAAAACTGAAGAAACAGCAGGCAAGCTCACTTCATAGGGCATCTCCCCCTGCCTAGATTCAGATAAGGCTGGATCAAGGCACACTGCTGAAGGGGCTTCCTGAGGGAATAAGGAGGAGAGCCTGGCAGAAAGAGCTGCCACTGACTGGAGTAATGGAGCCAAGGAGGTATCCAAGAGAAGAGATAGCCTGGGGGCTAGCAATTCATATATCCTGTCAGCTAGGGCTGGAAGATCTACTTGCTCAGCAGTGACTGGAGCAGAGGTAGAGGATGAAGGTGGAGCTATTGGTGATGGTAGTGGAGAGCTGGTGGATGGTGGGAGTGATGGTTGAGGTGTGGGTAAAGTGGATATGGAAGATAATGGGATGGAGATAGATGGTATGAAGGTGGGTTGATCAATAATCTCTTGTGGAAGGTCTTGGTAAGAGGTTAAGGAGGAGGGTAGCTCAGGAGGTGAGGAGGGTGAGTCATCCATGAAGGAATCATCAATAAGATTGAAGGATGGAATTGTGGGTGATATGGCACTGTCTGGTTGAGGGTAGGAATATAATGGATGGTAGAGTTCTTCTGTTGTTGGTAGAGTTGGAATTGGAGATGGTATAAATGTTGGAGATGGGCTGGAGATGATGATAGTGGATGAAGTTTGAATGGTGGATGGAACTGGAGAAGATGGAATTGGAGGAGGAGGAGAGGCAGCAGCAGGCAAGTCATCTGCAGGGGCAGAGACTTGGGGGGAAGTGACTATGACAGTCCTGGTGCCTGAAGGTGTGCTTGAGGAGGTCCTGCTGGGCTTGATGATCTGCCTGTCCCATTTACCAAATAGGGCACATGACAGTCTCTTTGAAGCATTAATGTGTATCCCAGATGATACTAGCAATGCAGGGCATCTGTTCTGCTGAAAAAGGCCTAAAATCCTCCCAAAATTCACAAAACTCTTATTAATTTTCTTTTTAATTAGGTCAAAGAAGATCTCTCCCCAGTTCAAATTCTTCTTGTCCACAATAGCTCCCATTAAGCATTGCTGATACCTGGAAATAGTATCATGGGCAGAGTGCTTAGCCAACAAAACTTTCCCAACTACATCAGCCAAGAATCTATATTCCACAGACAGATTCTTCTTCAGCAGCTTGCTAGGGTTAGCCTCAGAATGACCTATTCTTGCAAGCAAAGCAACAAATTCCTCTCCAGATAAATCAGCAGAATCCCATCCAGAGCTTAACTCAAAAACTTCTGTCAGAATAGTTGGGGTCAAGGGTACCTGGGTGCCAGAGATTGATCCAACTATGGTGTTTTGATCCTGGTTGTGGGCAGTGTAAACCCATTCCTTAATCTCATCAGTAGCAAGTTTAATCCTGGTGGTCATGATTGTAGCAAGTTTCTGCTCCTTGAACAACTCCAAAATATCTTGAAAGACTTGATCAGTAGTGCTGAAGGATTCCATATCAATGTCAAAGCCAGCATCGAATTTCATGGCGGCAAGAACAACAACAGAAATGGCCATGGTTACCTGCAAAGAATCAACAAACAAAACGACCAAGTGTAGAAATGTTTGGAGGGAAAGAAAGTTTTTGCAGAGAAATCGAAAGCACAAAAGGAGAACGACGGCGAAAAATGAATTTTATATTAGGGTTCGACGCAGAAAAGGAAAGATCGTTGAACTCAATTCGACGATCGGGGCTCCTAAAGGAATCTGAAGAGTCTTCAACATCGTCGATCTCCGTTCGACGATATTGGAGAGCATCGAGCTCTGTTCGACGATCGTTCAGAGAACAAAATCGTAGAGCGCTGTTCGACGATCGCTGACCGGAAGAGATAGTTCATACTATCTGAGAAGCGCTGAACTCAGGTCGACGATTTCGGAAATCGTCGATCTCCGTTCGACGATCTGGGGGAAAATCGTCGAGCGCAGTTCAGAGACCAGAAAAACTTTAGACACTAAGAAAAATCAAGATGTTTGCCTAGTCTTGGTCAATTTTTAAACTTTTAAAATCTTAGATATTATTTTAGACTTCCTCTATCTAACATTCCTAACTGATTTAGGAAGAAGGTGTGTTTCTTTTCATCCAAGGGCTTGGTGAAAATATCTCCCCTTTGTAAATCAGTTGGGATATATTGAAGTTCAATTTTATTCTTCTCAACATTATCCCTTAAGAAGTGATGCCTAATCTCTATGTGTTTTGTCCTACTATGGAGGACTGGATTTTGAGCTATAGAAATAGCACTGGTGTTATCACAAAAGATTTTAGACTTCTCTAAGTTGTAGCCATAGTCTAGGAGTTGGTTTTGAATCCACAAGATTTGTGAATAACAACTGCCTACAGCCATATATTCAGCTTCAGCAGTTGAAGTTGACACAGAAGTTTGTTTCTTGCAAAACCAAGAGACAAGTCTATCACCAAGGAACTGACAAGTTCCACTGGTGCTTTTCCTGTCAATTCTGCATCCAGCATAATCAGCATCAGAAAATCCAATTAAATCAGATGCTGAATCTTTTGGATACTAGAGACCTAGATTTGGACAACTTTTAACATACCTGAGAATCTTCTTTACTAATGTTAGGTGTGACTCTCTAGGGCTTACTTGGAACCTAGCACATATACATGTAGCAAACATTATATCTGGTATACTGGCTGTAAGGTACAATAAAAAGCCAATCATTGCTCTATATGTTGTCTGATCAACAGGTTTCCCATGTTCATCAGCATCCAATACAACATTGGTAGGCATGTGTGTTTTCATACAAGATGCTTCAGACATACCAAATTTCTTAACCAATTCATTTGCATACTTGGTTTGAGAAATAAAGATGCCTTCAGCATGTTGCTTGACTTGCAATCCTAGGAAGAAGGATAGCTCACCCATGCTACTCATTTCAAATTTAGAATGCATTAGGTTGGAAAACCTTCTGCACAATTTTGAATCAGTAGAACCAAAAATAATATCATCTACATAAATCTGTACTAGTAGGGTATAGGACTTATGGGTTCTAATGAAAAGCGTTTGGTCTACTCTACCCCTTATAAATCCATTTTCCAAAAGGAAGTATGCTAGGGTCTCATACCATACTCTAGGAGCTTGCTTGAGACCATATAATGCTTTGTTCAACTTAAAAACATAATCAGGATAAGTTAAAGAGATAAAACCTGGAGGTTGTCTGACATAGACTTCTTCTTTGATGTCTCCATTTAGAAATGCACTTTTCACATCCATTTGATATACCTTGAATCCTTTATGTGTTGCATAAGCTAAGAATATTCTGATGGCTTCCAATCTTGCAACTGGTGCAAAAGTCTAGTCATAGTCTATTCCTTCTTCTTGAGAATATCCTTGAGCAACTAGCCTTGCCTTGTTCCGTACAATTACTCCTTGATCATCCAGCTTGTTTCTAAACACCCACTTTGTTCCAACAATGGAGTGATCCTTAGGCTTTGGCACTAGTTCCCACACTTTGTTCCTTTCAAATTGATGCAACTCTTCTTGCATTGCAATGATCCAGTGTGGATCTTGCTCTGCATCTAGAATGGACTGAGGTTCAATTTGAGATAGGAAGCAAGTGTGCAACAGGTTTTGGTTGACCCGATTTCTGGTTTGCACACCAGCTGAGATGTCTCCAATTATTTGGGAAATTTGATGATCTCTTGATGTTACTAAATCAACAGGGGGTGTTGATTGTTCACCAACCTGTGTTGTTGTTTCCTCTTGTGGTACAACAACT
This sequence comes from Platanthera guangdongensis, assembly GCA_039583875.1. Taxonomy (NCBI): domain Eukaryota; kingdom Viridiplantae; phylum Streptophyta; class Magnoliopsida; order Asparagales; family Orchidaceae; genus Platanthera; species Platanthera guangdongensis. The sequence continues at coordinate 232,501,436 of CM077150.1, forward strand.
GGCTCTTCAAGTTGTTTCTCTTCTATGTGTTGAATACTTTCTTCATCTTCACTGCTTTCATCCTTTTGAGTAACCTGTAACTTGTTCAAGTCTTCAACAAGAGAATGTTCCTGCAAAGGTTCTATGATAGAAGAGATCTTCTCCTTGAAAGACATGTTAGATTCATCAAATGATATATGAACAGATTCCTCAATTTTTAGAGATGATTTATTATAAACCCTATAAGCCTTACTGATCATGGAGTATCCCAGAAACACTCCTTCATCAGCTTTAGCTTGAAATTTTGCTAAATATTTCTTGTCATTATTATGTATATAGCAAATGCAACCAAAAACTCTAAAATAATCAACTTTAGGTTTCTTCCCTTTGAGTAATTCATAGGGAGTCTTACCCTTTAATTTATGTATCAAACTTCTATTTAGCACATAGTTGGAGGTGTTCACTGCCTCTGCCCAAAATGATAGAGGGAGGTGAGCATCTGACAACAATGTAGTGGCAGATTCAATAAGGGTTCTATTTTTCCTTTCAGCTACCACATTTTGTTGAGGAGTTCTAGGAGCTGAGAAAGTATGCCTGATCCCTAAATTCTGACAGAACTCTTGCATAAGAAGAGAATCAAACTCTGTCCCATGATCACTTCTGATCAGGGCAATGTGAGTATTGAACTCAATCTGTATGCATTTGAGAAACTCTGTCAAACACTTAAAGTTATCAGACTTCTTCCTTAGAAAGAACACCCAAGTGAATCTAGAGAAGTCATCTACAACTACTAAAGTATAAGATTTCCCTCCTAGGCTTTGTACTGTGATGGGTCCAAAAAGATCCATGTGTAACAGATACAATATCCTAGGTGAATCACTCTTATTAAGTGATTTAAAACTGTTTTTAGTTTGCTTGCCTAATTGACAAGCCCTGCATAGTCCTTCCTTCTTGTAGGGGCCAGAAGGTAGTCCTCTAACAAGGTTGTCCTTGGATAGACTAGCAATAGTTCTAAGGTTTAAGTGTCCTAGTCTCTTATGCCATAAAATATTTGGTCTACAGACAGAATTGAACAGGCAAATATCTACATCTGTTGAAAGAAAATCTACTAGATAGATGTTACCTTTCCTTTTACCTGTCAACACAGTTGTGTTGTCCTCTGACTTGATCTTGCATAATTCTTTGCTGAAGGTCACCTAGTAGCCTTCATCACATAGCTGACTGATGCTTATTAAGTTGTGCTTCAGTCCTTCCACATAAGCTACCTTCTTGAATGTTACTGATCCAATCTGGACTGCACCATATCCTTTAGTTTGTCCAAAGTTTGAATCACCAAAGATGACTTTGGGTCCAAGCTTGGCTCTAAAGGATGTGAGGCTGTCCTTGTTTCCTGTCATGTGCTTAGAGCACCCACTATCCAAGTACCATTGCTGGTTAGGTGTTGGATAGGTCTTCACATGCACATAAAATAATTCATTTGTTTTTGACCCAGTTTACCTTGGGCCTAGGTTGATAACCTTTAAACTCTGAAATAAAAGACATCCCAGGTTGACTCTTATAACCTTCAGGATGATATCTCCTTGGAGGTATAATCCATTCAGTATAAGGGTTAAAGATTTGTGATGAAGGACCCCTAGGATTGGATTTTGATTTGTCCTTGAAAGAGTTTCCAGAGCTCTGATCTCTGTTCGACGATCGTGGAGCTGCATTCAACGATCTTGGGTCAGATCGTCGAGCTCCGTTCGACGGTCGACTATGGCAGAGTTCAGGAACTTGAGATCGTCGACCTGAGTTCGACAATTTTGCCTGAGATCGTCGATCTGCGTTCGGCGATCGTCGAGCTCCGTTCGACGATTTCTGCTAGAACTTAGTTTTCTTGGGCAGATCAGAATTTTTCCTAGCTACCTCTATAACTCCCTTTCCTTTGTCAGAAATGAACTTGATTGGAGTTGTTAGAACTATGGGTTGGCTGGATGAAGCACCCAAGCCCAGTGTACTATTAAATCTGGAGTTCACTGTGCTTGTGATGTCCATCAGCTTGATACTTCTCCCATTAAGGGATTCTTCAAGCTTCTTGGCCTCAGATAGCTCACCTTTCAGTGAAGCTATCTGCTCCCTACAACACTCCAACTCCTGAGAGAGCTTGAGGTTTTCTGACTTTAAGGTATTATGTTCAGATAAATGATTTCTGAGAGAGATAATTTCTTTCTCAGATTTTAGCAGGTCTAAACATAAAGCTTTAAACTCAGATTTAAAGTCCTCTGAATTAAAATCAAAAGAACTGATTACCTGATCTTCTTCAAGTTGAGTCTCTGAGTCTGACTCTGACTCTTCTTCATCTGAATTATGTTGAGAGGCATTGATTGCCATCATGCAGAACTCCTTCTCTTCTGCATCATCTTCATCATCACTGGAGCTGGATGAGGCTTCTGACTCCTCTTCAGTTTCACTCCAGGATTCAGCAACAAATCCCTTCCTTGTGTGTTTATTCTTGCTTGTGGAGGGTTTGCCATTGTTACTTTTCTTGAAGTCCTTTTCTCTTCTTCTTTCTTTCTTGTCCCTTCTGTCCTTGTTTTTGTTTTCTGGACAGTCAGGTACAATGTGCCCTGGTTTCCTACAACCAAAGCAGACAATTTCCTTATTATTAGACTTATCATACCTTGGCTTATCATGCTCCTTGTATGATCTCTTTCTGAAGTCCTCTCTGGCCATCTTGTAGAATCTCTTGGCCAACAGACTGAGCAGTTCATCATTGCCTATGACTTTGTCTTCAGGCTGATCTTCAGTTGCTTTGAAGGCTATTGTCTTCTCTTTTCTTGTGGCTGGTGAGGCAGCCTTCTGTTCTTCTTCTCTATTCTTAATGAGTAGCTCATAAGATTTGAGCTTACCCAATAGAGCTTCAGTGGTGATCTCATTCAAACTTCTGGCATCCTTGATTGGCCAGATTCTTGAATCCCAAGTGCTAGGGAAGCACATTAGAATTTTGTCATTGAGTTCAGTCAGTGATATCTCCTTATCCAAGGTCCTGAGTTCACTGACTATCAGACTGAGTCTATTGTACATATCTCCAACTGATTCAGCTTCTCCCTTCTTGAAATTCTCATATTGAGATATGAGGTGGGATCTCCTGTTCTTTCTCTCATCAGCTGAGCCTGAGACTATTTCAGAGAGTTTATCCCAGATTTCCTTTGTTGAATTGCATTCAGCCACCTTTTGAAAGATGTCATCAGACATGATCTGGGCTAAGATGTTCATAGCCTTGGCATCAGCTACCTTCCATTTCTTGATTTCAGCATCTGTTCCTGATGGAGGTGGAACAACATTTGTACTTGAGTTCTCTGGAGGTCTTGGACAGACTGTCAAAACAGAATTAAAAATATACTCGTCAATCGAATTCATATATAATCTAATCCTTGCTTTCCAAAGTGCAAACTTAGATAAGTTGCACACTGGAGGTCTGGTGCTAGCATAATCTTTGTTTTGGGCCATGATTTGTGAAAACAAAATCTAATAATAAACTCAAAAGAAAACAGATCTAACTAGGAATCTTTGGGTTCAGGTGTTAGCCTGTGCAACCACCCAGGTGTGGTATGTTTAACCAACCTGGCTCTGATACCAATTGAAAGTACAGTTAGATCTGATATACTCTAGAGGGGGGTGAATAGAGTATATGGTGCTTGAAAACTTTTTACAACAATTATTGTAATCTGAGTGAACAGGGAAGCAATTATTAAATCTAATCACAAAATAACCTACAACAGAGATTAATCACAGATCTAAACTAATCACAAAACAATCACAGCCAGAAACAAAAGATAAAGATAAGCAAACCAGAAGACACAAGGAGTTATAGTGGTTCCCCTAAACTTGGGTACATCCACTCTTCTACCACCCTAGGTAGGAATCACCTGCAGGATGAGTTGATCAGGTGTCCTGGGCACCAGTGAGCTTTTGATAAGGTGCTCAAAAACCAAATCAGATTTTTTGATCAGGTGTCTTGCCACCAATGAGCTTTTGACAAGGTGCTCAAAAACCAAGCTCAAACTTTTGAAGGGAGTTTGAAAAACCCTTTACAGAGATGGGGATGAGAGAGTTATGGAAGTATTCTCTTTCTCAGAGCAGCTGAGAAGACTATGTGGATTTGATGGTGTCAAAGCTCCCCCTGAGTTCTTGAGTTGTTCAGGAAATGAAGCTTTTCTATAGGGTGATAGGCCTTCAGAAGTTGATCTCCAGCAAATGATGATTTCAGCAACAGCTGAAATGTTAGGTGTCTGGAGTCTTGAAGGATGTTGGCCTTGAACACTTGAGACAAGAGAGATCAGAAGATTTCAGAAGGTTTGATCTCCTTGGATGTGTGTTCTTGAGAGAACTCTTTGAGACAGAGAATATTTTGTTCTTATTCTTCTTGTCTGTGTTCTGAGTGTGATAGAGAGATTCAAAAAATCTTGTATTTTATTCTCTGAAACTGAATAGAAAATCATCTGTCAAGAATAGCCGTTGGCCTGTCATTAATTGCATCCTTAATTGCAATTGTCTTCTGGAGGAAAGTCCAAAGAAACATTCCTTGATAATCCCTTGAAACTTGGTCCAGAATAAATGAAAACGGCTAGAAAATCTTCTGAATTAATTGCTGAATAACTCCTTAACTGATCTGAATTTGAATCTTAAAAAATCCTTTAACTCATCAGAAAATCGTCGAACTGAGCTCTGCTATCGTCGAACTGAGCTCAGCGATTTGGACTTATACAGCAACAAAAATCGTCGATCTGAGCTCAAAGATCGTCGAACTGAGCTCAGAGATAGAGATCCAATACTGAGTCAAGATCGTCGAACTGAGCTCGCAGATCGTCGAATGGAGTTCGATGATTTGTTGAAGTTGAGCTCAGCGATCGTCAAATGGAGTTCGACGATCTGTCGAAGTTGAGCTAGACGATCGTCGATTGGAGTTCGACGAATCGTCGTGCTGAGCTCGACGATATGACTTAGTCTCAAACTGAAAATCCTTAGTCTTGAGGACAACTTCCAAACCTAGACTTCTAACCCTTAGACTCAATTCTAATTGACCTTTAGAGCTATACATGAGGTCAAAAGCAGGTTTCCTAGAGACATAGTGATCCTGACCCAAATTAGTAATAGGGTGTTCCAACACTCTGGTCGACGAAAATTATTTCCCCACATATAGAATTCGTCGATCTCCGTTCGACGAGAATCTCTCAAACTTTCCCTAATTCGTCGAACTCCGTTCGACGAACTCTAGAAAATTCGTCGAATGCAGACAGAAATTAGGTTAACTCTTCTCCATCAATCATTCCCAGTTGATTTATAAAGAACAGATGGGTTTTCTCATCCAATGGCTTGGTGAAAATATCTGCTCTCTGTAGATCAGTAGGAATGTGGATCAAGTTAATTTTCTTTTTATCCACATTATCTTTAATGAAATGATGTCTTATCTCAATAGGTTTAGTCCTAGAATGGTGAACTGGATTCTGTGCTATGGCAATAACACTAGTATTGTCACAAAATAATGTTGAATTATTTAAGTTGACACCATAATCTAAGAGTTAGTTTTGTATCCATAGCATCTATGAACAGCAACTACCAGCAGCCATGTATTCTGCTTCTGCAGTTGATGTAGACACAGATGTCTACTTTTTACAAAACCAGGAGACAAGTCTCATACCAAGGAACTGGCATGTTCCATAGGTACTTTTCCTGTCCACTCTACATCCAGCATAGTCAGCATCTGAGTATCCAGTTAACTCAAACTCTGATTCTACAGGAGACCAGAGTCCTAGATTAGGGCAACTCTTTATATATCTCAAAATTCTTTTTAGGAAAATAAGGTGAGATTCTTTAGGGTTCACTTGGAACCTAGCACAAAGGCATGTGGCAAACATTATATCAGGTATGCTAGCTGTTAGGTATAATAGGGATCCAACAATTGCCCTATAATTTTTTTGATCCACTGGTTTCCCTACTGCATCAGAATCCACAACAGCATTTGTAGACATAGGGGTTTTTATCCCTGAAGCATCACCCATCCCAAACTTTTTAATAAGCTGTTTAGCATACTTAGCTTGGGAGAGGAAGATACCATCTGGGAGCTGCTTCACTTGGAGACCAAGGAAGTAGGAAAGCTCACCCATGCTACTCATCTCAAATTTAGAATGCATGAGGTCAGCAAACCTCTTGCATAATTTGGGATCAGTGGACCCAAAAATAATGTCATCCACATATATTTGTACTAATAAGGTTTGGTCCTTATGATGTCTAGTGAAAAGTGTTTTATCTATGGTTTCTCTTGTAAATTCATGCTCTAAAAGAAAGCTTGATAGGGTCTCATACCAAGCTCTTGGAGCTTGCTTTAAACCATAGAGAGCTTTATGTAATTTAAAAATAAAAGAGGGTTGAGTAGGAGAGATAAAACCTGGAGGTTGCTCTACATAAATCTCTTCTTGAAGCACTCCATTCAGAAATGCACTTTTGACATCCATCTGGTAGACCTTGAATCTCTTATAAGCTGCATAGGCAAGGAATATCCTAATGGCCTCTAACCTTGCAACAGGGGCAAAGGTTTGGTCATAGTCTATTCCTTCCTCTTGTCTGTAGCCTTGAGCAACAAGCCTAGCCTTGTTCCTCACTATGTTGCCTTGAGCATCCAACTTTTTCCTGTAGACCCATTTAGTTCCAATAACTAGGTAGTTATGGGGTCTTGGAACCAAATCCCACACTCTACATCTCTCAAACTGATTGAGTTCCTCTTGCATTGCAATGATCCAGTGGGGATCTTGCTCTGCCTCATGTACGGTGAGAGGTTCAATTTGAGAGAGAAAATAGGCATGCATCAAGTCTTGGTTGAGTTGATGCCTTGTCTGTACACCTACTGAGATGTCTCCAATCACCTGAGATCTGGGGTGATCTCTAAGTGTGACAAGATCAGTTGGTGGAGTTGGTTGAGCAACAACTTCAGTATTTAATTCCTCTTGGGGAATGATACTAAATGTTGGGGGAAGTTCAGTCACTTCCTCTTGACTTTCCTCATCACTATCTTCAGCATCCTGTGGAGTGGGATGGTGTGGTACCTCTTGGGTAAGGTTCAGTCCATCCATAGACTCACACAATGGTGAAACCTGCAAAGAGCTTATGGTAGAAATTTCTTTCTCCTTGTATGACATGTTAGTCTCATCAAAAGATACATGAACAGATTCTTCAATTTTAAGAGTTGATTTATTATAAACCCTATAAGCTTTACTGACCATGGAGTATCCCAGAAACACTCCTTCATCAGCTTTAGCTTGAAATTTTGCTATGTATCTCTTATCATTATTGTGAATGTAGCAAATACAACCAAAGATTCTAAAATAGTCTACTTTAGGTTTCTTCCCTTTGAGTAATTCATAGGGAGTCTTGCCCTTCAGTTTATGTATTAAACTTCTATTCAACACATAGTTGGAGGTGTTCACTGCCTCTGCCCAAAAGGATAGAGGAAGGTGAGCATCTGACAACAATGTAGTGGTAGATTCAATAAGGGTTCTATTTTTCCTTTCAGCTATCCCATTTTGTTGAGGAGTTCTAGGAGATGAGAAAGTATGTCTGATCCCTTCACATTGACAGAACTCTTGCATAAGAAGAGAATCAAACTCTGTCCCATGATCACTTCTGATCAGGGCAATGTGAGTGTTGAACTCAGTCTGTATGCATTTGAGAAACTCTGTCAAACACTTAAAGTTATCAGACTTCTTCCTCAGAAAGAACACCCATGTGAATCTAGAGAAGTCATCTACAACCACTAAAGTATAAGATTTCCCTCCTAAGCTTTGTACTGTAATGGGTCCAAAAAGATCCATGTGTAACAGATACAAAATCCTAGGTGAATCACTCTTATTAAGTGACTTGAAACTATTTTTGGTTTGCTTGCCTAATTGACAAGCCCTGCAAAGTCCTTCCTTCTTGTAGGGGCCAGAAGGTAGTCCTCTAACAAGGTTGTCCTTGGATAGCCTAGCAATGGTTCTAAGGTTTATATGTCCTAGTCTCTTATGCCATAGTTCATTAGGTCTACTAATAGAGTTAAACAAGCAAATATCTACTTCAGTTGAAAGAAAATCTACAAGATAGATGTTACCTTTCCTTTTACCTGTCAACACAGTTGTGTTGTCCTCTGATTTGATGTTGCATAGGGATTTGCTGAAAGTCACCTGGTAGCCTTCATCACAGAGTTGACTGATACTGATCAAGTTGTGCTTCAGTCCTTCCACATAGGCTACTTTCTTGAATGTGACTGTGCCAATCTGGACTGCACCATATCCTTTTGTCAGTCCAAAGTTTGAATCACCAAATATGACTTTGGGTCCAAGCTTGGCTTTGAAGGATGTGAAATTGTCCTTGTTTCCTGTCATGTGCTTTGAGCACCCACTATCCAGATACCATTGCTGGTTTTATGTTAGATAGGTCTTCACCTGCACATAAAACAATTTACTTGTTTTTGACCCAGTTTACCTTGGGCCTAGGTTGATAACCTTTGAATTCAGAAATAAAAGACACCTCTGGTTTACTCTTATAACCTTCGGGATGATATCTCCTAGGAGGTATTATCCATTCAGTATAAGGGTTAAATCTTTGAGATGTAGGACCTCTAGGATTGAACTTTGATTTACCTTTAAAAGGGTTTTCAAAACTCTGAGCTCTGTTCGACGATCTCTGAGCTGAGTTCGACGATCTTGGGCCAGATCGTCGAGCTCCGTTCGAAGATCGGCTGTGCCAGAGTTCAGGGTTCAGAGATCGTCGACCTGAGTTCGACGATTTAGCCTGAGATCGTTGATCTCCATTCGACGATCGTCTACCTCCGTTCGACGATTTCTGTTGAACTTTGGTTTTCTTAGTTAGATCAGAATTCTTCCTAGCTACCTCCACAACTCCCTTCCCTTTATCATAGATAAATTTAATTGGGGTTGATAATACTATTGGTTGGCTGGATGAAGCACCCAAGCCCAGTGTACTATTAAATCTTGAGTTCACTGTGCTTGTGATGTCCATTAGTTTGATACTTCTCCCATTGAGGGATTCTTCAAACTTCTTGGCCTCTGATAGTTCACTTTTCAGTGAGGTTATCTGCTCCCTACAACACTCCAACTCCTCAGAGAGTTTGAGGTTATCTGATTTTAAGGTACTGTGTTTAGACAATTGATTTCTGAGAGAAATAATTTCTTTTTCAGATTTCAATAGATCTAAACAAAGTGCCTTAAAGTAACACTTGAAGTCCTCAGAATTGAAATCAAATGAGTCTATTACATGGTACTCTTCAGATTGAGTCTCTGATTCAGATTCTGACTCTTCTGCATCGGAATTCTATTATGAGGCATTGATAGCCATCATGCAGAATTCCTTCTCTTCAGCATCATCTTCATCATCACTTGAGCTGGAAGAAGTTTCAGATTCTTCTTGTGTCTCACTCCAAGTTTCAGCTACAAACCCCTTCCTGATGTGTTTGTTCTTGCTGGAGGAGGGTTTGTCATTGCTGTTCTTCCTGAGGTCTTTGTCTTTTCTTCTTTCTTTCCTGTCCTTTTTGTCCTTATATTGATTTTCTGGACAGTCAGACACCATGTGGCCTGGTTTCCTGCATCCAAAACAAATAATCTCTTTATTATTTGATTTATCATACCTTGGCTTGTCATGCCCTCTGGCAGACTTTTTCCTGAAGTCTTTCCTGGCCATTTTGTAAAATCTTTTGGCCAGTAGGCTTAGCAGCTCTTCATTGCCTGTGACCTTGTCTTCAGGCTGATCTTCAATGGCTTTGAAAGCTATTGATTTTTCCTTTCTTGTAGCTGGTGAGGCAGCCTTCTGCTTTTCTTCTCTATTCTTGATGAGCAGCTCATAAGACTTGAGCTTGCCCAAGAGAGCTTCAGTTGTGATCTCATTTAGACTTCTGGCATCCTTGATTGGCCAGATCCTTGAGTCCTAAGTGCTTGGGAAGCACATTAGGATTTTATCATTTAGCTCAGTCAATGAGATCTCTTTGTCCAAAGTTTTCACCTCATTGACTATGAGACTGAGTCTATTATACATGTATGCTACTGACTCAGCTTCTCCTTTCTTGAAATTATCATATTGGGTTATGACGTGAGATCTTCTATCTTTTCTTTCATTAGCAGACCTTGAGACTATCTCAGATAGCTTATCCCAGATGTCCTTTGCTGAGTTGCATTCTTCTACCTTTTAGAAAATTACATCAAACATAGTCTGGGCTAGAATGTTCATAGCTTTTGCATCAGCCAATTTCCATTTCTTTATTTCTGCATCTGTTCCTGAAAGAGGTGGAACAACACTTGTTCTTGTATTCTCTAGAGGTCTTGGACACACTGTCAAAACAGAATTGAAATGTCCTCATCAATAGAGTTCATGTACAGTCTAATCCTTGCCTTCCAAAGTGCAAACTTAGATAGATTGCACACTGGAGGTCTGGTGCTAGCATAATCTTTGTTTTGGGCCATGTATTGTGAAGAAATAATTCTAATAACAAAATCAAAATAGGCAGATCTAACTAGAGGGATCTTTGGGTTCAGGTGTTAGCCTGTGCAACCACTAAGGTGTGGTATTTTTAACTAACCTCGCTCTGATACCAATTGAAAGTGCAAGTTAGATCTGATATACTCTAGAGGGGGGGGTGGGTGGGTGAATAGAGTATGGTGCTTGCTAAAAACTTTTTACAACTCTTGTTGTATTCCTAAGTGAACAGGGAAGTAAATAACATAAAGTAAATCTAAACACAGAGCAGTCACAGATCACAGCCAGAAAACAAAAGAAAAACAAGCAACCAGAAGACACAAGGAGCTATAGTGGTTCCCCAACCAATCCGGGTACATCCACTCTTCTACAACCCTATATAGGAATCCACTGCAGGATGAGTTGATCAGGTGTCCTGGGCACCAATGGGTTTTGATCAGGTCCCCAAAAACCAAACAATCTGAACATGTGCGTCGACAAGCAGTCTTGAAAAACTTGTGAGTCTGGAGTCTCTGAGGGTCTTGTTGAAAGCTGGTCCATCTGAGGAGTTGAGCCTAAGGACTTAACCTAGACTCTAGGACACAAATTGACCCTGGTTATACAAGATGGGTCACATACTAAGTCAGTGAACCTAGCCCAAATCAACTAGGGATCCAATAATCTGAACATGAGGCAGCGTAGGTGGATGGAGTTCTTAGGGGACTACACCTTCAAGATACATTATGTGCCTGGGAAGGGAAATGCAGTGGCGGATGCGTTGAGTCGAAGGACTCCGGCGCAGGCCAACTGGTTATTGGTACATGATGAGAGATTGGTCCATGAGTTGGAGGCTTTGGAGGTATCGTGCGTCGACAAGCAGTTTAGTGCTGAGGCGAAACTGTTTCGGACAGAGATGCAGTGTGACCTAGCGGATAGAGTTCGGCGGGCTTTGGTTCAGGATAACAGCATGAAGCAGATCTTGGATGAATCTTTGGATGGGTCAAATTCCCAGTTTGTTATTGAAGATGGTTTGCTAAGGAAGGACGGTCGCCTATGTATTCCTAGTGCGGATAATCTTCGGGAGGAGTTGATGTATGAGGCTCATCATACCAAGTACTCAATCCACCCGGGAAGCACAAAGATGTATAGAGACATGAAGAAATTATTCTGGTGGCCGGGTTTGAAGAAGGATGTAGCACTTTATGTGGCCAAGTACCGTACTTGTGTATTGGTGAAGGCAGAATGCCAGAAACCCGGAGGTTTCTTGAAGTCCCTACCTATCCTAGAATGGAAATTCGATGATATATCTATGGATTTTATGCATGGTTTGCCGAAGTCACGGAAGGGAAATGACGCCATTTGGGTGGTCGTAGATAGGTTGACAAAGGTGTCGCACTTTATTCCGGTCAGGAAGGAAGATCCGGTGGAAACGTTAGCCAAACTCTATGTGGAGAATATTGTTCGATTGCATGGTGTGCCCCGCAGTATTGTTAGTGATCGAAATGGACTCTTCACGTTGAATGACTGGAGGTTGGTGCATAGTCTGTTGGGTACTAAGCTAAAGTTCAATACAGCCTTTCACCCACAGACGGTTGGCCAGACCGAGAGGGTCAACATGACTATTGAGGACATGCTTCGCATGTGCGTCCTAGATTTTGGAAAGCAGTGGGAAGATCACCTGTATATGGTGGAGTTTGCGTATAATAACAGCTTTCAGGCGAGTAATGGAATGGTGCCTTTCGAGGCCTTATACGGGAGGAAGTGTCGTACGCCGTTGTCTTGGTTGGAGGCAGGCGAATCGAAGTTGTATAAATGTCAAGCAGTGGAGGATGCCACATCAGTGATACGGACAATTCAAGAAAGGTTGAAGATCGCTCAGGATAGACAGTGAAAGTACTATAACGCCAAGCATAGGAACGTGGAGTTCAATGTTGGCGACATGGTGTATCTAAAAATCAAGCCGTTCAAGGGTGTATCGCGGGTTCGATGCTTGAAGAAGCTGAGTCCGAGATACCTTGGACCATTTGAAATCCTGGAGCGTATTGGCGAGGCGGCGTATAGATTGAAGCTGTCGGCGGAATTGAGCGGGCTACATGACGTGTTCCATGTATCGGTGTTGCGTAAGGCAGTGCAAGAGCCTTCGCAGATCATTGCGGATAATCAAGTACCAGTTGATTATGAATTGACCACAAGGGTCAAGCCAGTACGTATTGAAGATGTTGCAGTCAAGTGACTGCGCAACAAGGATATCCGTATGGTTAATGTCCGATGGGATAATTGCGGACGTAAGGAGATTTTTTGGGAGCGAGAGCAAGCTATGTTGGAAGAATACCCCGAGTTATTCCACTCAGGTATTACTTAGATTTGTGTACCTTTACTTAATTTCGGGGCGAAATTCCTTAAGTGGGGGAGATTTATAACGCCCCGAAAATTGTATTTGAGTTGGTCGCGAAAAAAGGGATTTTTGGTGCCTGTATATGGGTATACGACCTAGGACACAGGCGTGTCCAAGGCCGTGTCTGGCTGGTGTTTTTGGCCATTTTCATCCCGAGAAGGACGCGACTAGAAACACGGCTAAGCGACACGGGCGTGTCATTTGACACGGGCGTGTCATTTGACACGGGCGTGTCATTTGACACGGGCGTGTCATTTGACACGGGCGTGTCATTTGACACGGGCGTGTCATTTGACACGGGCGTGTGCCTACCCGTGTCCCTACCCGTGTTCTTTTGGGTCGTGTCCGTTGCCGTGGCGATTATGCGTGACACGCCCCCGAATACGGGCTTGTCGAGGAGCCCGACACGGGCATGTCAGGTGAGACACGGGCGTGTCTCTTCCCGTGTGTCTTTCCTCCGTTCGACGATCGTGCCTGGAGCGAGGCACACGACCTGGGACACGGCCGTCTTCCAAGCCGTGTTCAGCCCAGGTCTGGAGATTTTTGAACGGATCTGAGCCGTTCGTTTTCTTTAATTAAGATCCAACGGCCCAGATGGTTTCCTGCTCTGTTAATGCCGGGAATAGGGGAGTTAATCCTTCATTTCTCTCCAATCATTCTCTCTCTCAAGGAGTTGGAAAGAGGAGGAAGAAGGAAGGGATTCCGGCCATCGGCGGAGCATCGGAGCACCGTTTCGAAATCTGAGAGCGGATCTATGGAGGAAAGTTCGTTGCGAAGATTTCCATCTGTATAGTTTTTCCATGGCGCCAAAGCGGACTACAAGGGTAACGATTCTCTACTTGAGTATGTGAAGCTCTATCTTTCTGCATAGGGAATTCCGCTCCCGCGAGTGTGCGGTGAGTGTGTGGTGTTCCTTGGGGTTGATGTGAATAGTCCCCCTTGTGTTGCATATAGAGTCCGGAATCGTAAGTACGGGGATAGACATTGTGTGTGAAGCCTACCCGGACGTGTAGTGTCTGGATCGGTGATGTGCATTTGATATGGTTTGCCGGAGAAGACTCCGTGCTTTGGGTTTTTCCGGTTTCTACGCGGTAGATTGTAGCAGGGATCCTTGGAGGTTAGCTTCAAGGCGCACCCGGAAAACTGAACGAAAACATGTTCTGTTAACTTGGCGGTATGGGAACCGGCCTTGATCATAACTGGGTTATGAGATTGTTTGGAAAATTTTTGGGATCCGAGAGAAGCTTGGCCTGCGCGTAGGACTTAAATTGTATATGCGGCGTGAGCAACGGGCAAGTGGAATTGGACCTACGCTATGTGGTTCGGTGTGAGAGACCCGAAGACGGGGACTGGCCGTTGGCATAGTCGGGAGCCTTAGACGGTGGTCAGAAAGGCTAATTGCTCACATGTTGTTGCCATCTTGGGGGTGGTGGTGAAGACGCTGATTGGTCAGGATTCACCGTTAATGTGCCCTGAGTGCACGGGGTGTTTGGCTGTGCGAGCCTACACCTGTGGCGAACTATATAGTTGCACTTTATTGTTTAGTTGGGCTAATGAATTGTAGGGAAAGAGCACCGCCGTCCCGAGTAAGGGGCGGGGTCGTTATAATTTGGTCGGCTTTTGGCTGACCGTTGCTTTGTTTGCCACCGTGCGATGGAATTGTGCTTGCAGGTGCTGCGGAGCCGAGTACCAAATAGCGGGCTGGAGCCCATGCTGCTGTGCTGGCCCTTGAAGGCCAAATAGAATAGTTGTATTTTACTTGTTATCATGTGTGGCCGGCCTGCGAGCCGAAGTATGGAAAACACTATTTTTTTAAGCGAACATTTGTAAGGCCATAAGGCCATGTACTCTTTTAGTGTATTTGGGGTTTCATTCCTGTTATGTGGATGTGGACATTCTTGGATATGGATTTAAGATTTGGGTTCTTTCAACTTTAAAAGCTTCCGCTAGAATGCTCTGTGTAGGACGAGTAGTCTTAATTGGATAGTTTGTATATTCTTACGTAACCTTTCCGACTGTCTGTGGTATGTGGCGTCGGGTTCCAGCTGGACCTTCTATTATATGTCATGCGACGGATGGGGGTGTTACACATTTCACACATCCCAAAAAGGACATGGCTACCTACCCAGCCGTGTGGTAAGCCGTGTGTCGATACTGCGCTCAACGAAGCACAATGCTCGAGAAGGACACGGGTCCACACACGCCCGTGTTGTGGACCGTGTCTGCCCGACATGCTGATTTCCTGCCAGTTTTACCGCACGTCTTTTCGAGCCCGTTTTCCACGCAGTTAAAGATTCTCGAACACAGGTGCACACACACCCGTGTGGCAACCCGTGTTCGACTATTATAAAAGGTCGTGTCATCTTCTTCCTCCCCACTTCCTGGTTTCAGCCCTATCTTCCAGCACCCATTTCCTCCATGGCCAGAGCTCGGGTTTGAAGTTTCTGCCTCTAATCTTCGCGGATTTGCCTCCTCTCTTCGCAATCTATCCTCCTAGGTAAAATTTTTTGGATTATGTCCTTATTTTTCAATTTTTCCTTCTTCTCCACTCTCTTCTCCTTCCTCTTGTTATCATATTCTCATATTTCTTTCTTTCCTCATTTTCCTCCTCTTTTTCCTTTTCATTTCTAAAAAAATCCTTCCGCTTGGCTGAAGATCATGTCAACGGGACGTGAACAAGGGGGATGCTGTCGTCGCCCAAATATCATAACATTATCAACAGAAAGGCATGACGCTGCCGGGCCACAGGAGTTTACGGATCCGGCGCATATCAACCGTTATAATCGCCTCCAGTCAAAAAAATTTCAAGATATTCGAACAATTGTCTGGAGCGTGTTAGAGTAGATTCATGTAGCCGTGGATGTTCGTGAGTTAATTTCTACAACGGGGTGGGAGCAATTTTTTTGTATTGAGGAATTGGGATTTACGGAGCTCACGTTATAGTTCATGTATTCCTTCTACTTAAACCTTAGGATGACTTTCACTGAGCAGACCAACACACAAGAGAGGGTCATTTCATTTCGAGTAGCGGGTACTACTTATACCCTCTCTCTTCTCCAGTTAACCCAATATTTAGGGGTGTATGAGGACTCGTTCCTCTATAGTACCAATTACTCTGACCTCCACTTTGATCTCCCTTCTCATGATCACGCCGCCAATATTTAGGCTCGGCTCTCTTTCGACATATCCCCATATGAGGCCAAGAGGTCTAAGGCTTCTAAGTTGAGTTCTCCTGCTCTCCACTACATATATCATCTGCTGAGTCACACCTTGAGTGGCCGGGGCGAAAGCTCTGGTGTCGTGAGTAGGCAGGACATGCTATATCTCTATAGCATAACATCACGCTACCACATTCATCTGGGTTTTATGTTAACGCAGTTCATTCTTCACCAGGCTGATAACTTAGGTATTGGGTCTATTTGTGTAGCACCCTACACTACGTACCTGGCTAATAAAATGAACATCTTTTTGTCCCTTCCCCCGATGACCGTGGTAGCGAAGACTGTCCCTATCACGATTGCTTCACTCCAATCTCTCTGCCTTATCACCGCTCGTCAAGGTCAGGGTGGACTCATTTATTCCATTGCGAGGCGCAGACCTCAGTTTGTTCATGATGACGATGATGACGCCGATGTCGATCATGACCTCGATGAGCCTCTGGTGCCTCCGCCCCGCTCTACTTATACTTAGGGAGCGTCTTTTGCCCCTCCTCGATCGCGCTCGTAGTATTTGCGTGACTTCCAGCACTTTTATGAGACCGAGCTCCCACCGCACTTACAACGTATTGAGGCTTGGCAGAAGCGGACAGAGGACACCATCATTCATATCAGGGACCACCTAAGGATCTCTAGTCCACCTACGGCAGCTCCCGGCTCCTCTCACCTCCCCGATGATCCTTCAGATTCTGCTCCCCCAGCTTATTATTTTTTATTTCTCTGTATTTTTTATTATATATTTAGTCATAACACTTCAAATGTTCTATGCTTTGCTTTCCTGTACTAATCTATGATGTAATTTGAAGGAGACTCTTTTATTTTATTGATATCCAGTTCTTTACATATTGGTGTCTTTATTTTCGTAGTTTTTTATATTGCATTGAGGACGCTGCAAATTTTAAGTCTGGGAGTGGATGTAGTTTAATTCTAATATTTCATATGTCTGGACATGATTACAATTGGTTAAATTTTTGCTAGTATAGTACTCATTAGTGTTAACCCCCCCTCCCCCCCCCAATAAATTTTTTTTCTTCTTTCTAAGCTTTAATTAATTCACTCATTTGAGATTATAACTAGTTAATTTGCTTTCGCATGCTGATTAAAATGAATTAAAGTAGACTCATTGAGTGGTCAAATTTGTTGTTTAGTAATTATGTATAAAAATTCTTTAGTTTAATTTTCTCTATATAACTTATTTTTAGGATTAGTACTCTATATTATTAACTAATAATCACTCTATTTTAGAAAATATAATTATCTATAATAAAGTGAGTCGATGAGTGTAACAGTTTGATAATTTTTGTATTAGAGACTCAGAATGAAGAATACCATTTATTGGTCTCCAGAACTTGCCCCTAGCGATCCTCAAAACATTCACATAAGTTAATTAGTTAGGTCGGAAATGACTTAGGCCTCCATTTGGATAGCTTGAGCTTTGCAAGCCCAAAACCCTAAACATTATACCCTTGCACACCCAATTTGGACCTACTCCCTATTCCTTTTGATACTCTACTACTAAAATTTACCAAGGCCAAAAATCCTTACCTATTAGCACATCTATCATTGAGACCTTCATGGAATGAGTTTATTCATAGTAATATGTGGCCTGAGTGCGTGTGCACCCACTTGGAATGATCTCTACTATGGACACTTAGAAAAAAATATAGTGATATGTGGCCTGAGTATGTGTACACCCACTTGGAATGTTCCCTACTATGGACCCTTGGATAATAAAAACTAACAAAAATATAGAGTATCCATCAGAAAAAGAAAGAAAAAATGTGGGAAGTATAATAATTGTAAAGTCTGGGGGTGTTTTTATAGTACTGATAATGTGAAGGTAATTACAAAGCAAGAGGCTCAATCGTTATGTAAGTGTGATATGAATCATCAAATTTATCTTTGATTATCCCACCTATAATCTTTTATCCTATGCCAAAAGGTTACATCATAATACAAGTCCTAAGGATCCAACCTAGCTAATCTTAACTAGTGTCATGGAGAGGGTGTGAGAAGGCAAGCTTATGGCTATCAATATTGGTTCTTATAAGTTTTGAAACACTAATGCCTATCTTATTGAGATTGTTATTTTCTCCTCACATTTGTTATGGATGACTGTAATTTTAGTTCTAGGAAAGAGTGAAAAATAGTTAAGAGATATATGGGAGGAATTGTAAGATAAAGTTATATTTAGAAAAGTCTACTATACTATTTCCTATGCAATTACAACATCAAATTTCTCCTTTAATTCATGACAATCAGCTTGCGGAAAAATTAATTACTTATCGTTATTTCCAAATTTTTGAATTAGTTTGCTTAGGGACAAGCAAACACTTAAGTCTGGGGGTATTTGATGAGTACAATTATACATGTCATTTTTACTATCATATTTGTAATTATGTCCACTATTATATACCTCCAGTCGTTATAATTGTGCGAAAATAGTTAAGA
Source organism: Platanthera guangdongensis (assembly GCA_039583875.1). Classification (NCBI taxonomy): domain Eukaryota; kingdom Viridiplantae; phylum Streptophyta; class Magnoliopsida; order Asparagales; family Orchidaceae; genus Platanthera; species Platanthera guangdongensis. The sequence goes on from CM077150.1 coordinate 232,519,955, forward strand.
ATATGAGTTATCATGAATAAAAGAGCACAATATGGAGTTTCCTATACTTCTTGTATTAAGTTATTTATTTATTCATTCTTCTTAATGCAGGTATTGCAAGTCCTTGGAACTAAAAGTCTTGGAGCAAACAGAGGAGTTCACGGATCCAACATGACTGAGGACAGGTCTGGAATTGGGAACACACGGGTAGGAACACGCCCTTGTCACTACTCATGTCCTTATCGGGAAAGATCACAAGGATTGGAAGAGAAGTCAGAGCACTACACGGGTAGGAATATGGCCGTGTCCCTACCCGTGTCCTTATCGGGCCTGCTGCTAAACCAAGTCGTATGTGGAGCCACAAAGAACAACAAGGCCGTGTGCTCAGCCGTGTCAAATGACACGACCCACGACCAGACAGATCTTTTCGTGTTAAACTACCTTAGAACTGCCCACACGGCCTGTGACACGGCTGTGTTAGAACCCGTGCCCAACCCTGTTTGCAAGGAGACTATAAAAACCTGTAGAAAAAATATAATGGAGACTTTTGGATTGAAGAACTTGGAGAACTTCTGGAGAACAAAAGTAGAGCATTCGACGGAGGGGAGATCGAAGGAGATAATTCGTATGGTTTTAATCTTCATGTATCTCTTTTAATCTTCCCCTTCCCTCAGTGTATCTAACTTTTTTTTACATTTCGAATGAGACTTATTTTTTTGAACAATTCGGTTATCGTGTATGTTAGTTTTTATGTCAGATTTGTGGTATTTTATTCGTATGTATGCGTTCTAACAATGAGATTGATAGTAGGCTTGAAATTAGAACTTCTTTTATTTGAATCCCAAACTTCTAGATTGAGAAATTGGATGTTTGTGATGATGTTTATATGTTCATGTTCTAATGTTCTTTCTCTTTGTACTTCAAATTGCATGATCGAGAGATATGTTGTTTAGATAATGATAATACGGATAATTGGACTCATGGTATCTTAGAGATAGGATTTCATGAATTTATGTATTAGAAAGGGTTTCTTATTATTAATGCAAATTTGAGTATTGTGAATTGTTCAAGAGAAAATTTACTCAACTTAAGTTTAGGCATTGAATTGCTCGAGAGAGATTTCGATAAATGTTTAATCCTTACAATACAACGAATTTGATAATCTTGTTATTACGTGATTACATAAAATTGAATTAATGAGTAATTATTCTCATGTGATTATTCTTAAATTTTCTGCTTTTTTCTATCCTTAATTCTCCAATGTATCTTTATCCAAGTAGTCATAGTTAGGTTAATTTAGGGTAGCAATCAATTTTAATTATAGGTACGATAATAGAGTGAGAGTGAATACGAGTACTTGAAAAGACCCTGTGGAATACGACACGAGATGTAGATTTCTCCTATACTATGATCGATAGGTGCACTTGCCTGAGATTAAAATCAATCTAGTTTATGCCTATCCACATAGTTTTTACATAAAGCAAAAATAAATCGCATCAGCTACCAGATGAGGCTTCCTTGGTTCCGCCATATAACAACTAAATCTTCCTACAATATAAGCAATGCATGGCCTTGTAATCATCAGATAAATCAAGCTCCCAACCATAGCTCAGAACACCAAGGGATCAGGAAGAATCCTCCCCTCATCTCGTCGAAGCTTTAGGCCACAATCTAGAAGAGTAGAGATACTCTTTCCCTCCCTCAAGCCGTATTCACGAACGATCATCTCAACATAGCCCCTTTGAGAGACGAATATCCCTCTCTTCTTCATCTCAACCTCGAGTTCAAGGAAATGATGCAGCTCACCCAAATCCTTCATCTAGAACCGAATAGCTAGCTCGGCCCTGAGCCTAGCTACCTCCTCCTCAGAGTTCCCCGTGTCGATCATGTCATCCACATACAACAACACCAAGACATAAAGCCCCGCACTTCTTTATGAACATGCTTGAATCTTAATCAGAGGCCACGTGAAAGTGAGGGATAGATCTGATTTACACTAGAGGGGGGGTGAATAGTGTATTTTAAAAACTTTAATTTATATTTATAGCGGATTTAAAGTATGTGATATATATATATATATATATATATATAAAGAAGAATCACAGCACACAAAAACAAAAAGTAAAATAATCACAGACGACACAAGGAAATATAGTGGTTCCCCAATAAATCCGATTACATCCAATCTTCTACCACCCTGGTAGGAATTCACTACAGGTTTTTGATCTGGTGCCCAGCCACCAGAAGATCTATTTTCTAAGGGAGATCTCACAACCCTTTGAGCTTTTGATCAGGTGCCCAAAAACCAATCCAAGTCTTTTGATCAAGTGACTTAAGAACTAAGAGGTTAACTTTTGAAGGGAGTTATAACCCTATACACAGTTTATGAAATAAAATAAAAGTTGATGATGTCTTCTCTTCCAAGATTCTCTGAGAAGACTTAGTGGATTGATGTTGAAGCAAAAAGCTCTCCCTATGTTGAGTAAAATTTGTGATTGAGGGAGAAGCTTTTCTTCAGGGTGTGGGCCTTCAAGAATTTTGTTTTTCTCCAGTAGCAATTTCAGACTGATGTAAAATTTTTTATCTCTTGGAGAGTCAGAAGCCAATTAATCAAAAATCTATGTGTCTGTCTGTGTGTATCTGTGTGAATATGTCACTCTTTGAATAGGCAGCAATTTTCTGAATATATATTTTCTGTGAAGAATTCAAACATTTGAATTTTAAAAACATCTCTTGAATAGTTTGAAGAATCTCTGAGAATGTGTAATGGCTGTATTTAAATATTTAGAATAAAATCATTCCTTAGCTGCCTTAGTGATTAATTAGAATAATAACTCTATGAAAATCCCATGTTTAATGCTGCCAGAAATGGCAATATCCATTAAGGATATTTAGCATTAAATACTAGAGTATAACTGACTGAAATTAATCTATTTAAAAATTATTTTGCTTCTGAATATAGAACTACCCTGGACAACTACAAAGAATTAATCGAACTCAGCAAATCTTTCATCATCCTGAGCTTGGAGTTTGTCGAACTAAATATATCATTCGTCGAGTTGAGCTTGCCTATCATCGAGCTGAGCTGTAGAGTTGAGGTCCGAGTTCGTCGACTGGAGCACCGCTTTCGTCGAGCTGAGCTGAGCAGTAGAACTCTGATTCGTCGAGCTGAGCATGACGTTCGTCGAATGTAGCTCTACTTTCGTTGAACTGTATTTCTGCTGGAATTCTTCTGAGGCAATAACCCTGGAAATAACATATGATCCAAGACTATACAAAGTGGGTCAAACTAATCATCTTAAACAAATGATAGTGATCCTAGCCCAAATTAGTAATAGGGTTCCAACAATCTCCCCCTATTTGGGTGAGGATACTATCTACAATAGAAAAAATCAAGGTAAAAATAATATGGCAGGAAAACTTTCAGCAGATATAAAATAAGGAGCTTTGAGAGTTAAAAACATAAACACAGTTTAAAAGATATAAAATTAAAAATTAACTGTCTTTCTTAGGAGTATCAGAGGGAGAATCTGCAGATGATTTAGTGAAGATTAACTTCCTGTTAGGATCAGCAGCTTTCCTTTGACTCATCTTTAAATCCTGAGCACCAATGATCTTTAGAGAGGTAGTCCTTGGTACAACTGCCTCTGGATGTAAGATCATGTAGTTGTCCACATTGAACAAGTTCTTCACTTGATATCTTTCAATCTCCTTCTGTCTGTAAGAGGACATGGTGGAGAACTAAGAGGTGTCCTTTCCTTCTGCTCTGGCTTTCTTAATTTGTGATAGAGCAACAAGGTCATTAAACCTAGCCATTCTAAAATTTGGATCCAATTCTAGATCATACATTGGAGATAGTGGTCTCTCTTCATCTGATTGCTGTGAACTTGACTACTGGCTGCTTTGAGATGTTTGATGTTGCTGACTACTTTGAGATCCTGACCTTGAAGGTCTATCCTTTCTGTCTTGAGAGGGTCTTAAATAATGAGAAGTAATAGGCTTTTGAGAAGAAATATTACCTACTGTTCCTGCTGCTGGAGGATGAGGATGAGGAGGTCCTCTCCTAGATCTTGGAGGTGAAGAGTATCTCCTCATCTTCTTCCTGTTATTTTGTTCATTCTTAGTGAACCTCATCCTGTGGGGGAGGTCAGGAGTGAGGGGTATTCCATGCAGAATATAGTAAGGAATATCTGCTATGGCTGAAGGTTTAGGAATAACCTTTGCTAGAGCCTTCTTCTTCAATTTTATCTTCTTAGAGCTTGAGTCTTCTAACTCATCGGACTTTTCATCATCAGATTCTTCTTCTGGCAAATCATATAAATCATCAATCTGTTTAATTAACTCAGTGTAGTCAACAGTCTGAGCCTCTGGCTATGCAGTTACAATATCTATTGTATCAACTTATACATGTACACTTCCCTCATCTTGTTTCACGTCTTGAAAAAGAATATCATCAAAATTGGTCATTGGAGTTTCATCCCATGTAAAAGTGGGAGGGGAAGAAACTTGCCCTATAATATCTATTACATTATCAGCTACTACAGTCTCTAAGACTGGATTATTACAGGCAGAAATATCTTTAAGGCAGTTCCTTAGCTATTCTAAAATTGAAAGATCAACAGGGCAGTATAACATACTATGGCTATAGAAAGATCATGCTCAAGAACTGGAAAATCATTATGTAGAGTATCAAAAATTGATAATAAAGAATATAGTTGACTATGGGATGAATAAAGGCATCACCAATAGTAGCAACTTCTGGTACTACTCCTGCTTCTTCAACTGAACAAATCATATTTGTATCCTGTGGACTGTCTGGAGAGACTACTGCTATTGCAATTTCAACTGCTGGAGCTTCTTCATCAAACATCTCCCCTATCTAGATCCAGGGAAACCTGAATCTAGGACCCCAGAAGAAGGGACAAAAGAGGAAGAGGATAGCTGAGAATATAGAGCAGAGATAGATGCAGCAAGAAGAGCTATAGCTTCATCTATTAGCTTTTTGAGAGTTGGAGTAATGAGTTCAAGAAGACTGGAAGAAATGGATGAAAAATCTACATACATAAACTCAAGAGGAGACTGAGTAGATGCAGAAGTAGATGGAATGGAAGTAGAAGAAAAGGGCATGAAAGTGTCTTCACAGTTGGAGCAGAGATAGAATGCTTGAGGAATGGATGATGGAGGGATGACAGGAGGAATGTCATCAGGAGTGGCATCAGGAATTATCTCCTAGATGAGTGAGTGTGATGGAGATATTGGAGGTAGGGCTAAATGTGGTGGAGAGGAATGTAGAAGAGAGAAGTGTGGAGGAGAGGAAAGTAATGGAGATGTAGGTGGTGACTGAATAGGTGACTAAGGAATAGAAGCTAATTGATCTGGAGATAATTGTTGTAGAGTAGAAGATTATGGATGGGAAGAAGTGGATGGAATATCCTCAGTGAGGTGTAGTGGCGACTGAGTAATAGGGGAATCAACATGTGGAGTTGAAGATGGAATTTCGACAGATAGAGATGGTAGGTGAGATGGCGGGGGAGAAGAAGTATGAGGAGCAGAAACTTCTGCTGTGGTTGGGAGAGAGGCTGTGACAGCCCTTGTGTTTTCAGAAGTGATCCTGGAGGGGGTAGCCCTGGATGGCTTAGGGATTACCCTCTCCCATCTTCCAAACAAAGTAGAAGTAAGCCTCTTGGATGCATTGATATGCATAGTCTGAGAGACCAGAACTTCTGGACATTTGGTTTGGAGGAAGATACCCATAATTCTACCATAGCTGACATCTTTCTTATTAGTCTTCTTCTTAATTGAATCAAATAGGATTGTTCCCCAATTCACAGATTTCTTATTAACCAAAGCACACATCAACATAAATTGGTGTCGGGTGACATAATCATGTGTAGAATGTTTTCCCAACAAAACTTTACCATCAACATCGGCTAAGAATTTATATTCAACAAAAAAATTCTTTTTCCGTAAGTGATTAGGGTTTCCCTGATTTTCTCCCATTCTATCTAGCATTTCATCAAATTCAGTACTAGATATTTCTATGTCATCATCACCATTTATGAAACCCAAAATTTCAGATAAAATATCAGGTGTTAGAGGAACCTAATGTCCTGTGACTAATCCAGTTATAGTTGTAGGGTCTTGAATCTTTGCAGTGTAGACCCATTCCTTGATTTCTACAATGGAAGTTTTATTCTGGTGGTCATGAAATGCCTCAGATTTTGGGCCTTAAAGAGATGTAAAATATCCTGGAAGATTTGGTCTAAATGATTAAAAGATTCTAGGTCGATGTCAAAACCTGCATCGAATTTCATCGCTGAGTGATTTGCCTGAGAGATCGCCATGTTCCTATAAAAATAGAAAGATCAAGTGCAAAGGAAATGTAGAAAGCACAAGATAGATTTCGATGAAAACCTAGTTATAAGTTTTCAGAAGTCGAAAAGGCGAACTCCGTCCGACGCAAAACAAAACATCGAACCCCGTTGGATGAAAAATTCTCAAGAGGAATACATTTCGTCGATCTTCGGTTGATGAAAGTTTTGCGAAAGAAATATATTCTGTCGAGCTCCGTTCGATCAAAAATACTTGAAATGAATTCATTGATCTCAGTTCGACGAAAGTTTCTCAAAGAAAGTTCGTCGATCTCCGTTCGATGAAAATTTCACGAAGAGTTCACAGTTCGTCGATCTCCGTTCGACGAAAGGTGGACAATTCGTCAATCTCAGAATAAAACTTAATTTAGTTATTCTTCATTTATCATTCCTAACTGATTTAAGAACAAAATATGTTTCTTTGAATCTAAGGTTTAGTGAATATATCTGCTTTTTGAAAATCAGTAGGAATAAATTCTAGTTTAATTTTATTCTTGTCTACATTATCTCTTAAAAAATGATGCCTTATTTCAATATGTTTAGTTCTACTATGTTGGACTGGATTTTGTGCAATAGAAATTGCACTGGTGTTATCACAAAATATTATTGAATTATTTTAGTTGAGACCAAAATCTAGTAGCTGATTTTGAATCCACAAAATCTGTGAACAACAGCTGCCAGCTGCAATGTATTCAGTTTCAGCAGTTGAAGTAGACAAAAAGGTTTGCTTCTTGCAAAACCATGACACAAGCCTATCACTAAGGAACTGACAGGTTCTTGATGTGCTTTTTCTGTCAACTCTACAACCAACATAGTCAACATCTGAGAATCCAGTTAATTCAAATTCTGACTCTAATGGATACCAAAGTACTAGATTTAGGCAACATTTTATATATCTTAAAATCCTTTTTACTAAAATTAGATGTGATTCTTTAGTATTTACTTGAAACCTAGCTCAAATACATGTAGCAAATATTATGTCTGCTCTACTAGTTGTTAAGTATAATAAGGACTCAATGATAGTCCTATATAGTTTATGATCAAGAGGCTTGCCATTTGCATCAGTATCAACAACAACATTTATAGGCATATGTTTTTTCATGGCTGAGGCAACTGACATCCCAAATCTTTTAATAAGCTCTTTAACATACTTGGATTGGTATATGAAAATGCCATCAGGAGTTTGCTTCACTTGTAAACCAAGAAAGTAGGATATCTCACCCATGCTACTTATTTCAAACTTGGAATGCATTAGGTCAGAAAATCTTTTGCATAGTTTAGAATCAGTAGAGTCAAATATTATGTCATCTACATATATTTAAACAAGCAAAATTTTAGATTTATGATTTCTAACAAATAATATTTTATCTACTATGCCTACTAAATTTATTTTCCAGAAGAAAACTAGCAAGAGTCTCATACCAAGCTCTTGAAGCTTGTTTAAGACCATAAAGGGCTTTGTTAAGTCTAAAAATATGATTGGAATGAGTTGGAGAGATAAAACCTGGTAGTTGTTCTACAAAAACTTCCTCTTTGAGCTCTCCATTTAGAAAATCACTCTTGACATCCATCTGATATCTCTTGAATGCTGCAAATGCATGATAAATCCGGATAGCCTCCAATCTTGTAATAGGAGCAAATGTCTGATCATAGTTTATGCCTTCCTCCTGTGAGTATCCTTGAGCTACCAATCTTGTTTTATTTCTTACAATTATTCCTTGAGCATCCAACTTATTCCTAAAGTCTCACTTGGTTCCAATGACTGGATAGTCTTTGGGACTAGGAACTAAGTCCCAAACTCTACATCTCTCAAACTGATTGAGTTCCTCTTGCATAACAATGATCCAGTGGGGATCTTGTTCTGCAAGTTATATGGATTGAGGTTTAATCTGAGAAATAAAACAAGCATGCATCTGATCTTGATTCAATTGATGCCTTGTTTGAACACCAGTTGATATGTCTCCAATCACTTGAGATCTAGGGTGATCTCTTAATGTGACAAGATCAACAAGTAGAGTTGGTTGTTCAACTATTGGAGCTACTTCCTCTTGTGGAATTACATTAGCCACAATATTTGCAGCATAAATTTCTGAGTTCTCTTCATCATTGTCTTCAGCAATCTGTTGAAAATGATGTAATGTATCCTCTTGTGTTAGGATTAAATCATCCAGTTTCTCACACAGATTTGGTACCTGAAAATATTCTATGGTAGAGATATCTCTCTCCTTATAAAACATACTAGTCTCTTCAAAAGAACATGTACAGATTCTTCCATTTTAAATGTAGATTTATTAAAGACTCCATAAGACTTGCTTACTTGAGAATATCCAAGGAAAATTCCTTCTGTAGCTTTGGCTTCAAATTTCCTTAAATGTTTCTTGTCATTATTGTGAATATAACATTTATATCCAAAACTTTAAAATAGTTCACTTTAGGTTTCTTATTCTTAAGTAATTCATAGGAAGTCTTACCCTTTAGTTTATGATTCAAGCTCCTGTTAAGAACATAGTTTGTTGTGCTTACTGTCTTTGCCCAAAAGGATAGGGGTAAGTGAGTATCTGCAAGTAATGTTCCAACATATTCAATTAGAGTTCTATTTTTCCTTTCAGCTACCCCATTTTGTTAAGGAGTTCTAGAAGTAGAAAAATAATGTCTGATACCTTCCTTCTCACAGAATTCTTTCATCAAAAGAGATTCAAACTCAGTGTCATGATCACTTCTGATCAATGCAATCTGAGTAGAGTACTCAATCTTGATGTTCCTAAGAAAGTCTGTAAGAACTTTAAAGTTATCTGACTTATTTCTCAAAAAGAACACTCAAGTGAATTTAGAGAAATAATCAATAATTACTAAAGTATAAGACTTTCCTCCTAAACTTTGTACTGCAACAGGTCCAAAGAGGTCTATATATAGCAAATACAAAATCCTAGGTGAATCACTTTTAGAAATGGATTTAAAGCTATTTTTTGTTTGTTTGCCGAATTGACAATCCCTACAAAGTCCTTCCTTCTTGTAAGAACCAGTAGACAGTCCTCTAATACGGTTGTCCTTAGGTAGTTTAGCAATAGTCCTAAGGTTTACATGTCCTAATCTTCTATGTCATAGTTCATTTATTTTACTAATTTTATTAAACATGCAAATTTTTGTTTTAGCAGAGTTAAAATTAACTAAGTATATTGAAAGATATGGTACCTAAAACACCTAGAGGGGGGGGGGGGTGAATAGGTGACCTAATCCTTATTAAACTTTAATGGCAGCAATCAGTTATATCACAGATTTTTAACTACTTTTGCACAGCAATAACAAAGCATACACAACAGATAACAATCACAGCACAGCAGACACAGTGATTTATAGTGGTTCCCCAAGCTTTGGGTACATCCACTTTCCCCCTTCGCCTATCTAGAAGTGTACTAGATTCGGCCAAACTTCTCCACTGTCTCAGAACCCAAATTGGTTCCTACTCCTCAGGCCCAAGGCCTTACAACTCAGCTTTTCCCAAAGCCTACACTCAGCCACAAAGGCCTACACTCAGCCAATCAAGGCCTACACTCAGCCAACAAGGCCTACACTCAGAGATTTCAATCTCCTACACTCAGGCTCTCAAGCCCTACCCTCAGCCTTTATAAATACAGGCTTACAATTCACTCAGATGCAAAGGATCCTACAAATTAAAAATGATTTTACAAATATTAACTCTACAACTCAGAAACAAGAGAGGGGAGTTGAGAGTTTCTTGATGAGTTCTTGGAAGAACTCAGCTGGATCCAATCTGACTTAGCTTTCTTCAAAGCTTCTTGAAAGTAGAACTGAATAAGAATGAATCCTTCTGCAGTTGTTCCTTGACCTCTGCCACTTAGAATTTAGAATAAATCTGAACCCTTCTTCTCAGCCTAGTTCCAAAGGCTGATTTCTTGGATGGAGCCCTCTCTCGCCAACTTCTTAGATCTGCACTTGGACTGCAAGATCTTCTTGTGTTGATACTCTATGTACCACTTTAACAACTTGTTTTTCAACAATCTGAACTCTTGTTTCTGTAAACTGTAGGTGCCTATTTATAGGCCTTCTTCATGGTAACCGGCTAGTCCGGTTCATAACTGTCTTCTGACATCTCTGACAGGTGCTGTAGACTGGCTGGAACGGCAGCTGTCAAGTCATCCAGTCATTTCTTGAAAATCTCTAACTGTCTGAAAGTGTCGAGACTTTCTATCTTTAAGTGTCGACACTTATAGTCCAAGTGTCGACACATGCTGTGTAAGTGTCGACACAAGTCTATAAGGTGTCGACACAACTCCTTGTATGTCTCGACACAGATTCTTCTTCAGGTGTCGACACTGAAATTGAGTGTCGACACAAGTACTTGATCTTCTATCTTTAACTGAATTCTTCTAAGTGTCGACACATCACCTTTTGTGTCGACACAACTTCTTGTGTTGAATCTGTTAAGTGTCGACACAGCTTCTTGGTGTCGACACATAGTCTTCTATGTTGATACTTGCTGAGTGTCGACACAGCTCCTTGTGTCGACACTTGATTCTTCTGTTGAGACTTCAGCTGAGTGTCGACACATTCCCTTAGTGTCGACACTTGTACTTAGAATATTTTGTTGATAATTCTGTTCTTTACTAAGTATCGACACAGCTCCTTGTGTCGACACTTTCTTCAAGTGTAGAGTCTTCAGCTGAGTGTCGACACATTGTTCTAAGTGTCGACACTTACTTCATGTGTTGACTCTTCTGTTGAGTGTCGACACTTTATTTTTGGTGTCGACACTTTCTTCAAGTGCTGACTCTTCTTGTTGTGTCGACACATTGTTCTGGGTGTCGACACTTTAACTTAGTCTCTGCTGACTTTTGCTGAGTGTCGACACAGCTCCAAGTGTCGACACTTTCTGGTGTAGACACAACTTTACTGGGTGTCGACACAGCTCCTTGTGTCGACACTTTCTGTCTGCACTTTTCTTCACTGAGTGTCGACACAGCTCCTTGTGTCGACACTTTCTGTCTGGTGTCGACTCTGCATCCCAGGTGTCGACACAATGACTCCAAGTGTCGACACTGCTTGTCTGGGTGTCGACATAAACCTTCTTAAGTGTCGACACTTTCCCTCTGGGTGTCGACACATGGACTTAGAAACTTTTTTGCTTCAGTCCAGTGATTACTTAACCTGCACAAGTAAACTCAACATACATCAAATACATTATGATGTATATCATTGAGTTGGGTGAGGCTTCTTCAAATCAGGTACATTTAACCAATGTACCCAACAATCTCCCCCTATTTGGAGAAGTCATAACCCTTAGTCAATGATATACACCATTCATAATTAAAAATTACAAAATGATATAAAACAGGTTATATTCAGCAGGGTAAACATAACATGTATTAATTTCACATGTATACAAATTCATCATTTCAGAACAAATAAGAAATAGACACATTCACAGAACAAACATGAAATATATTGATCATATATTGTTCTAACATTTGTCTTATACATTCTCAGTAGTTTACAAAAATGTTTTACATTCAAAAGATTACAAAATAATCTTCAAGTAAATTCTTAAACTATTTCTGTTCAGGTTCCTTGATAACTATTCCCTTGCCAGCTTGAACTTGAGCTTTGACAGGGGCATCAGCAGTTTCAGCATCAGCAGGCTTCTTGCCTTTTAGATCTTTCTTTTTAAGCTCTTCAGCTTTGATCTTCTGCCTCTCAAAATAGTGATATGGCTTTGGAAAGTACTTGCTATGCTCCACTGCAGTAGGAGGTAGCTTTCCCATCTTTGCCTTCCTTCTATACTGAACTATTGTCTCCTGCCTGATCTCATGTTTTCTCCATTCAGCTTCAGAAAACCATTTGTTCCTGTCATGAGTGTTATCCTTGGCAGCTTTCCAGGCAGTTAATATTATATTCCTAGAGGTAGGGCTCCACTGTTCAAAGTTTGGCCTTTGTTCTGCTTGTTCCCTAAACCTCTTCTTAGACAATCTTGTCTCTTCCTCCTTCTGTAATGCCTCTTGCATGGCTTCAGTAATAGGCTGAACCACTTTATCCAGAATAACATTAGACTTTCCTTCAGTTGGGCTATACATCTGATGAATATCAGCTTGCATCATGTCAAAATCTGGTGGAGGATAGATCACTTGAGCTACCTCTGGTTGCTCACCTCCAAGATATGCAGTTTGAATCCCAGATTCAGCAACATTGTCATCATCACAGAGTGGAGGATAGCCCAGTGTAGCTCTGATGGAATTAGATATCCATTTGGCATGATCAGAGCTAGCTTTGACTAAAACTCTCTCCCCCTTTATGACTTCTCTAGCCATATGATCTCTGACATCATCCTTTTGAAATCTTATTTGACTATCCAAGTATCTGATTCCCTCTTTAAAGAATGGTTTGAGCTTTTGAAGTTGTTCAGAGATGGCTTTCTGGGAGGCTTGGATTGCAGACTTAACAACAGAAATTTCTTCTTGAAAGGCTTTGTCAAATTCAGCTTTAGCAGCAGTAGAAGTAGAAGGGTCAGCAGCCTTGTTCTTTAATTCAGTGACTATAGCATTATGTGAAGCAGTCAAGTTGTCATTCATTCTTAACTGATTTTCAAGAACATATCCTTGCTTCAATGCTATGTCATCCACCTGTGCCTTGATCTTTTCCTGGTGGGTGGCCAAGTACACCACTGCATTGCCACCCTTGTGGAAGCAGTCTGTCATCTCCTTCTTGTTAAGGTTCATTTCAAACCTTATAGACTTGATGTCCTGGGCTAGATCAAATTGTAAGGATTTCTGCCTTTCATCCACATAAGCTTCTATGGCTTTTCTTTGTTCATCCAATTTAATCTGCATGGCAATCATCAAAGCACTATAATCAACAGTTGGAGCTTGCTGAACTATAGGCTGTGGGGCAATAGATTGCAGAGCTTTCTTATAACTTTGACTTCTTCTCTTGAAGACATAGATTTTCTTTTGCTTAGCCTTAGCAGCCTCCTCATCTTCAGATTCTGAGGAGCTGGCTATGTCAACCCTGTCCTTAGGGCTTGAAGGCTTCTCAGATTGTTCATCAAGTGCCTTCTCAGTTTCTTGCCTTATAGTCTCTTCCAGAACTTGCACTTGCTCCCCCTCAGCAGCAGCATTCTTATTCTCAGTAGCATATGTTTCCTTGTCAAAATCTGCTTGATCCAGATTTAGGAATAAATCTTCCATTGTGTATTCTGGTGGTGAAGGAGTTGGAGACAGTCTTTGCTCTTCAACCACTGGATCAGGAATCACTTGAACAGCAGATGTGTCATCTTCAACAACATCTGGTACTGGACTATCCGGCTGAGTTTGCTGAGGAACATCAGATAAATCAGCATCTTCTATAAGATATTCTAAAGTATTTAGTTCAGAGAGTACCTCTTGTATGATGGTGGTGGCTTGCTCACTTTCCAGTGTAGAGGGTTCTTCTACAACTGGAGGCTCCCCCTAGCTGTGATCCTTGTGGATGGGGCTAGCTTGAGGCAGCTCCCCCTGGATCTCAGCAGCCTCTTGAGGAGCAGGAGATTTCACTGCAGTCTCTTCCTCTTGGTCATCTGGAGTGAAAACAACTTGTTCTTCACTTTCAGAACTACTGGTGGACTCTTGTGCCACTGGAGCAGTTTTTCTCTTTTTCTTTGGAGGAATCTCCTTCTCAGTAACTGCCTTCTCTGGGGTTGGCATTTCCTTGGACAACACCCTGTCCCATCTAGAAAAGATCCTTAAATCCATCTTCCTCATATGATTTATCTTGCTGCCAGCAGCAGTATTCATTACCTCTGGTATGGTACCAGCTAGGTAGAGACTTAAGATTCTGCCCAGATTGGGCTTCTTCAGACTTTCCTTAATCTTGTCAAACACTATAACTGACCAATCAGTTCTTATAGTGAAGATAATTCTTATCATTATATTGAACATGGAGACAGACACTCTGTCATGCCCTCCTGGCTTATTGAGTAAGACCTTTCCCACTATCTCAGAGAGGAATTTGCCTTGGCTATTCATCCCTTTCCTATTAAAAACAGAACCTATCTTCATCTTGGAATCAAGACCACACTAGGTTAGAGCTTCCCTGGTCTTTGAAGCAGTAACCTCTTCATCATCTTGAGTTTTTGGAAGCTGTAGAATCTTCTGCAGACTCTTTGGTGATACCTTAACCTTAGTTCCATGAACTCTGGATTTGATTCTGTATCCAGACTCATCTACTGCAGCTCCATTTAGGAATTCAAGAACCTCTTTCTTCCAAATCTTTGTAGGTTCAGAAACTAAGTATTCTAACCCAGAATCTGCAACTAGGGTTACGACTGCCTTGATTTCTGCATCAGCATAATTGAAAGCGCCGCGCACCAGCTCGTATCCTTCGTTGACGTTCTCCTCTAGCTTAGGCGCCATTAGGGTTGTAGAATTTGTCTTGAGAGAAGAGAGGTGTCGACACAGTAGTTTTGGTCTCGAAACTTTGAAAGCATGTCGACAAACAAAGACCGAACCCTATTTATACCTTTCTGATTTTGAAGATGAACAGGCGGGATAGTTAACTTAAAATATGTCAACACTGGCAATAAGTGTCGACACTGACTTATAATGTCTCGACACACATGTGTCGACACAAGTTTAGTCACAGATTTTATGTGTCGACACTTGGTTATGTGTCGACACAACATAACTCGACACATTGTCGAGACTTTACTTAGAAAATTCTGAGTAAAACTTAAGTGTCGACACCGCATTGGATGTGTCGACACCTACTGGACATGTGTCGACACCAACATTCTGAAGTGTCGACACCAACATCCTAGATGTGTCGACACTTATTTCCTGAAGTGTCGACACTACTATACTGTGTCGACATAGACTTGTCTATGTGTCGACACCTTTTTACTTAGCCAATTTTAATTCTGTAAACTTACTCTAAGTTTATCATTCCTAGTTCAATTTTGAATCTATTGAACTTAGCTTCTTCTAGGGGCTTAGTAAACATATCAGCTACTTGATTATCAGTTTTAACATATTCTAATAAAATATCTTCTCTTTCTACATGCTCCCAAAGAAAATGATATTTAATTTCAATATGTTTAGTTCTACTATGAGATACAGGGTTATTAGCTATTGAAATAGCACTTGTAGAATCACAGAAAAGTGGAGTTCTACTTACCTGAAATCCATAGTCCTCTAGCTGATGTTGTATCCACAGAAGTTGAGCACAACAACTTCCTGCAGCCACATACTCTGACTCTGCTGTGGAGATAGCCACACTGGTTTGCTTTTTGCTACTCCATGAAATTAGTCTCCCACCTAGGAATTGACAGGTTCCAGTAGTGCTCTTTCTATCTTCTTTGCATCCTGCAAAGTCTGCATCTGAATAACCTGTTAGATCAAAATCTCCATTCCTAGGGTACCAGAGGCCTAGATAGGGAGTGCCCTTTAGATATCTCAATATTCTTTTGACTGCTGTCAAATGAGACTCTTTAGGGCAGACTTGATACCTGGCACAAACACATGTAGCATACATGATGTCAGGTCTACTAGCAGTCAAGTATAATAGGGAGCCAACTATCCCTCTATACAAGGTTTCATCTACAGGTTTCCCTGCATCATCCTTGCTAAGAGACATACTTGACCCCATAGGAGTCTTCATGGTGCTGTATGAATCCATACCATACTTTCTTATGAGTTCTAGGGTGAACTTGGACTGACAAATAGATAAACCACTCTCAGTCTGTTTAACTTGGAGACCCAAGAAAAACTTCAGCTCTCCCATACTACTCATCTCAAACTGACCTTGCATAGGTTTTACAAACTTTTTACAAAGGCTGCTTTCAGTAGACCCAAATATAATGTCATCTACATATATTTGGACTATTATTACTTTGCCTCTAGATTCCCTAAGGAATAGAGTCTTATCTATTTTCCCCCTTGAGAATTTGTTCTCAATGAGGAAACTAGATAGGGTTTCATACCAAGCCCTAGGGGCTTGCTTTAACCCATATAAAGCTTTCCTAAGTCCATAGACATGATGAGGTAGAGTTGGATCAACAAAACCTGAAGGCTGTTCCACATAGACTTCTTCCTTAAGATTACCATTCAGGAATGCTGACTTGACATCCATTTGGTAAACCTTGAATCCTTGATAGGTTGCATAGGCCAAGAACATCCTTATGGCTTCCAGTCTGGCTACTGGAGCAAAGGTTTGATCAAAATCAATACCTTCTTCTTGCCTATATCCTTTAGCAACCAGTATAGCTTTATTTTTAATGATGACCCCTTGTTCATCCATCTTATTCCTGTAGATCCACTTAGTTCCTATTATATTATGGTCTTTAGGTTTAGGAACAAGTTCCCAAACCTTGCACCTCTTGAACTGATTAAGCTCTTCTTGCATTGCTTCAGTCCATTGTGGATCTTGTATTGCTTCTTCAAATTTCTTAGGTTCAACTTGAGAAAGGAAACTGGAGTAGATTGCTGCATTCATGTAACTGCTCCTGGTTTGTACTCCTTGTCTTGGATCTCCAATAATCTGCTCTACTGGATGATCTCTTAGATGCCTGTTGGCTGGAGGCATCCTAACTTCTGGTTGAACCTCTTCAGCATCTCCATCATGCTGTATTCCTTGTACTTCATCAGCAATTGGCACATGTAGTTCTCCCCCTGGACAACAGCTACTCTCCTCTCCTTGCTGTCTTGCAGCAGGCACTTCTTCTATAGTAAGCTTGTCCATTTTCTTTGTTAAACCTGTGGGGCTGCATACACTACTAGACAACTCATTGTTAATAAGTTTAGTCTCATCAAAAACTACATGCACAGATTCTTCTACAACTTGTGTAGTCAAGTTGTAGACTCTATAAGCCTTACTATTATTGCTGTACCCAACAAAAATTCCCTCTTGGGACTTGGCAGTAAACTTAGTTAAGTAAGACTTCCCATTGTTAAGTATGAAGCATTTGCAACCAAAGATCCTGAAATAGGATAGATTTGGTTTCCTGCCTTTCACAACTTCATAGGGGGTCTTGTTAAGCCTTTTAGTGATGGTAGCCCTATTTATAACATGGCATGCAGTATTAACTGCTTCAGCCCAGAAATACTCTGGCAGTGATGTATCACTTAACAGGATCCTACCAGCCTCTATCAAGGTTCTATTCTTCCTCTCAGCAATGCCATTTTGCTGAGGTGTTCTAGGTGAAGAGAATTCTTGAAATATCCCAAAGTCTTCACATAGTTTTGTCATGCTATCAGACTGAAATTCAGTACCATGGTCACTTCTAATTTTGACCACTGTACTATTTAGTTCATTCTGAATTTTCTTGACAAAGCTATAGAAGACACTAGGTGTTTTAGATTTCTGTCTTAAGAAGAACACCCAGGAAAACCTTGAGTAGTCATCTACAACTACAAAGGTATAGACCTTCCTACCTAAGCTGTGAACTGGCATTGGACCAAAGAGATCCAAGTGCAAGAGGTATAAACACCTCTCAGCATCTTTGTTTTCTATGCTTCTAAAGGTGGATTTAGTCTGCTTGCCCTTTTGACAAGCTGAGCAAATACCATCTTTAACACACTTAACTTGAGGACCATTCCTCACTAACTCTTTGCTAAAGAGTTTGCTAATAGTCTTGTAGTTAAGATGGGCTAGCCTCTTGTGCCATTTGACACAATGAGAGGCTGTCTCATCAGCTACAAGACAAACTGGAGAACCATTGTTCTCAATCATAATGTCTAGGCAGTAGACATTCCTCTTCCTATAACCTGTCAAAATGATCTCTTGATCACTTGACCTCTTGATATGACAACCATTTTTAACAAATGAGATGTCATACCCTACATCACTTAATTGACTTATACTTATTAGGTTGTGTTTCAACCCTTTAACATAAGCCACTTGAGTAATGGTAACCAAGTTGCTAGAAATGTTACCAAATCCTTTGATGATTCCTTTTTCAGAACCACCAAAGGTGACTTTTGGACCATCTTTTATTGGTATGTAGTCCTTTAGTAATCCTCTAGTTCCAGTCATATGTCTGGAACATCCACTGTCCAAGTACCATGTTGGGGTATGACCACTTGGACTCACCTGCAAAACAGATTAATGACCTTAGAACCCAAAGAATTCTTGGGTCCTTGGTACTTGTTAGTTTGCAATCTGACAAAACTACCTACTGGCTTTCCAACAGGTAGTTTGGTACTCACTTTGGCACAAGCATTGTGCCAACAGTCCACTGCAAAATGGCCAACTTTGCCACAACACCAACATTCAAACTTATTGTACCTTTGCTTAGGTACTGTCTTGGCTGTCTTGTCTACAGCAGACTTGTTGAATGTTGGGGCTTTGCCCTTGGACTTAGACTTGGACTGCTCAGTCCTTGCAGGTCTAATAAAGCCCAGTCCAGTCTTGCCTTTATGATGAACAAATTCATCAATTAAAGGTAGCACTGACTTAGGTTTAGAAAACCTAGCAACAAGCTCTCTCTCTTTCTGAAGATTGATCTCCAGACTCTTGATTTGATCATTCTTAAAGGTGATAGTCCCCATCTGAATCACAGTTATGTGTTTCAGCCTGGCTATCTCATTCAGTTTTTGATCAAATTGCTTCTCAAAATCTGTTGCAGCAGCTTTAAGATCAGCAATTTCCTTTGCCTGACTTTTGGCTAGGGACTTGCTTTTCTTGTAAGCCTGCAATAGCACCTTATATTCATCTATAAGCTGATGAATATCATCCTCTGACTCAGATACATTCTCATCACTTGATGAAGATGAATCTGATTCTGAACTAGAACAAGAAACTGAACAAAGAGTTGAACTTTGTACCTTACTGGGTCCTGGCTGCTCCAGGATTTTGTCACTCTCAGTCAATGCCATCAGTCCTTGGCACTGACAGTCTTCTTGTTCATAGATAGACTCTATTATCTGCATGAATTCTTCTTCTTCTTCTTCAGCAAACAGCCCTATGTAGGCCTCAGCCTCAGACTCAGTTTCTGAAGAAGAGATATCTGATAGAGTCTTCTCCTTCTTAGCAACAAAAGACTTTTCTTTCTTGCCTTTGAAATAAGTCTTTTTCCTGTCACTAGATTCTTTCCTCTTTTCAGGACAGTCTGTAATAACATGACCCTGTCTATTGCAGCAATAGCACACAATCTTTGAACCAGTTGCCTTGCTAGATTTTGTCCTCTTCCTATCCTTCTTTGAAGCCTTTTTATCTTGATAAAAATCTTCTTTTCCTTTTGAAGTAGAAGGCCTTGACCTCCACTGTTTCTTCTTCAGGAATTTCTGAAAGTGTCTAGTGAAAGCAGCAAAGTCTTCATCACTTTCACTGCTTGCAGATTTGGTGCTAACTGACTCATCTGACTCAGATTCAACTACCTTTGGAGGTGGAGTTGATGACTTATTTTTGCACTTCCTGGAGGCTTCTGTCTTGAAGGCTACTGTTCTTTCCTTGTGCTCAGTTCTTGTTGATTTCTCCTCCTCTTTTCTCACTGTCAATTGCATTTCATAAGACAATAACTTACCAAACAGTGTAGGAGGAGGAATTTCCCCCAACTTAGCCATTTCTCTTATGGCACAGATCTTGGTGTCCCAATCTTTGGTTAGGGACCTTAAGAACTTGTCATTTAGTTCATAGTTACTGAACTCTCTTCCATAAGACATGAGTTCATTCACTATTCTGTAGAACTTCTTATAGCACTCAGTTATGCTATCACCTTTTCCTTGTCTAAAACTCTCATACTCCTGATTTAGCAAGGATTTTCTATCTTGTCTAACTTCTTCAGATCCTTCCATATACACTATAAGAGTGTCCCACATCTCTTTGGCTGTCTTACAGTATATAAGATTCTGAAATGTTGCATCATCTATGGCACTCACTATAATGTTTTGTGCCCTCTTATCCATGGTGGCTAGTACAATCTCATCCTTAGTCATCTCAGAGAAATCCTTTGGAGTTCTCTGATTTGCATCTAGAACTGAAATCTTCATGGGCACATAAGGCCCTTCCTTTACTGTGATGTAGATTCTAGGGTCTGAGGCCTCCATAAACAGTCTTACCCTTTCCTTCCAGATCCCAAAGATCTCTTTCCTGCATATGGGCAATTTCATGGAACCCAATTCCTTGTGATTCTCAGAGGAACCCATGTTTCTTGATTTTCTTGAATCTGTATTTTCTTGAATCTGTATGTTGCCTTACACTGAATCTGTCAGTCAGGATCTCCTCAGACTGTTAGTCCTTTTGAGGAACCTCGCTTTGATACCACTTGAAAGATATAGTACCTAAAACACCTAGAGGGGGGGGGGGGTGAATAGGTGACCTAATCCTTATTAAACTTTAATGGCAGCAATCAGTTATATCACAGATTTTTAACTACTTTTGCACAGCAATAACAAAGCATACACAGCAGATAACAATCACAGCACAGCAGACACAGTGATTTATAGTGGTTCCCCAAGCTTTGGGTACATCCACTTTCCCCCTTCGCCTATCTAGCAGTGTACTAGATTCGGCCAAACTTCTCCACTGTCTCAGAACCCAAATTAGTTCCTACTCCTCAGGCCCAAGGCCTTACAACTCAGCTTTTCCCAAAGCCTACACTCAGCCACAAAGGCCTACACTCAGCCAATCAAGGCCTACACTCAGCCAACAAGGCCTACACTCAGAGATTTCAATCTCCTACACTCAGGCTCTCAAGCCCTACCCTCAGCCTTTATAAATATAGGCTTACAATTCACTCAGATGCAAAGGATCCTACAAGTTAAAAATGATTTTACAAATATTAACTCTACAACTCAGAAACAAGAGAGGGGAGTTGAGAGTTTCTTGATGAGTTCTTGGAAGAACTCAGCTGGATCCAATCTGACTTAGCTTTCTTCAAAGCTTCTTGAAAGTAGAACTGAATAAGAATGAATCCTTCTGCAATTGTTCCTTGACCTCTGCCACTTAGAATTTCAGAATAAATCTGAACCCTTCTTCTCAGCCTAGTTCCAAAGGCTGATTTCTTGGATGGAGCCCTCTCTCTCCAACTTCTTAGATCTGCACTTGGACTGCAAGATCTTCTTGTGTTGATACTCTATGTACAACTTTAACAACTTGTTTTTCAACAATCTGAACTCTTGTTTCTGTAAACTGTAGGTGCCTATTTATAGGCCTTCTTCATGGTAACCGGCTGGTCCGGTTCATAACTGTCTTCTGACATCTCTGACAGGTGCTGTAGACTGGCTGGAACGGCAGCTGTCAAGTCATCCAGTCATTTCTTGAAAATCTCTAACTGTCTGAAAGTGTCGAGACTTTCTATCTTTAAGTGTCGACACTTATAGTCCAAGTGTCGACACATGCTGTGTAAGTGTCGACACAAGTCTACAAGGTGTCGACACAACTCCTTGTATGTCTCGACACAGATTCTTCTTCAGGTGTCGACACTGAAATTGAGTGTCAACACAAGTACTTGATCTTCTATCTTTAACTGAATTCTTCTAAGTGTCGACACATCACCTTTTGTGTCGACACAACTTCTTGTGTTGAATCTGTTAAGTGTCGACACAGCTTCTTGGTGTCGACACATAGTCTTCTATGTTGATACTTGCTGAGTGTCGACACAGCTCCTTGTGTCGACACTTGATTCTTCTGTTGAGACTTCAGCTGAGTGTCGACACATTCCCTTAGTGTCGACACTTGTACTTAGAATATTTTGTTGATAATTCTGTTCTTTACTAAGTGTCGACACAGCTCCTTGTGTCGACACTTTCTTCAAGTGTAGAGTCTTCAGCTGAGTGTCGACACATTGTTCTAGGTGTCGACACTTACTTCATGTGTTGACTCTTCTGTTGAGTGTCGACACTTTATTTTTGGTGTCGACACTTTCTTCAAGTGCTGACTCTTCTTGTTGTGTCGACACATTGTTCTGGGTGTCGACACTTTAACTTAGTCTCTGCTGACTTTTGCTGAGTGTCGACACAGCTCCAAGTGTCGACACTTTCTGGTGTAGACACAGCTTTACTAGGTGTCGACACAGCTCCTTGTGTCGACACTTTCTGTCTGCACTTTTCTTCACTGAGTGTCGACACAGCTCCTTGTGTCGACACTTTCTGTCTGGTGTCGACTCTGCATCCCAGGTGTCGACACAATGACTCCAAGTGTCGACACTGCTTGTCTGGGTGTCGACACAAACCTTCTTAAGTGTCGACACTTTCCCTCTGGGTGTCGACACATGGACTTAGAAACTTTTTGCTTCAGTCCAGTGATTATTTAACCTGCACAAGTAAACTCAACATACATCAAATACATTATGATGTATATCATTGAGTTGGGTGAGGCTTCTTCAAATCAGGTACATTTAACCAATGTACCCAACATATATATTACCCTGTCTAGTCCCAATTAATATAATTTTGTTAGAACTATATATAATAGAACATAATGATTTGCTAAAAGATACCTGATAACCTTCATCACATAATTGACTTATGGATATAAGGTTATGCTTGAGACCTTTCACATAAGCTACCTCCCTGAAGGTAACTTCTCCAACTTTGACATTCCCATAACCCTTTTTCTGGCCATAGTTGGAGTCTCCAAAAATAACTTTAGGTCCAAGCTTAGCTTTGAAGTCACTTAAGTTTTCTTTTCTAACTGTCATATGTTTTGAGCAGCCACTATCTAGATACCACTGTTCCTCTGTGGTAGGATAGTTCTTTTACTGCATAAAAACAAATTAGGTGTTTTTGACCTAGGTTACCTTGGGTCCTAGTTTCCTGACATAACAATAATTTGAAATATAAGAACACACAGGTTGGTCCTTATATCCAAGTGGATGATATCTCTTAGGAGGAATAATCCACCGAGTAAAAGGATTTATAAATTCTTGTGTTTGATTATATTGATGAAAAGAATTAAAATATCAGTTAGAAAAATTTCGGTTCGACGAATTAAATTGAGTTCGTCGATCTGAATTCGACGAATGGAAGTGATTTCGTCGAACTCCATTCACAGAATAATATTGTTGATGTTCTGTGTTCCACGTTCGTCAATCGTAGTTCGACGAATCATATTATTTTTGTCGAATACCATTTCTTATGTTCATAGTTCGTCGATCTCTATTCGACGAAAAGTAATTATTTCATCGAGCTCGATTCGACGAATTATTTTGGACATAATTTTTATGAACATTTTTATTTTGTTTAGGCTTTTGTACAACTTCGGTGGTCTTATCTAAGTCTTCTAATTTTTTCTTTACCTTTGTTAAAGGTGAATTTTATAGGTGTGGATAAAATATTTTTCTATAAAATATAAGGCTGACTGGATGAAGCCCCCAAGCCTAGTTTGTCATTTAGTCTGGCATTAACTGTGCTTGTGATATCCATCAGTTTGATGCTTCTCCCATTAAGAGATTCTTCAAACTTTTTAACCTCAGATAATATGTTTTCTAAAGATACTATTTGTTCAAAAGAAATTTTCAAATCATCTTTGAGTTTTATGTTTTCAGAAGAAAGATTATCTAATTCAGTTAATTTCTCTCTGAGAAATTTTATTTCCTTCTTAGAGTTTATCAAATCATTACATAGTAAATTAAAATCTATTTTAAACTGATCTGAAGTAAAATCAAGTGAAGAGATTACCGATCTTCTTTTGATTCTGATTCAGACTAAGAATTGCTGCATGATGCATTGATTACCATCAAGCAGGCTTCCTTAGCCCTTGCTTCTTCTTCATCTTCACTTAAGCAGGATGAATTTTCATCATCTGATTCACTCCAAGTTTCAGCAACAAAACCTCTCTCCTTCTTCTTATATTTACTGGAAGAAGGTTTGTTGGAGTGCTTCTTGGAGTGTTTCTCTTTCTCCTTATCCATCTTCTGATTCTCAAGACATTCTGGAAGAATATGTCCTGATTTCCTGCACCCATAACACACAATTGTTTTAGTGGGTGTCTTGTCAAACCTTGGTTTGTCATTATATCTTGAAGATCTTTTTCTGAAGTCCTTTCTGGCCATCTTGTAAAATCTCTTAGCCAAGAGACCTATAAGATCTTCATTCTGCGTAAGAACTTCTGCTTCTTCTATTACTTGGAAAGCTATACTCTTCTCTTTCCTTACTGCAGGTGAAGTTCTTTGTTCAGCTTCTCTTATTCTGATGAGCAGCTCATAAGATTTGAGCTTGCCCAACAAAGTCTCAGTGGAAATTTCATTTAAACTTTTGGCTTCTTTGATTGGCCAGATCCTTGAATCCCATGTGCTAGGGAAACACATGAGGATCTTATCATTGACTTCTGTTAATGTAATGTCCTTCTCCAAAGATTTCAGCTCATTAATGATGAGACTGAGTCTTGTGTACATTTCTGCTACAGATTCATATTCTGCCTTCTTAAAGTTCTCATATTGAGAGATAAGGTGTGATCTTCTGTCCTTTCTCTCATCAGCAGATCCAGCAATCATTGTATTTAGGGAGTCCTAGATGGCTTTTGCTGAAGTGCATTCAACAACCTTTTGGAAGACGTCATCTGACATAGTTTGAGCTAAGATGTTCATAGCTCTAGCATCAATAATTTTAGCCTTTCTTTTGGCTTCTATCCATTCTGTAGGTGGTAAAACACTGGTGCTAGTTGTTGCCAATGGTTGAGGTGGACCTATCAAGATAGAATTATAAATATCTTCGTCAATAGAATTCATATATAATTTAATCCTTATTTTCCACAATGCAAACTTATTTATATTGCATATAGGAGGTCTAGTGCTTGCATACTCTTTATTCTGTGCCATGATAGAAAAACAAACTAGAGAAAATGAGATCTATCAGGATCTTTGTTAGTTCAAGTGTTAGCATGTAAAACCAAAGAACTGCCCTCTGATATCAATTGAAAGTGAGGGATAGATCTGATTTACACTTGAGGGGGGGGGGGGGGGGTGAATAGTGTATTTTAAAAATTTTAATTTATTTTTATAGCGGATTTAAAGTATGTGATATATATATATATATATATATATATATATATATATATATATATATATATATATATATATATATATATATATATATATGTATAAAGAAGAATCACAACACACAAAAACAAAAGTAAAACAATCACAGACGATACAAGAAAATATAGTGGTTTCCCAATAAATCTGGGTACATCCACTCTTCTACCACCCTGGTAGGAATCCACCATAGGTTTTTGATCAGGTGCCCTGCCACCAGAAGATCTATTTTCCAAGGGAGATCTCGCAACCCTTTGAGATTTTGATCAGGTGCCCAAAAACCAATCAAAGTCTTTTGATCAGGTGACTTAAGAACCAAGAGGTTAACTTTTGAAGGGAGTTATAACCCTAAACATAGTTTATGAAATAAACTAAAAGTTGATGATGTCTTCTCTTTCAAGATTCTTTGAGAAGACTTAGTGGATTGATGTTGAAGCAAAAAGCTCCCCTTGTGTTGAGTAGAATTTGTGATCGAGGGAGACGTTTTTCTTCAGGGTGCAGGCCTTCAAGAATTTTGTTTCTCTCCAGTTGCAATTTCAGACTTATGTTGAATTTTTTGTCTCTTGGAGAGTCAGAAGCCAATTAATCAAAAATCTCTGTGTCTGTCTGTGTGTATCTGTGTGAATATATCACTCTTTGAATAGGCAGCAATTTTCTGAATATATATTTTCTGAGAAGAATTCAAACATTTGAATCTTAAAAACATTACTTGAATAGTCTGAAGAATCTCTGAGAATGTGTAGCTGTAGTATTCAAATATTTAGAATAAAATCATTCCTTAACTACCTTGGTGATTAATTAGAATAATAACTCTATGAAAATCCCATATTTAATGCTGCCAGAAATGGCAATATCCATTAAGGATATTTGGCATTAAATACCAGAGTATAACTGACTGAAATTGATCTATTTAAAAATTATTCTGCTTCTGAATATAAAAATTCTTGGACAACTACAAAGAATTAGTCTAACTCAGCAAATCTTTCGTCGTCCTGAGCTTGGAGTTTGTCGAACTAAATATGTCATTCGTCGAGCTGAGCTTGGCTATCATTGAGCTGAGATGTAGAGTTGAGGTCAGAGTTCATAGACCGAAGCATAGCTTTCATCGAGCTGAGCTCAACGGTAGAAATCTGATTCGTCGAGCTGAGCACGACGTTCATCAAACGCAGCTCTGCTTTCGTCGAACTGTATTTCTGCTGGAATTCTTCTAATACAATAACACTAGAAATAACCTATGACCCAAGACTATGCAAAGTGGGTCAAACTAATCATCCTAAATAAATGATAGTGATCCTAGCCCAAATCAGTAATAGGGTTCCAACACAAAGTATCCACAGAACTGGAGGTATTCTGCAATATTTCCATACCATACACGTGGAGCCTACTTCAACCCATAAAAAGCCTTCTGAAGCTTGCAGACGTAGTTTGGAAGATCTTCAGATACATAACCTGGTGGTTGATCCATGAAGATGTCTTTATCTATCTCCCCATTAAGAAAAGCATTCTTTATATTAAGTTGCCACATCTTCCATCCGTAGCAAGCAGCCAATGCGATCACCACCCGCACCGAAGTCATTTTGGCAACTGACTAAACATCTCTTCATAGAATTTTCCATACTGTTGGGAGAACCCCCGAGCAACCACACAAGATTTATATCTTTTGATACTTCCATCAGCCTTCTTATTCAATGTGTACACCCACTTACACATCACATGAGTAACACCAACGACCTTAGGCACAAGGTCCCAAGTCTCGTTCCTTCTGATGGCTGCCATCTCCTTATCCATAGCATCATCCCAATCCTTGACTCTAGTGGCGTATTCAAACTTTGAAGTCTCCCGCTCATCCAATGGTCCTGCGAAGAAATAAGAGACAAAGCTCACCACATTTCCTTCGATGTAACGAGCTGGTGGCTTAATGGTCTTCTTCGATCTCCGAAAACGCTTGACCATTACTGACCACCTCCGATGCATCTTTTTCATCAGCTCCATTCTCGAGCAAACTTGGAGAAACGCTCCTCCTGCTTCCTGAACTAGAAGCCTCTGCCCTAGAGCTTGAAACACCTGGAGCTCCAGGTGACACTGGTAGCTCCACCAGAAGATCCTCAGCAGCTTCCACCTGCCCACCATCAGACCTGCTCTCCTACAGCTCAGCAGAGCTACCTCCATACGATGCCAGTTCATCAAAGACAACATCTCTTGATACAACAAACTTCTTCATCGCAGGACCCATACACTTCCATCCCTTCTTCCGCTCATCATAGCCCATAAAGAAAAACTTCCTAGCCTTTATATCAAGCTTGGTCCTCAGAGCATCCGGGACATGTACGTAGTAGGTTGATCCAAACACCCGAAGGTGTTCCATGTTGGGTTTCTCCTTGAACATCAGCTCACGAGGAGACTTCATGTTGATCAGACTCAGAGGTATCCAATTGATGATATATGTTACGCAGGCCATTCCTTCCGCCTAAAAGGACCTCAGAATGCCCTTTGCATGAAGCTAGCATTTGCAGGTTTCCATCAAATGACGGATCTTCCTCTCCGCTACTCCATTTTATTATGGATTATGCGCACAAGTAAGCTCCCTCCAGATGTCTTGCTTCCTATAGAAGTTAGAGAACTCAGTTGAGATGAACTCACCTCCGTTGTTTGTTCTCAACTTCTTGAACCGCAGGCCAAGCCGACCCTCCACCAGCTCCTTGAACTCCACGAACAACCAGAAAGCATCTTACTTCTCCTTTATGAAGTACACCCATGTGTATCTCGTATAATCATCAATCAGCACGATCATGCACCTGCTCCATCCAAGACTGGCAGTGATAGTTGGTCCCATCAAATCACCATAAACACACTCCAATGGTGCTTTAGACTTGGTTTGTGACTTATCAAATGGAAGGCGATGTGCCTTTCCATACTGACATCCAACACAAACATGACCATCACCGTAGGATGACAACTTAGGCAAGCCTTTCACAAGGCTTATCACCGCCATGGCTTTCAGCTTGTCCAGCCCTATGTGCCCCAGTCTTTCATGCCAGATAGTCGCGCTATCATTAGCCCTCATCCGATCAACATAGGAACTTGTTGATAGAATAAACAAATCCTTTACTCTCCTTCCAACGTGAGCAACATCAGCCTTAACCGCTGATACGTTTAGGAGAAATTTCACTTCTGTTGGGCCAAACAGAATGTTATAGCCCGCATCTACCACGTTGGTCACTAAGAAGAGGTTCTTCTTCATGCTCGGTATGTGATAAACACTCCATAATGTGAGTGGCTCCTTATTACTACCCAAAGACACAACTCCCTCCTTCTCGACTGCATGCACAGAATCATCAGCAGTAATAATAACCTCATTACCTGAGTAAGCCTGCGATGAAGAGAACTTTGACTCATCCCCGGTGAGGTGATGGCCACACCCAGAGTCGATGATCCAGTCATCTTAGTAGTTAATGGAGACAAGACACGGACAAACATGCCAATCATGAAAGCATTCCCCCATCCATCTCCCTCAGCACTGGAACAAGCCTACTCCTTGCCTGCAGCATGACCTAGCTGAAGCTTCACCTTGCAGTCTCATTTGAAGTGACCCAGCTGATTGCAACTGTAGCACCTTGGTCCTTCCTTCTTCTTCTTCTCACCATGTTTATAAGAGTGACTCTTCTCTTGCTGATATGAAGTTGATGGACCATCGCTAATAGGTTTCTTATTCCGGTCCCATCTCTTCTTCTTCCCTGAGAAGAGAGCCTCATTGTCTCCTCTAGAGACAGTCAAACTAGCTATCTACCGTGCTAAGCTCTCATGTGATGCCGACAAGTTCTCTAGCTCAAGCAATGATGGCTGAGTGAATAGAGATCACAAAGGCCAAATACTCTTTCCACAAGCCACAGATGATGTGCCTCGTGATCTTCGCCTTCGAGATAGGCTCATTAGGGTACAACGCTGATATCTCAACGCACAGGTTCTTCATTTTCAAGAAGAAAGTTGAGATTGACAAGTCTCCCTGAGTGGCTCTCACCAACTCATTTTCCAAGAACTGTAGCCGTGCTACATTCTTCTTGTTGAACAACCCATCAAGGGATGTCCAAATCTCAGCAGTAGATGAACATCCAAGGATGTGATCAAAGAGCTCCGGTGAGATAGTCCACTTCAGAGTAAACTCAGCCTTTGCTTTCGTTTTCCTACAAGCTCTCACCTCTTCAGCAGACCCAGTTGCAGCAGTAGACTCTACTATATTGTCTCCACACACAACTTCCCATAAAACCTCTCCAAGAAGATAGCTTTCCATGCACGACCTCCACTTCTTAAAGTTGGGCGGCGTTAAAAGCTCAATACCGAGACCTCTTGCAAACCCACCATCCATTTCACTATCACTGATTTAACAAACTTCCAGAGAAGAGCAAACTTGGTGGTTGATCACTGCTCCAGCCTCTGTTCCCTCTGATACCATGTTAGAATTTCTCAAGATGATCAAGGAGATAGATCTGATACCAAGTAAAACATTCTCAAGATGCTCAAGCCTATATGACAGTGGGGATAAGATCTATCTTAACTCTAGATGGGGGGGGGGGTGAATAGAGTATATTAAAATAATTTTCAAGTTAAAAATTATTTTGCAGTGGAAGACTTAATTTAAATATATGTGTAAGGTGCTTACAGTAAATAAAAATTATGAAAGCAAGAAATAAAAACACAGCACACAACAAACAAAATATAGCAACCAGAAGACACAAGGAGCTATAGTGGTTCGCCAATCAATCTGGGTACATCCACTCTTCTACCACCCTAGGTAGGAATCCACTGTAGGATGAGTTGATCAGGTGTCCTGGGCACCAATGAGCTTTTGATAAGGTGCTCAAAAACCAAACTAGATTTTTTGATCAGGTGTCTTGCCACCACTGAGTTTTGACAAGGTCTCAGAAAGCAACACAAAACTTTTGAAGGGAGTTTTGAGAAACCCTTTTACAACAGAAAAAGAAAGAGGTGAGATGTTCTTCTCTGTCAACAATCAGAGAGAAGACTAGTGGATGATGTTGTCAAAGCTCCCCCTGAGATCTGGAAGTTGTTCAGGAAAAGAAGCTTTGCACTAGGGTGATAGGCCTTCAGTAGATGAGATCTCCAGCAAAGGATGATTCCAGCAGTTGCTGAAATATGTAGTGTCTGGAGTCTTGATGGATGAAGCCTCTGAACACTTTAGTCAAAATAGATCTAGAAAATCTTCTTTTCTGTATGTTGATCTCCTTCAGTGGTGTGTGTTCTGAATGAATTCTGTCTGTGTGTCTGTCTGTGACCGTTCTCTTTTTTGTGTGTAACTGTTAGGAGTAGCAGAATAATATCCTCTTTTATTCCTTAGATCTGAAAAGAATGAATTGATTCTCTGTCTCCAAGATAGTCGTTAGCCACTCATTAATGACTTACTTAAACGAATTTTGTCTCTGGAGGAAAGTCATAGAAAACATTCCTTTAAATCTCCCTTGAAACTTGCTCCAGATTAATTGAAATGGCTACAAGATCCTTGAAATATATGCTGGGAATAAATAAGATAGAATTCCATAACTGTCTGAATTTGAATCTTGAGAATCGTCGATCTCTCCAGAAAATCGTCGACCTGAGCTCAACTACCGTCGACCTGAGCTCAGAGACTGGAACTAGACTGGAAACAGAAATTATCGATCTGAGCTCAACTATCGTCGACCTGAGCTCAGAGACTGGGAAAACAGCTAGAGACAGAAACGTCGATCTGAGCTCGAAGATCGTCGAATGACGTTCGACAACTTGTTGAACTGAGCTTAGAGATAGTCGAACTGAGTTCGACGATTCGTCGACCTGAGCTCGACGAAAATGACTTAGTCTCCTGAATTTGAATATCCGATCTGAGGGTCTTGGGGGAAGCTTTCAAGCCTAAATTCTAACCCTTAGACTCAATCTAATTGACCTTAAAAACTATACAAGGAGGTCAAAACAATTTTCCTAAGGACATAGTGATCCTTGCCCAAATCAGTAATAAGGTGTTCCAACAATCTCCCCCTATTTGGGTTAGGATTACTATTTACATGACATAGGAAATAAAAGCATACAATGCAGATATAAAATCAAAAATAACCTTGTAGAAACACAAATAAAATTACATCAGAAAGTCAGAATAGATAACACTGTCAGCTTACATAATCATTCCTTTTCCTTGCTCTTTTTGAGAACTATTTTTCTGTTATGGTTAAGAGCTTCTTTCTTGGATCTTCTGTCATCATCTGCACCTAGATAAGTTTGATGTTTTGTCCTGGGGACTACAGCTTCCGGGTGCAGCTTCATATAGCTTTCTGAGTCAAAGAATTTGCTGGAAGAATATCTTTCAAGTTCTTTCTTTCTCTGTTCTGATAGAGTGGTGAAATTTTATGTATCTCTTCCTTGTTCTATTGCCTTTTTAATTTGATCTAGTGCAACCAACTCTTTCATTCTTACTGTCCAAGAAGTAGGATTATTCTCTGGGTCTTCAAATGGAACAGGAGGTTCATATCTGTTTGATGAATCATCAGGAGTAGCTCTGGAAGAAACTAGATCTTTTAACTTATAAGGGAAAGGACCAGATGTAGAGTCAGTGGGACCTTGTCCTTCCCTATGATAAGAATGCTGCCTAGAACAACCTTTGGAATAAACTCTGAATTCTCTTTGATTTCCCCTATACTGTCCTCTTCTTGACTGGTAGCCTCTTGATTGACATCCTCTTGAATGAGATCTTCCTTGAAACTCAGAGGTGCTTTGACTTTTAGCAACAGATGACTGATAAGCAGAACTTCCACCAGTACCTGCATCTGGTGAAGGAGGAGGAGGAGGATTGAAGTGAGATGATCCTTTATCATATTTCCTCTTTTTCTTCATTGCCTTTAGTTGATTCCTGGAAAACTGCATCCATGGTTCTGAAATTGGACAATCATACAAAATATAGTATGGAATATCATTTACATCTTTAATTTTCTCCTGGGGAACTTTCTTTAGGGCCTTGCTTCTAGCTTTCCTCTTCCTTGCAATGGTTGCAGAGGAATCATCAGAATCAGTTCTAAATTGATCACTATCTGAGCTCTGAGGATTGTCATATAGTTCATTAACCCTTTTGATGTAATCTCTTTGTTGTTGGAATTGAACAGAAGAAACAACAACAACAACAGCAGCAGTAACAAAAACAGCACTAACAGATGT
Organism: Platanthera guangdongensis; assembly: GCA_039583875.1. NCBI lineage: Eukaryota > Viridiplantae > Streptophyta > Magnoliopsida > Asparagales > Orchidaceae > Platanthera > Platanthera guangdongensis. The sequence goes on from CM077150.1 coordinate 232,552,457, forward strand.
AACTGGAACAACAGATTCAGAAATAATAACAACAGAAACAGCAGGCTCAGAGTCATTAGCCTCTGTCATAAGCATATCATCAGAAACTAAAACAACATCAGCAGCAGCAGCAGGAACAACAGAAACTGAAGGAGCACTGTCCACAGCCTTGAAAGAATTTATATAAGAAGATATTATGCTGGGCTCATAGTGTAACACCCCAAAATTTGAGAGAGGGTCGACAAACATTTTCTGGCCAAGTTTGGTTTCTGGCAGGGGGCACACGGCCTGCGACACGGGCGTGTACCTGGGCGTGTCAGGCTCCAGTCGACGTTTTGGTCTAGAGGTCGACAATTTTCGCTCGACGATGTGTCGAGATAAGGCACACGGCCTAGGACACGGGCGTGTCCAAGGCCGTGTCAGTCAGTCGACGAACTTCTCTCGACGAAGTTCACTCGACGAGTGTCGAGTGTCGAGACAGGGGCACACGGCCTGTGACACGGGCGTGTCACAGGGCTTGTCCCGCATGGTCGACGAATTTCGCTCGACAAAGTGTCGAGACAGTGAACATGGCCTGGAGCCCAGGCGTGTTGAGGTAGACACGGGCAAGGACATGGGCGTGTCCAGTACCCGTGTAGTTCTCGGGTTGTTTTCGGGGCTGTGTCGATGGAGGCACATGGCCGACCACACGGTCGTGTTAGTTGGAACACGGGAGTGTCAGGTCCAACACGGGCGTGTCGGATGCCCGTGTGCTGTTCCAGGCACGTCAGTTTTGACGGCGAATGGGGGACACGGCCCTGGACACGGGCGTGTGCCAGGACGTGTTCGGCCCAGGTATTTTATTTTTCAGACGGATCGTGGCCGCTCTTTCCCTTATTCTGGGATCTGATGGTCTAGGACTGCTCTTGGGGAGTTAAGTCCAAGAATAGGGTTGGAAACTCTCATTCTTCTCCAAGCTTTCTCTTACTAAAGTTCTAGAGAGAAGGGAGAGCAAGGAAGAAGGTGAAGGAGGGATTGGGCTATAGGAGAGGCTTCAGTGCCCCAAATCGCGAGCCGAGTCCAGATCCGTGGATGCTAGATTTTTGCGAAGGTTTTCATCCGGCTATTTCTCCATGGCTAGGAAGAGGATTCGGAAGGTAACGACACTTCTCCTCTCAGTTTTAGGATGCATGTCTTAACATCTTTTCTTTTCTAGTTTTTGGGCACCAAACACTCAAATGAGAGGGGTTTGGGTCGCCAAGGTTCAAGAGGAACCTCCGGGTCGATTGAGTCCGTCCGCGGTATGTTTTTGCATTAGAGATCCGCTCCGTTAGTGGATTAGGCATGGTGTGTGAAGCCGTAGTCGCGACCGTTAGTCCGACTCGGTGATGTTGCATACGAACTTTATGGATTCGTAGAGATTCCATTGCGGCAGGATGTCATTTGTGATGTGGTGATGTTTTCCACTTTTTCTCGAGTAAGTACGTGAAGTCGGAACCGGACAAGGTTAGCTCCTCAATTGCGGTAGATGGTTTCCTTGGTGGATAAGGTTAGCTCTGCATGAGTGGTAGATGGTTTCCTTGGTGCGCGGGAATGCTGCAGTACAAATGAGGGACTAGGGTGGAATTGTCTTGGAATGTGATGTGCCAAGGCATGGTTGTGTCTCCGTGGTCGGCTGGCTATCCCGAGACGTGCAAGTCATGTGTGGAAAGTGTCCCGGCGAGACTAGTCCCCTTCTGTGAGACTGATGAGAATGCCAAACATGGGGGCAAGCCCTGGCAATGAGGCTATGAGCGGGTGGGGTCCAGCAAGGCTTCTTAGAATCGGTCAGTTATGTTTGTTGGAATCCTGACATGAGACGTTAGAGCTTACGGGCAAGCTCGGGTCTAAGACCTTGAGCGGGTGGGGCCTTAGCAGGAGTTCCATGTGGCGGCTTGTGTGCCGTTGGGGGGAATTGTGTTTCCCTTTTTGTTTGCGGCTTTATGCCAATGGGGAAACGATGAGTACCCAATTGATGTGATGTTGTGCTAGATGCATACGCTATAGGGTGCTTTGGGTGAAACCCGGGTGGTTGCATACATGTTGCATAAGTAGGCCCCTTTTTATATTATATGCTCAACCAGTAGAGAACGTGTATGATGTTTGAGACATCCAAACTTGTACTTAATGAACTTCTTGTTTATGTTTATATAGTGCATACGAAGTGCTAACTTGCAGGTTGGAGGAGTTCCCCGGGGTCCGTTAGGGGCGGCCGGGAGGAGATGTGTTGGTTACACAGTTTGAGGTCAGCCTTTCCTGACACACGTTACTAATAATTTCTACAGGGCAAGGATCGCAAGCAGGAGCTAGCTCGCCGGCCAAAAAGGCCTAAGACTCATGAAGTGTTAACTTTTGTAGTAGCTCTACTCTTTATGAAATTGTATGTATTGATGCCCTTGGTGACCGGCTTGCATGCTGAGGTAGACTAGGAGTGCTTATGCACTTTCATGATTGTTGTATTATTTGAGTTTGGACTCTCTTATGTTGTAAGGCCATAAGGCCATCTTTTTATTACTCTTGTAGTGGTGGATAACTTCTAGTCTTGCTTGTGTTTCCGTTGTGTTGTGCAAAGAGTTTTGAGTGTGGGTAATTATATCATCTTATAATACTAAAGCTGTGGCGTCTGTATGTTGTGGGGCCCCGGCCGGACCCATATTATACGATCATTACAGGGGAGGTGTTACAATTTGGTATCAGAGCCAGGTTAGATTCAAGGTCAATGCGTAGAGAAGTTATCCACATAAGAGTAACGCGGGACCATGAGTGTCCTTATGTTTAAGTCTTGAGATTAGAGACTGATTCCTTGTTTCTTGTTTTCTTGAAGAGTGCAAGCAACGAGGCGGGAACATCGAGAGCAATAGAAGAACTCTCGGCGAGTAGTGCCACTGCTCCAGGTCTTTTGGGTACGGGTGTAAACCCGACCGACTTCTGCCGCTTGCTTTCAGAAGCGATGGTGGCAGCCCAAGCTGCAGCGGCAGCTCAGGTAGCAACCCCTGCTACACCAGACACGGCGACGGCCGTGCCAGGTGGAGAAGCCAGGCGAGTGGAGCCTTTAGCGGAAAGGGTGGTTGTCGGACATGGAGACCGACACATGAAGTATTTCCTGAGCTTCCATCCCCCGTCGTTCAAGGGAGTTGGTACGCCAACGGATGCGGAGGATTGGTGGGTTCGAATTCAAGAGCTTTTGAGGGCGGCAGAGATGCTAGAAGAAAAGAAATCTGAGTATACAGCGTTCATGTTGGAAGGAGATGCCAAGTTGTGGTGGGTGAGCCATAGCGGCCGCCAGTTTCCTGGACGCACCCCGTCGATGGAGGAATTTGGAGATGCTTTTCTAAAGAGGTACATTCCAATTTCTATACGGTTGGCCCTTCAGAGGCAGTTTCTGCACTTAATGCAGCTAGACAAGACGGTGGACGAGTATGTGCAGGAGTTCACCCGTTTGGGTCGTTACGCGGGAACGACGATGGCAGATGATGTAGAGAGGGATAACCTCTTCTACCAGGGGTTGAGGGAGAATCTGAGGCAACCCCTCATTTCCATGAAGAGAGCTGGTTTTAATGAACTAGTTGAGGCTGCCAGGATATTGGAAAGTGATCTGGAGTGAACCCAACATCGTAAGGGTTTCACTCCCAAGCAAGGGGAAGGGAAGCCTCCCCAATCCCAGGGAAAGTCTGAAGGGAGTAGGTGGAGGAAAAAGCCTCACACTTCCAGGTCTGGTGAGAAGAGCAAGTGGACGCCTGGAGGTTCTCACTCTAGGGGACCGCCGACGTGCTATAACTGCGGTAAGGTGGGGCACATAGCTCATGTTTGTCCTCAAGGAGGAGCGGAGCAAGAGGCAAGGCAGGAGCAGACTGTGTGCTACGGCCCCAGTGCCGCAGAGAAAGGAAAGATGGCGGAGTCAAGCGCTTCTCAGTTCCAACCGAAGCAGCCGAGGGCCTACAACCTTGGACAGCAGGAAGCGATCCGCCAAACCGATGTGGTGACAGGTATGAAGAAATTTAAGTTTAAATTTTGTGCTTCATACTTTTAGACTTTTATGTGTGATGTCTATGTTGTAGGATTCGTATTAGTTTCCGGATACCCCGCTAGGGTATTGTTCGATACGGGAGCATCGCACTCCTTTCTTGCGGAGAGCTTCATCCGGAGAATATGAGTTGAGTCTTTCTCGGCGGATGTGGAGCTGAAAGTGCGCATGCCTAATGGGTCATCCATGACCACCGGTGCCAAAGGGCGCATCTGTTTGGAGCTGGACGGAGTTGACTTCATTTTGTTAGTAGCGATTTTACCAATGGTTGAGTTCAATGTCATTTTGGGCATGGACTGGCTTGCAGAGCAGCGCGCCAATATTGACTACCTATCTAAGGTAGTGACCCTAAGGAGCAAAGGGAAGGCGGAAGTCAAATTTGAGGGCCTTTGTGGAGTGGCCTTTTCCTTGATTTCGGCCATGCAATTGATGCAGGCGGTTAACTAGGGTTGTGTAGCGCTGGTAGAGTTATTGGAGGTTCGTCTCTCCCAGTTGTCTATTGAGGAAGTGCCCGTAGTGGCAGAGTTCAAGGATGTGTTTCCGGATGAACTTCCTGGAGCGCCTCCTCGGCGGGAGATTGACTTCTCGATCGAGTTAGTGTCGGAGGCTAGGCCGGTGTCACGTCCTCCGTTTAGGATGGCACCAAAGGAGTTGGCTGAACTCAAAGTACAGTTACAGGAACTGTTGGAGCAAGGGTATATTAGACCCAGTTCTTCGTCGTGGAGCGCGCTGGTGTTGTTTGTAAAGAAGAAAAATGGTAGTATGCGGCTGTGCATAGACTACCGAGAGCTGAACAAACTGACCGTTAAGAATAAGTATCTGATTCCTCGGATAGACGACTTGTTCGACCAGTTGGTGGGGTCGGTGGTGTACTCAAAATTGGACTTGAATTCAGGCTATTATCAGTTGCGAATTCGGGATGAGGACGTCCCCAAGACTGCCTTTGGTACGAGGTACTGACACTTTGAGTTTACGGTGATGTCGTTCGGGCTGATGAACGCTCCATCTGTGTTCATGGATCTTATGAATCGAGTATTTCGGGAATACTTGGATTCTATTGTGGTTGTCTTCATTGATGACATCAGAGATTGTCCGGTTTTGAGGACCGTGGCAGAAGTCCGAAGTTTTCTTGGACTAGTCGGGTATTATAGGAGATTCGTGGAGAATTTTTCGCGGATAGCTCCACCCCTCACCTCACTCACTCGTTAGGATCATAAGTTTGTGTGGACTCATGAGTACAGTCAGGCATTTGAGGCACTGAAGGAGAGGCTGATGATGGCTCCAATCCTAAGTCTACCGCAAGGGATCGAGGGATTTCAGATCTTCAGTGACGCATCGGGATGCGGTTTGGGTTGCGTTTTGGTGCAGCATGGCAAGGTGATAGCTTTTGGGTCTAGACAACTGAAGCCTCATGAGAGGAATTACCCCGTCCATGACTTAGAGTTGGCGGCGGTAATTTTTGCGTTGAAAATATGGCGACATTATGTGTATGGTGCAAAGGTGGAGATCTTCACGGATCATAAAAGCCTGAAGTATCTCTTGGATCAAAAGGACTTGAACATGCGGCAATACAGGTGGGTTGAGTTTCTTGGAGACTACGAGGTGGCGATTCAGTATACGCAGGTAAAGCCAATGTGGTGGCGGATGCATTGAGTAGAAAGTACTCGGGGTAAGGGAATTGGATCGAAGCTCATGATGAGCGATTGGTACGGGAATGGGAGTCCCTTGGTTTTGAATGTGTTGCGAGAGGCGAGTCCAGCGTGGCTCGGTTGAACTGGATTGAAATACAGAATGACTTGTCCGATCGCATTCGGGAAGCGACTCAGTTGGATGTGGAGTTTCAACCATATGTGTTGGAGGCTCAAAAGGGCGAGAGCAGCGCCTGGGAGATGTTTGATGGGATTCTGAGGAAGGACGGAAGAGTTTGTATACCGCAGTTCGGCAAACTCCGTGAAGAGTTGATGTTTTAGACTCACTTCACAAAGTTCTCCATTCACCCGGGCAGTACAAAGATGTACTTGGATATGAAGAAATCCTTTTGGTGGCCGGGGCTGAAGCGAGACGTAGCTATGTATGTGAATCGTTGCCAAACTTGCGCCTTGGTGAAGGCCGAATGTCAGAAGCCGGGCGGGTTCCTGAAGCCGCTTCCAATCCCTAAGTGGAAATTTGATGACATCTCCATGGATTTTGTACATGGTTTGCCTAGATCGCAATAGGGTAATGATGCTATTTGGGTGATCGTGGATCGCTTAACCAAGGTGGCCCACTTCATCTCAAATCGGAAGGAGGACAGCGTGGAGAAGCTGGTGGAGTTGTATGTTCGCAACATTGTGCGACTGCATGGGATTCCTGAGAGCATAGTCAGCGATCGAGATGGACGGTTTACGTCCAAGGACTAGAGATTGGTTCAGAAGAGTTTGGGCACGAAGCTAAAGTTCAGTACGACGTTCCATCCTCAAACTGACGGGAAAACCGAAAGAACGAACCGTACTATGGAGGATATGCTGAGTATGTGCGTTCTTGACTTTGGCAAGAAGTGCGAAGATCACCTCTTCATGGTGGAATTCGCGTACAATAACAGTTATCAAGCAAGTATAAAAATGACGCCATACGAAGCTTTGTATGGGAGACGGTGTCGAACACCGATGTCTTGGACAGAGGCGGGAGACACCAAAATTTTGGGAAAAGAGGTGGTAGTTGATGCTTGTGAGTTGGTACGGACCATTCAAGAGCGTATGAAGGTGGCACAAGACCTACAAGCAAAATACTTTAATGCTCGTCACAGGAAGTTGGAGTTTGAGATAGGCGATTGGGTCTATTTGAAGATCAAGTCGTTCAAAGGCATCTCACGGATTCGCCAACTCAAGAAGTTGAGTCCAAGGTTTTTGGGGACTTTTGAAGTTGTTGAACGGGTGGGAGAAGCAGCCTATCGGTTGGCGTTGTCCGCAGAGCTGAGTGGAATGCATGATGTCTTCCATGTCTCCGTCTTGAGGAAAGCCTTGGTGGAGGCTAGTGTGGTGATCAAGCCGGTATCGGTGCCGATTGAGGAAGACTTGAGGACGCGGGTCCTTCCAATTGCTATAGAGGATTCGGAGACTCGGCAGTTGCGGAATAAAGAGGTTAAACTCGTGAAAGTCCGATGGGACAACTGCGGTCGTGAGGAGTTCTCTTGGGAGCGAGAATAAGCGATGCGAGAAGAGTATCCAGAGCTCTTCAAATCAGGTACCATTTAAGCGTTGTTTCCTTTTGCTTTGAAATTTCGGGACGAAATTCTTTTAAGGGGGGAAGAGTTATAACACCCCAAAATTTGAGAGATGTCGACCAGCATTTTCTGGCCAAGTTTGGTTTCTGGCAGGGGGCACACGGGTGTGTCCCAGGGCGTGTCAGGCTCCAGTCGACATTTTTGTCAAGAGGTCGATGATTTTCGCTCGACGATGTGTCGAAATAAGGCACACGGCCTAGGACACGGGCGTGTCCAAGGCCGTGTCAGTCAGTTGACGAACTTCATCGAGACAGGGGCACACGGCCTGTGATACGGGCTTGTCACAGGGCGTGTCCCGCATGGTCGACGAACTTCGCTCAACCAAGTATCGAGACAGTGAACACGGCCTGGAGCCCAGGCGTGTTGAGGTAGATACGGGCAAGGACACGGGCGTGTCTAGTACCCGTGTAGTTCTCTGGTTGTTTTCAGGGCTGTGTCGATGGAGGAACACGGCCGACCACACGGCCGTGTTAGTTGGAACACGGGCGTATCAGGTCCAACACGGGCGTGTCGGATGCCCGTGTGTTGTTCCAGGCGCGTCGGTTTTGACGGCGAATGGGGGACTGATGCGTGTAATACGGCAAGCGCACCGTTCGCACAAGTAATAAAGTTTTGGGAGTAAATCCCCAAGTGTCGGTCTCTTGAGGAATGCAATTAGCGTAGAACGGCAACAGTAATGAGAATATCGTTATGAGAGTTAAAAATAGAACAAAAATAAAATAGCGGACTCGGGAGATTGTGGATGTTTGATCTACTGAACTAGTAAAAGCTATGCTGGTAGACGGCACCGCTTCGCAAGGTGAAATGGGTTTGTCGGCCGCTATGTCGAACTTCAGTTGGGCGAGTGGAAGGGAAACTAATGGATTGCAGCGTTCTTGTGTGGATTGCAATCGGACAAGGCACAGGAATGAAGTGGATGTGGGGTGAGTGAGGCGCATTCACAGACAGAACTCACAAGCATAAGAAGAAACTAACATTTCATTAACTAGAAAGTAAACTTGATGTTCAGGGATGGAAATGTTCATTACACTGCTCAAAATATTTATAACACAGAGTAAGGGGAAGAGGAGTAAACCAAAAGAGAATGAAGATCCACCGCGGGTCGTGGCCGGAGTAGCGAGTTGTCAATCCGCTTCCGGGCTCAGTCCGAGGAGGCTTCCGGTACCAACGATCTGTCACCTCGAAGGCCTTTAAGTCCGTTCTCTAGGTTATCTACTTCACCAACACTGCAGGAAAGCTTGGAGTTGAAGTCATCAATGGCCAAGGGCTTCGCCGGAGTGTTGGAAGGCTTCAGAGTAAGTGGAAATGGCTTCCCGGCGAAGGTGGAAATGATGGAGCAGCTGGAGAGGTGAAAAGGCGATTCCCGCGCACTCTCCGATCGCAGCAAATGACAGGCGTTGACCTAAAACGCGGAGCAGGGCCTTTTATATGGAGGCAGCAGAAGCAGTGCGCACGCTCAGTGGCGCACGACTAGTGGACGTGCGCACTGTAGGTCGATGATCGTGCGGCTTTTCCAAATAAACCTGCAACCTGGACAAGAAGCATCAGCATATACGCGCACGAGCAGTGGCGCACGACCAGTGGTCGTGCGCACTATGGCCAGTGCTCGTGCGATTACCGAGACAGGGTTATGAAAAAAGGGGGTGTAATGCGCACGAACGGTGGCGCACGACCAGTGGTCGTGCACAGTAAGTCCAGTGGTCGTGCGCTTACCCAGGCTGATTCAGTTAAAAACGTAGAGTAGTGCGCACGATCGGGGGTGCACGACCAGTGGTCGTGCGCAGTAGATCCCCTCATCGTGCGCAGTATTCCTGTTTCACAATCATCCCGGAACACACACACGACCCCTGTACCAGCAGAAGGGGCAGAAAAGCCACCAGAACGTGCACACCACATCCCCGAGATAGGGCTAGAAAATAACAACAGAATGGAAACATAGAAAGCACACAGAAGCGGGCATACAGTGCACTTAATCGTGAAAAAGGTACATAAGCACAAATAAGCAATAACGGCTCTCAAGTGTAGTGTTACGACGATAAAACTAGCCCAGATTAGTCCTAAAATCAGTGTAAAATGTGGACTCATCACACCCCCAGACTTAACCATTTGCACGTCCCGAGCAAATCATCACTCCATGGACTCGAAGATAGCTAACTGGCTCAGCAATTTCAAAAAGAAGTAAGACGAGAAATCAAATATATCATGAGGATAGAAGATATAATAGAAAAACTTTTTAATTATACAACGTAGTTTAAACTATTCGACAGACGTAAATAAATATTGTAATTGCTCAAAATTAGAATTCTGGAGAATCGTGCGATCATGTGCAGGAAGAAAGTAGGCAGGCCACTAAGGTGAGCATTGTCAAAGTTCGGGACTCAGGATCACCTCCAAAGGAATCCACCAATGTCGGGGACCATACGCTTGCACGTTCACACTCTATCCACGGCGCGGGTTAGACTCAAGCGTGAATCAGTAGGACTTGTAGGAGGAAATAGGGCTTAGGCAACGGCTTGGAGGTCAAAGATAAACATGAAGGCTCTATGCAACCAAAGCGAGCGAAAACAACCCAAACCAAAACAACCACTTAGAAAAGAATGGGGCACACGCCCCCAGACTTAGCTTGAAATCGGGTGTGAACACGGCTGAACCCGACCAAATTCAATAAAGAGGATGGGGATCGAAATCTCAAAGCAATTCTCTCACATAAATATTTGTTTTTTTCGATTGCGCGAATCAGCATTGTATTTTCATAAATTGTTGTGTTCTTTTCTGCGCTAGCAATCCCCAAACGAAGCAATCAAAACGGGAATAAAATCAGCACCCCCAAAACAATGTCCATGAATCACAACCTCGGCAAAACAGGAATTACAAATCAGCTCAAGCATTTGATTGCGAAGGTGGGTTTAGCTTCAGGCCTTGGTGAAAGTGAGTGGAGCTGGATCAAAGGAAGGGTAGGCACAAATTTGGCATGCAATGGTTAACAGGTAGGAAGGGCTAAACAAGGCTCAAACTAGCCAAAAAGAAGGCCTACGTCATGCTCACGCTTAACTAACCGTGCACCAATGCTTCGAGAGTAGCTCAGGGCAAGTTCTTAGCCACCGAGAAAGATGATCCTTCCCCCCGACTCGAGCAATACGAGTCTAGTGGTGGCTACACACATTCCTACACTATCGTTTGATTTTCCCAGATTCAGATTTTGAGCAGTACAAACAATATTGACATGAGCAGAAAAGAATAATTCTACGAGCATAAAGAAAAAATAGTTCTATCCTAACTCTACACAAACCATGAGTATTAGATTAGGAGCACTGCATGAGTTTCGAACGACTCAATCCTGAAATCCGAAGCCAGTACCACTATTTTAAAGTTTCACAAAAGCAATAAATTTAACTCGGGTTGTGCGCGTGGGTAAGAGCGCACTCGTGTGGGTGATTCAGTGTGTGCAACCAAAAAGAAACAAGAAATAAGTAAATAAGAAACTGGAATGCAACAGAAGGTGCGGTGTAGTGACCATAGGCAGACAACCCCCCCTCCCCCCAGACTTAAAGTTGACAACGAATAAAAATAAACATTCCAACTAGGAGAAATAGCTAGGGTAGGAAGTACCTATGCTCAAAATTGAGCATACCAGTCGGGCAATGAGATGTCCAGGTGCGGCCAAGTTGCCGCGCCTCAAATATTCCTGCACCTGCGATTAAAGGAGGCAAGCCAAACAAAATCTGGACACAGATATATATATAAAGAAATAAACAGAACTCAAAATACATCATAGGACCGCACGGTCCAACTTGGGTTGTCTCCCGAAAGACCTTTTGTTTACCGTTCTTAAGGTGGACCAAATACCTGTATTAGCAGTTCAAATAGAGAGTTTTTGGCAGTAGCAAAAGGAAACAAAATTAAAAATAGAGTAGCCAGCATTCAACAAGTAGCAAGAAAGAAGATGGCACAATCAGCTATACGCAGATTTATGGTAAGTCTCTCCGGTGGGATGTGAGAGAAGAGCAGAGTGTCTTTTTGCATTCGGGGTAGGCATTGTCCTATTACTGCGAGTGCACTCTTTCACGAGCTGGAAGGCAGCGTAGCGCTCGTCGCATAAACGCTTGGCCTCTTTCAGTTTATCCACCGTGGGAGACTTCCAATGAAGGTAGGCTGTGGGGTTTGCTTGTATCGTGGTTGGTGGCGGCCTATCCAGCACCGTGACGGCAACAGGATCTGCCCAAGTCACAGATCGTTTAACAGAATTATACAAATTATTGTCCAGGGATTTCTCCCGAATAAAACGTAGTTCGCCATGCTCAACAACAGAGTTGGCTGGCAGTAGAAAGACAGTCATGGCTTTGGTGCAATTGATCCCTTCGTGGACCAGTAGTTCCTACTTCTCATCGACTTCTGGAGGAAGTCCGTTCTTGGGCGTCTTCTCCAAATGTGCTTCCAATGTGGGGGAACCTGAATCCAGCTTGACATCTGTGACACTCAGAGAAATGTTATTTGGCATGGAAGAAAAATGTAGGGATGTTTTATCGAGGGTGGACTCTTCGTTTGGCCAAATGACACGGCCTTTGGAAAAGTCGAGGGATGCGCCACTGGCTGTTAGGAATGGGACTCCTAATATAGGAATGGAGTTATTGTCCTGTGGTCCCAAAACCTGAAAGTCAGTGGTGATACTGGTGCCGTTAACCTCGATTTCAACGTCCCGCACACCGCCTTCCGTGTCAACCAGATTGCCATTAGCTAAGATAAGTGATTTCCGATTTTCAATGTCAACTTGTAACTGAATCTTTGCAGCATCTTGCAAAGTGAGTATGTTGCTGGACGCCCCGGAATCGCATAATGCTGGAGTGTCAATGTTATTGATTTTACAATTAATGACAAGTTCGTTGCGGTTTCCCGAAGTGTCCTCCCCAAGGCGCTTTCCTTGTTCATGGGGGTTCTTTTCAGTGTTGCTCGGTAAGGTGCCTTGGGTGCGCTCGGAAACCACTTGAGCCAATTGGCCCAATTGTGCCTCCAGTTTACGCATCGAGGCGGCCTGATTTGTCATGTTGGTCTGGGAAATCTCAACAAACTTCTAGAACATTTCTTCCAAAGAATTTTTCTTAACGATGGGGGGCCCTTGGGAATAATTCGGTTGAGGCGGCCGCGGTTGGCTACCGGAAGCATACGCATCGTTGTGATGCTGCCCCGGTTGCCATCTTTGGCCAGAAGTGTTAGGATTCCAAGAAAAGTTGGGGTGATTTCTCACCCCCGGGTTGTAAGTATTCCCGTATGGCACTCCCCTGTTTTGATTGGCAACAAAATTAACAGATTCATTCAAAAACAAAGATTCATCTTGTACCTCAACTCCTGAGCATTTGAAGCTGTGATGATCAGTGCTTCCGCACCCTTGACATGAGATTGCCATCACTGGGGCAGCAGGAGCAGACTTGGGGATATCCAAGGCAAACACTCCACTGGTGCTTCGTGGGATGTTTCTTCCCGTGGTCCAGTACGCACTGTGAGTTGCGGTGTCTTGCAAGACTTTCAGAGCATCATCTGGAGCAAGATTCATGATGGTTCCTCCGGAGGCAGCATCGATCATGGCTCGGTGGTGGGGATCAATAGCAAAGTAGAAGCTTTCGACGAGATTCCACGTTTGGAATCCATGATTAGGGCACTTCCTCAGCAGCTCATTAAAACGCTCCCAAACTTCGGCTAAGCTTTCTTGATCGGCTTGCCGGAAGTTGGCTATTGCGCGCCTCAAGCTCACGATCCGATCCACCGGATGGAACTTAGCTAGAAATTTGGTAGTCAAAGCCTCCCAGGTGGGGGCTGTTCCAGGTGGAAGGGAGTGAAGCCATGTCTTGGCTTTGTCTCTTAATGAAAAAGGGAAGAGACGGAGCTTGACTGTTTCATCTGGGATTCCAGCATAGCGGAACGTGGCGCAGATCTCGGAGAATTCTGTAAGGTGAAGATGGGCGTCTTCAGTGGCCATTCCGGAGAACTGAACGTTGTTCCGAATAATATTCAGAATAGCTGGTTTAATCTCGAACTGAGGATTTGTAATAGCAGGTCCGAAACCGGGGTATATACTCCCAACAGTGGGTGTAGTATAATCCCTCATGGTGCGGACCTGGGGAGGATTCACTTCATTTTTGTCGTCATGAGGTATCCCTCCAACTCGGTTGCCTGCATCAATATTCAGCTGGTCTCCCATTGGGGCAAAAAGGGTAGCTGCGGCGCGTCTTCTTGCTAAGAGAGTACGTTCGATCTCTGGGTCGTAGGTGACAAAATCTCTTGTAGCTCGGCCTTGCATTCACTGCGGCAAACACTACACACTAGAAGAAACAGCAGTCAAAACAAAACAATACTAACTCTGATAACAATATTGGAAGTCATCTGAAGTCGCTCTACAGTTGCATTCCCCGGCAACGGCGCCAAAAACTTGATGCGTGTAATACGGCAAGCACACCGGTCGCACAAGTAATAAAGTTTTGGGAGTAAATCCCCAAGTGTCGGTCTCTTGAGGAATGCAATTAGCATAGAACGACAACAGTAATGAGAATATCGTTATGAGAGTTAAAAATAGAACAAAAAGAAAATAGCGGACTCGGGAGATTGTGGATGTTTGATCTACTGAACTAGTAAAAGCTATGCGGGTAGACGGCACCGCTTCGCAAGGTGAAATGGATTTGTCGGCCGCTATGCCGAACTTCAGTTGGGCGAGTGGAAGGGAAACTAATGGATTGCAGTGTTCTTGTGTGGATTGCAATCGGACACACAGGAATGAAGTGGATGTGGGGTGAGTGAGGCGCATTCACAGACAGAACTCACAAGCATAAGAAGAAACTAACATTCCATTAACTAGAAAGTAAACTTGATGTTCAGGGATGGAAATATTCATTACACTGCTCAAAATATTCATAACACAGAGGAAGGGGAAGAGGAGTAAACCAAAAGAGAATGAAGATCCACCGCGGGTCGTGGCCGGAGTAGCGAGTTGTCAATCCGCTTCCGGGCTCAGTCCGAGGAGGCTTCCGGTACCAACGATCTGTCACCTCAAAGGCCTTTAAGTCCGTTCTCTAGGTTATCTACTTCACCAACTCTGCAGGAAAGCTTGGAGTTGAAGTCATCAATGGCCAAGGGCTTCGCCGGAGTGTTGGAAGGCTTCGGAGTAAGTGGAAATGGCTTCCCGGCGAAGGTGGAAGTGATGGAGCAGCTGGAGAGGTGAAAAGGCGATTCCCGCGCACTCTCCAATCGCAGCAAATGACAGACGTTGACCTAAAATGCGGAGCAGGGTCTTTTATACGGAGGCAGCAGAAGCAGTGCGCACGCTCAGTAGCGCACGACCAGTGGTCGTGCGTACTGTAGGTCGATGATCGTGCGGCTTTTCCAAATAAACCTGCAACCTGGATAAGAAGCATCAACATATACGCGCACGAGCAGTGGCGCATGACCAGTGGTCGTGCGCACTATGGCCAGTGCTCGTGCAATTACCGAGACAGCGTTATGAAAAATGGGGTGTAATGCGCACGAACGGTGTCGCACGACCAGTGGTCGTGCGCAGTAAGTCCAGTGGTCGTGCGCTTACCCAGGCTGATTCCGTTGAAAACGTAGAGTAGTGCGCACGATCGGGGGTGCACGACCAGTGGTCGTGCGCAGTAGATCCCCTCATCGTGCGCAGTATTCCTGTTTCACAATCATCCCGGAACACGCACACGACCCCTGTACCAGCAGAAGGGGTAGAAAAGCCACCAGAACGTGCACACCACATCCCCGAGATAGGGCTAGAAAATAACAACAGAATGGAAACATAGAAAGCACACAGAAGCGGGCATACAGTGCACTTAATCGTGAAAAAGGTACATAAGCACAAATAAGCAATAACGGCTCTCAAGTGTAGTGCTACGACGATAAAACTAACCCAGATGAGTCCAAAAATCAGTGTAAAATGTGGACTCATCAGGGACATAGCCCTGGACACGGGCATGTGCCAGGCCGTGTTTGGCCCAGGTATTTTATTTTTCAGACAGATCGTGGCCGCTCTTTCCCTTATTTTGGGATCTGATGGTCTAGGACTACTCTTGGGGAGTTAAGTCCGAGAATAGGGTTGGAAACCCTCATTCTTCTCCAAGATTTCTCTTACTAAAATTCTAGAGAGAAGGGAGAGCAAGGAAGAAGGTGAAGGAGGGATTGGGCTGTAGGAGAGGCTTCGGTGCTCCAAATCACGAGCCGAGTCCAGATCCGTGGAGGCTAGATCTTTGCGAAGGTTTTCATCCGGCTATTTCTCCATGGCTAGGAAGAGGAGTCGGAAGGTAACGACACTTCTCCTCTCGGTTTTAGGATGCATGTCTTAACATCTTTTCTTTTCTAGTTTTTGGGCACCAAACACTCAAATGAGAGGGGTTTGGGTCGCCAAGGTTCAAGAGGAACCTCCGGGTCGATTGAGTCCGTCCCCGACATGTTTTTGCATTAGAGATCCGCTCCGTTAGTGGATTAGGCATGGTGTGTGAAGCCGTAGTCGCGACCGTTAGTCCGACTCGGTGATGTTGCATACGAACTTAAAGGATTCGTAGAGATTCCGTTGCGGCAGGATGTCGTTTGTGATGTGGTTATGTTTTCCCCTTTTTCTCGAGTAAGTATGTGAAGTCGGAACCGGATAAGGTTAGCTCCTCAATGGTGGTAGATGGTTTCCTTTGTGGACAAGGTTAGCTCCGCATGAGTGGTAGATGGTTTCCTTGGTGCGCAGGAATGCTGCAATACAAATGAGGGACTAGGGTGGAATTGTCTGGGAATGTGATGTGCCAAGGCGTGGCTGTGTCTTCATGGTCGGCTAGCTATCCCGTGACGTGCAAGTCATGTGTGGAAAGTGTCCCGGCCAGACTAGTCCCCTTCTGTGAGACTGGCGAGAATGCCAAGCATGGGGGCAAGCCTAGGCAATGAGGCCATGAGGGGGTGGGGTCCAGCAAGGCTTCTTAGAATCGGTCAGTTATGTTTGTTGGAATCCTGACATGAGACGTCAGAGCTTGCAGGCAAACCCGGGTCTAAGACCTTGAGCGGGTGGGGCCTTAGCAGGAGTTCCATGTGGCGGCTTGTTTGCCGTTGGGGAGAATTGTGTTTCCCTTTTTGCGGCTTTATGCCAATGGGGAAACGATGAGTACCCAATTGATGTGATGTTGTGCTAGGTGCATACGCTATAGGGTGCCTTGGGTGAAACCCGGGTGGTTGCATACATGTTGCATAAGTAGACCCTTCTTTATATTATATGCTCAACTAGTAGAGAACGTGTATGATGTTTGAGACATCCAAGCTTGTACTTAATGCACTTCTTGTTTATGTTTATATACTGCATACGAAGTGCTAACTTGCAGGTTGGAGGAGTTCCCCGGGGTCCGTTAGGGGCGGCCGGGAGGAGATGTGTTGGTTACACAGTTTAAGGTCAGCCTTTGCTGACCCACGTTACTAATAATTTCTACAGGGCAAGGATCGCAAGCATGAGCTAGCTCGCCGGCCAGAAAGGCCTAAGCCTCATGAAGTGTTAACTTTTGTAGTAGCTCTACTCTTTATGACATTGTATGTATTGATGCCCTTGGTGACCGGCTTGCATGCCGAGGTAGACTAGCAGTGCTTATGCACTTTCATGATTGTTGTATTATTTGAGTTTGGACTCTCTTATGTTGTAAGGCCATAAGGCCATCTTTTTATTACTCTTGTAGTGGTGGATAACTTCTAGTCTTGCTTGTGTTTCCGCTGTGTTGTGCAAAGAGTTTTGAGTGTGGGTAGTTATATCATCTTATAATACTAAAGCTGTGGCGTCCGTATGTTGTGGGGGCCCCGGTCGGACCCATATTATACGGTCATTATAGGGGAGGTGTTACACACAACTAGAAATAGGCACAATGGACTTAGTAAGATCTTCACTTTTCTGATCTGGAAGACAGCTGAGGTAAACAGTATCAAACTCTGACAGCAGTGACCTGAGGTCAACTGTTATAACTGGAACTGGAGCTGGAACTGGAATCTCTGAAGAAGGCAATCTCTCTACTTCATATGACATCTCCCCCTGCCTAAATTCAGTAGTTACTGGATCAAGGCACCCAATAGAAGGGATTGCCTGATGAGGATATAGGGAAGAAATCCTGTCAGAGAACTCCTGAACTGATTTCAGAAGTGGAGCCAGGGAGGTCTCCAGCAGGAGTGATAGCCTTGGAGCTAACATCTCATAGAGCTTATCTGCTATGGCTGAGAGATCTACTTGCTCAAGTGGTGCTTGAGTAGAGGTAGAGATGAGTGTGACAGAGATGGATGTAGGAGGAGCTGTATATGTGGTTGGAGAAAGTGTTAATGTGGATGGTAGAATTGATGGTTGAGATATAGGAATGGTGGAGATGGAAGTTAATGGAATGGAGATAGATGGAGTGAAGGATGGTTGAGCAATGATTTCTTGTAGTAGTTGTTGATACGATGTAGAAGAAGATGGTGTCTCAAGGGGTGAGGAGTGAGAGTCATCCATATAGGAATCATCTAAGAGAGTGAAGGATGGAAGGTGAGATGATGAGTCAATGGTTATGTGTGGATAATGATGTAATGGATGGAAAAGATCTTCAGTGGATATTGATGTTGGTGAAGGAATTGAGTTTGGAGATGGAATGGATATGGGGGATGAAATTGAGATGGTTATGGTGGATGTGATATTTGTTGAGGGAACAGTAGGTGGAGAAGGTGGAGATGAGGAGGCAGGCAGTTCTTCTGATGGGGAGGTTGCCTGAGGGGAAGTGACTGGATCAGTCCTGGTGCCTGAAGATGAGATGACTGTAGAGGCTCTGCTTGGCTTTGCAATTTGCCTGTCCCATTTGCCAAAAAGGGCTCGGGTTAACCTCTTAGAGGCATTGATATGCATCCCACTTGAAACAAGCAGCTCAGGGCATCTGCTATGAAGAAATAGCCCTAAAATCCTTCAAAAATTGACAAAGTTTGTATTCACTTTCTTCTTAATTAGGTCAAAGAAAACTTCTCCCCAATTCAACTGTTTCTTATCCACCAAAGCACCCATTAAACAGAATTGATACCTGGATATGGTATCATGGGCAGAATGTTTTGCTAACAGGACCTTTCCAACAACATCTGCTAGAAACCTGTATTCCACTGACAGATTTTTCTTAAGCAGCTTGTTAGGGTTTGCTGCTGAATGACCCATCCTATCAAGCATACTTGCAAACTCTTCTCCAGACAACTCAAGAGAATCTTGACCAGTACTTAATTGAAAAACTTCTGTTAATATAGCAGGAGTAAGAGATACCTGATTTCCTGATATAGTTCCAATCACTGTATTTTGATCTTGATTGTGAGCAGTATACACCCATTCTTTAATTTCATCTGCAGCCAGTTTTATCCTTGTGGCCATGATGTGTACTAGCTGTTGATCTTTGAATAAATCCAGAATATCCTTGAAAATCTGATCACTGTTCTCAAACGAGTCCATATCGATATCGAATCCAGTGTCAAATTTCATTACTACCAAAACTGCAACAGAAACGACCATTTTTACCTACAAAAATGAACAAACAAAAGACCAAGTGTAGAAAAGTTTGGAGGGAAAGGGAAAATTCTGCAGAGAGTATGAAAGAACGACGGCCGAGAAATGAATTTTATATTAGGTTTCGACGCAGAAAAGGAAAGATCGTTGAACTTCGTTCGATGATCTGGGCTTCTAAAGGAATCTGAAAGGTCTTTAACATTGTCTATCTCCGTTCGACGATATTGGAGAGCGTCGAGCTCCGTTCAACGATCGCTGACCGGAAGAAGATAGCTTAGCACTATCTGGAAAGCATTGAACTCCGGTCGACGATTTCTAAGAACGTCGATCTCCGTTCGACGATCTTTGGGAAAAACGTCGAGCGTAGTACAGAGACCAGAAACAACCTATAGACACTAGAAAAATCAAATTATTTGCCTAGTCTTGGTCAATTTTAGAGTTTTAAAATCTTGGATCTTATTTTAAACTTCCTCCATCTGACATTCCTAACTGATTCAGGAAGAATGTATGTTTCTTTTCATTCAATGTTTTGGTGAAAATATCTCCCCTTTGCAAGTCAGTTGGGATATATTGAAGTTCAATTTTATTTTTCTCAACATTGTCCCTTAAAAAGTGATGGCTAATTTCTATATGTTTTGTCCTACTATGGAGGACTGGATTTTGTGCTATAGAAATAGTACTAGTGTTATCACAGAATATTTTTGACTTCTCTAAGTTGTAGCCATAGTCTAGGAGCTGATTTTGAATCCACAAGATCTGTGAGCAACAACTACCTGCTGCCATATATTCAGCTTCAGCAGTTGATGTGGACACAAATGTTTGTTTCTTGCAAAACCAGGAGACAAGTCTGTCACCAAGAAATTAGCAAGTTCCACTGGTGCTTTTCCTGTCTATTCTGCATCCAGCATAATCAGCATCTGAAAATGCAGTTAAGTCAAATGCTGAGTCTTTTGGATACCAGAGACCTAGATTTAGACAACTTTTCACATACCTAAGAATCCTTTTTTACTAAGGTTAAGTCCGACTCTCTAGGGCTCACTTGGAATCTAGCACATATGCATGTAGCAAACATTATGTCAGGTCTACTAGATGTAAGGTACAATAAAGAGCCAATCATTGCTCTATATGTTGTCTGATCAACAAGTTTTCCCTGTTCATTAGCATCTAATACAGCATTAGTAGGCATATGTGTTTTCATACATGATGCTTCAGACATACCAAATTTCTTAACCAGTTCTTTTGCATACATGATTTGAGTGATGAATATGCCTTCAGCATGTTGTTTGACTTGCAATCCCAGAAAGAAGAAAAGCTCACCCATGCTACTCATTTTAAATTTAGAATGCATTAGGTTGGAAAACCTTTTGCACAGATTTGAATCAGTAGAACCAAAGATAATGTCATCTACATAGATTTGTACTAGTAAGGTATTGGACTTATGGGTTCTAATAAAAAGAGTTTGGTCTACTCTACCCCTTATAAAATCATTTTTCAGAAGAAAGCATGCTAGGGTCTCATACCATGCTCTAGGAGCTTGCTTTAGACCATATAATGTTTTATGCAATTTGAAAACATAATCAGGATGAGTTGGAGAAATAAAACCTGGGGGTTGTCTAACATAGACTTCTTCCTTAATGTCTCCATTGAGAAAAGCACTCTTTACATCCATTTGGTATACTTTGAATACTTTGTGTGTTGCATAAGCTTAGAAGATTCTTATGGCCTCTAACCTTGCAACTGGTGCAAAGGTCTGGTCATAGTCTATCCCTTATTCTTGAGAGTATCCTTGAGCAACTAGCCTTACCTTATTCCTTATAATGACTCCTTGATCATCCAATTTATTTCTGAACACCCATTTTGTTCCAACAATGGAGTGATCCTTTGGCCTTGGCACTAGTTCCCAAACTTTGTTCCTTTCAAATTGATGTAATTCCTCTTGCATTGCAATGATCTAGTGTGGATCTTGTTCTGCATCTTGAATGGATTGAGGCTCAATTTGAGAAAGAAAGCAGGTGTGCATCAGGTTTTGGTTGACCTGATTTCTGGTTTGCACACCAGCTGAGATGTCTCCAATCACTTGGGAGATTGGATGGTCTCTTGATGTTACTAAATCAACAGGGGGTGTTGATTGTTCACCAATGTTGAAGTATTAGACCAGACCGCAAGGCTTGTAGAAAGTAGCGAAAAAGAAAGAACAAACGGATAGAGTTTTGAATAATTGAAATTTTATTATCCAAAAAAGATATCATTTACAAAGGTATGACCTCCCTTATATAAAATGGAGGAGATATGAGAGAGAGTATACAAACAATGTGCGACTAAACATTTACAGTACAGAGCGGCTAGAAATAAAGGAGACCGCACAGGCCGCGCGGTTTAATAGATGGGTTAACCGCTCGGTAACTCCAGCAGGATAGAACAGGCCGCAATGGGCGACCGATAGACCGCCCGATCTCCAGGCTCCAGAGTGAGACCGCCAGACCGCTCGGTCAACAAACCGCTGGACCAGACCGCAAGGCCGCCCGGTCTAATACTTCAACACTCCCCCTCAAGCTAGAGCATAGATATCAATCATGCCCAGCTTGTCACAAATGTGGAAGAAGGAAGTAGAAACCGGCTTGGTGAAGATATCTGCCAATTCCTTGTCAGAGGTGACAAATGGAGTACAAATCTGTTTCTTCAAAATCTCTTCCCGAATGAAGTGACAGTCAACCTCTATATGCTTTGTTCTCTCATGGAAGACCGGATTTCTGGATATGTATATAGCGGCCTTGTTGTCACAGAACATAGAGAGAGGACAGTCATATACCTCGCCCAGGTCAAGCATGAGAGCCCGCAACCACTTTAACTCACACGTGGTTGACGCCATACTCCGGTATTCGGCTTCGGCACTGGATCTGGAGACAACAGACTGTTTCTTGCTCTTCCAACTCACGAGATTACCGCCAATAAAGGTACAAAAGCCTGATGTGGATTTACGATCGCCTTTGTCATCCGCGTAACTTGAATCTGAGTAGGCCTCAACCCTCAGATGACCATTCTTCTGAAAGAGTAACCCTTTGTCTGGTGCTGCTTTGATATACTCTAAAATCTTCAGGGCGGACTGAAGATGGCAGTCCCTGGGAGCTTGCATAAACTGACTGACCTTGCCTACAGCATAGGCGATGTCGGGTCTAGTCACCGTGAGATAGATGAGTTTGCCTACCAAACGTCTGTACCTTGTGACATCAGATAGAAGAGGCGAGTCCTCCGTCCACGTTTTGTCTTCTCCAATAGCCATGGGAAACCGAGCCGGTTTGGCACCTGTCAATCCTGCTTCTTGTAGAAGATCAAGGGCATACTTCCGTTGGGAGAGAACAACCGAGTCAGGTTTCCGAGAGATTTCTATCCCCAAAAAGTATTTCGGGGAGCCCATATCCTTCGTGACCAAGTGCTGACGGAGGTGCTTCTTCGTCAAGTCCACCCCATCTCGGTCATCGCCAGTAAGAAGAATATCATCCACATATACGGCCAAAACCACCAGTCCCGAGGCCGTTTTGCGAATGAATAAGGAGTGATCGGCCGAACTCCTTCAAAAGCCGATGGTAGCTACAATACCACTGATCTTGTCTAACCATGCCCGAGGGCTCTGCTTTAGGCCATAAATGGCCTTCTTCAAATGACATACACGTGTCTCCCCCTAAGCAACATACCCAGGAGGTTGCTCCATTTAGACGTCTTCCTGAAGATCGCCATAGAGAAAGGCATTCTTCACATCAAGCTGGGAAATAGCCCAATCCCGGTTAACAGCCACAGAAAGAAGAACCCGGATGGTGCTGAGGCGAGCAACCGGAGAAAAGGTATCAAAGTAATCAATGTTGTAAGTCTGAGTGAAGCCCTTGGCCACCAGCCAGGCTTTATAGCGATCCACAGTGCCGTCGGGGCGAAACTTCACAACGAAGACCCAGCGACAGCCAACCACATCAGTGCCCACAGGAGGAGGAACCAGGGTCCAGGTACCCCGTTCAGTAAGAGTAGCCATCTCCTCATCCATGGCAGACTTCCAATGAGGGAGAGCAAGAGCCTCCTGGTAGGTGCGGGGAGTAGTAGTAGCAGAGATAGCCAAGGCAAAACACCTGCGAGAAGGAGAAAGCCGATCATAGGAAACAACTGCCGCAAGCGGGTGTTGAGTACACGCACGCACCCCTTTGTGAAGAGCAATGGGAAGATCCAGGTCGACGGGAGCGTCAGCGACGGGAGCGTCAGCGACCGGAGCGTCCGTGGCGGAGAAGGCTGGCCCGGGACTAGAGAGAGACGACGGCGGAGAGGAGGGAGGAGGGTGGGTGGTGAGACGGACTGGGAAGGAGTCGGTGGAGGAGGAGACGGAGGTGGGAAAACGTCGAGAGGCGTGGAAGGAACGGAGATATCAGAAGGAAGAGAAGAGGTAGGAGAGAAATAGGAAGCAGTCTCGAAAAAAGTGACATCCGCGGAGACAAACTGCTTGCGGAGAAGGGGGTCAAAGCAGCAATAGCCTTTTTGAGTGGTAGAGTACCCCAAAAAGACACACTTGGTGGAACTGGGGGAAAGCTTGTCGCGGGTAGCGGAGGGAGCATGAACAAAGGCCGTACAGCCAAAGACACGGAGAGGGAGAGAAAAAGGTTCCTTGTGGGGGTAGAGAATGGAGAAGGGGGTCTGGCCGTGGAGAACTGTGGAGGGAAGGCGATTGATGAGATATCAGGCGAGAAGCACAGCGTAGCCCCAGTAGGAGCGAGGGACGTACATCTGCGTCATGAGAGTACGAGCAACATCAAGCAGGTGACGGTTTTTACGCTCCGCCACCCCATTCTGCTAGGAGGTGTAAACATAAGTCGTTTGATGAAGCAAGCCATGTTGGTGAAAGAAAGAGGAGAACTCATGATTCTGATATTCCTTGGCATTATCAGAACGTAAAACTTTAATAGAAATAGCAAATTGAGTCTGAATCATAAAATAAAATGATTGTCAAACAGAAAAGAGTTCAGAGCGATCTTTTAACAGATACACCCAAGTACAGCGTGAAAAATCATCTATAAAAGTGACAAAATAGGAACTGCCCCGACCAACAGTGAGGGTAGGAGCAGGACCCCATACATCAGAATGAATAAGATCAAACGGGCGAGAGGAGCCACGGCCTTGCTTTGGTGGGAAGGAGGAGCGATGATGTTTGCCAAGCTGACACGCATCACAGTTGAGCGGAGAACTGGTAGGAGGTAAGTGGGGCAGAAGCTGGCGGAGAATCCGAGGAGGAGGATGTCCAAGGCGAAGATGCCATTGAAGGAGATCTGTGGAGGAGGAGTAGGCGGACAGAGCGGAAACATCATCGAGGAAGTATAGGCTGCCGCTCTCAGTCCCAGTAGCAATCGTCCGCTGGGTTCTCGGGTCCTGAAAAGAACAAGTAGTGGGAGTGAATAAGACGGAGCACTGAAGTTGCCGGCATAAAGTAGTAACTGATAACAAATTGCACGGGAACTTTGGGACATAGAGGGTGTCCTCCAAGCAAAGCGATGAGGTGAGTTGAACCATGCCCGTCCCATGAACCGGGGACGGTGAACCATCCGCCACACGAACCGGGGGTAAGCGGTCATGTGTCTCAAGACGGGAGAAGCAATGAGGGTTGCCCGTCATATGATTGGTAGCACCGGAGTCAATCAGCCATTTACCTTGGGTAACGACGTGGGCACTACCTGACGTCGTGGCCACAGAGGCAGAGGGCCGAGAAGAGGCGGAGGCCGAAGAAGGAGCATCACCGGAAGGGCGAAGATGAGGATGTTTCTGCCAGCAGCGGTCAACAGAATGGTCGGTACAACCACAGTGAGAGCAGAGAAACCGGGATGAACCCCGTCCGCCGGAGGGGCCGCGGCTTCCAGGGCCCCCCCTGTGAGCTTGGTGAGCAAAGGAGTCCTGGGAAGGGGGGGAGGCCAAAAGAGGCCGCTGGAGCAGCGAAGTAACAGCGGCAATGCGGGCCGCAGTGGCATCCAAAGTAGGAGATTCCGCCTCACCCAAGATCTGCTGGCGGATCATATCATAAGAATCCGGAAGACGAAGAAGATAACAAACAACCAGGAGTTCCTGGAAGTGTTTGTGCTGGTCGGCCAAGTCCGCGGAGAAGGGGCGATTCTGGAGGATTTCAGCACCAAGAGCTTGAACCTGCTGATAGGCCGCAGCAGGAGACATGGAAGGGCGGGCGAAGAGGTCCGCATAGAGAGTGTAAATGCGGGACGTCTGGCCCCCCTTTAAATAGAGAGCAGCGAGGTGAAGCCAGGCGGCCTTGACCGTCTCATCATGGCGAATGACGGGAAGGCACTTATCAGAAAGGCTGTTGGCCAGCCAGGTGCAGACAAGAGCATCACTCGCATCCCAGTCATCAAACTCAGGAGAGGTATGAGGAGGAGGGTCATCAGTGAGGTGATGACGCTTGCGTTGAGAGAGAAGGAGAAAAGTGAAAGAAACGCTCCAATCAGGATAGTTGGAGCCCACAAGCTTAGAAAGGGTGCCAAGGTTGCCCGAAGGAGGAGGTGGAGAAGGAGCTGCAGGAGTGGTGGTGAGACCGGAAGTAGTCATAGAAAACCAGCAAGAAACCGCAGCGGATAGAAAAGGAAGAAGCCACGCAAACAGAAGCGGCTAGAAAGCAGTCAAAGGCACAGCGGGGAAGAGGTCGCGCAGACTGAAAAGGCCGAGCGAACAGAAGAGAAGAGAAGAGGAGGCAAAAGGCAGCGACTAGAACAAGTCGCAGGCCGGGCAAACAAAAACAGGCCGCAACGACTAGGAAGTCGGAGAGGCAAGAAAGAAGCAGGAGCGCGGCGACCACGAAATAGGTCACGGCGACGAATAGTAGTAGGAGAGGAGAGGAGAACCAAGGAGAAGCAAGCCGCGCGAACAGGCAGCGGACAGAAGAAAGGCAAGCCGCGAGACAGGTCGCGAAAAGCAGAAACAAGCCGCGAGAAGCAGAGAGCGGACACAATCAGGAGGAAACGACCGTGTCCTCTGATACCATGTAGAAAGTAGCGAAAAAGAAAGAACAAACGGATAGACTTTTGAATAATTGAAATTTTATTATCCAAAAAAGATATCATTTACAAAGGTATGACCTCCCTTATATAGAATGGAGGAGATATGAGAGAGAGTATACAAACAATGTGAGACTAAACATTTACAGTACAGAGCGGCTAGAAATAAAGGAGACCGCACAGGCCGCGCGGTTTAACAGATGGGTTAACCGCTCGGCAACTCCAGCAGGATAGAACAGGCCGCAATGGGCGACCGATAGACCGCCCGGTCTCCAGGCTCCAGAGTGAGACTGCCAGACTGCCCGGTCAACAAACCGCTGGACCAGACCGCAAGGCCACCCGGTCTAATACTTCAACAACCAACCTGTGTTGTTGTTTCCTCTTGTGGAACAACAACTGGCTCTTCAAGAAGATTCTCTCCAAGATGTTGAATATCTTCTTCATCTTCACTGCTTTCATCCTTTTGTATAATATGTAACCTATCCAAATTTTCAGCAAGAGAGTGTACCTGCAAAGATTCTATGGTAGAAACACTCTTCTTCTTAAAAGACATGTTAGATTCATCAAAGGATACATGAACAGATTCTTTAATTTTAAGAGTAGATTTGTTATACACCCTATAAGCCTTACTAATCATGGAGTATCCCAGAAACACTTCTTCATCAGCTTTAGCTTGAAATTTTGCTATGTATTTCTTGTCATTATTATGAATGTAACAAATGCAACCAAAATTTTTAAAATAATCTACTTTAGGTTTCTTCCCTTTGAGTAATTCATAGGGAGTCTTGCCCTTCAGCTTATGTATCAAACTTCTATTCAACACACAGTTGGAGGTGTTCACTGCCTCTGCCTAAAAGAATAGAGGAAGGTGAGCATCTGATAACAATGTAGTAGCAGATTCAATAATGGTTCTATTTTTCCTTTCCGCTACCCCATTTTGTTGAGGAGTTCTAGGAGCTGAGAAAGTGTGTCTGATCCCTTCACTCTGACAGAACTCTTGCATAAGAAGAGAATCAAACTCTGTCCCATGATCACTTCTGATCAGAGTAATGTGAGTATTGAACTCACTCTGTATGCATTTGAGAAACTCTGTCAAACACTTAAAGTTATCGGACTTCTTCCTCAAAAAGAACACCCATGTGAATCTAGAGAAGTCATCTACAACTACTAAAGTATAAGATTTCCCTCCTAAGCTTTATACTATAATGGGTCCAAAGAGATCCATGTGTAACAGATACAAAATCCTAGGTGAATCACTCTTATTAAGTGACTTGAAGCTATTTTTGGTTTGTTTGCCTAATTGACAAGCCCTGCAAAGTCCTTCCTTCTTGTAGGGGCCATATGGTAGTCCTCTAATAAGGTTGTCCTTGGATAGCCTAGCAATGGTTCTAAGGTTTATATGTCCTAATCTTTTATGCCATAGTTCATTAGGTCTACAAATGGAATTGAACAAGCATATATCTACCTTAGTTGAAAGAAAGTATACAAGATAAATGTTACCTTTCCTTTTACCTGTCAACACAGTTGGGTTGTCCTCTGATTTGATTTTTCATGAGGATTTGTTGAAAGTCACTTGGTAGCCTTCATCACACAGTTGACTGATGTTGATTAAGTTGTGCTTCAGTCCTTCCACATAAGCTACTTTCTTGAATGTGACTGAGCCAATCTGGACTGCACCATATCATTTTGTTAGTCCAAAGTTTGAATCACCAAATATTACTTTGGGTCCAAGTTTGACTTTGAAGGATGTGAAATTCTCCTTGTTTCCTATCATGTGCTTTGAGCACCCACTATCCAGATACCATTGCTGGTTTGATGTTAGATAGGACTTCACCTGCACATAAAACAATTTATTTGTTTTTGACCCAGTTTACCTTGGGCCTAGCTTGATAACCTTTAAATTCTGAAATAAAAGACATTCCTGGTTGACTCTTATAGCCTTCAGGGTTATATCTCCTAGGGGGTATTATCCATTCAGTATAAGGGTTAAACCTCTGAGATGTAGGATCTCTAGGATTGAAGTTTGATTTACCTTTGAATGATTTTTCAAAACTCTGAGCTCTGTTCGACGATATCTGAGCTGAGTTCGACGATCTTGGGTCAGATCGTCGAGCTCCGTTCGAAGATCGACTATGCTAGAGTTCAGGGTTCAGAGATCGTCGACCTGAGTTCGACGATTCAGCCTGAGATCGTTGAGCTCCATTCGGCGATCGTCGAGCTCCGTTCGACGTTTTCTGTTGAACTTTTGTTTTCTTAGGTAAATCAAAATTCTTCCTAGCCACCTCTAGAACTCCCTTACCTTTATCTGAGATAAACTTGATTGGGGTTGTTAATACTATAGGTTGGCTGGATGAAGCACCCAAGCCCAGTGTACTATTGAATCTTGAGTTCACTGTCTTGTGATGTCCATTAGTTTGATACTTCTCTCATTGAGGGATTCTTCAAACTTCTTGGCCTCTGAAAGTTCACTTTTCAGTGAGGCTATCTGCTCCCTACAGCATTCCAACTCCTCAGAGAGTTTGAGGTTATCTGATTTTAAGGTGCTTTGTTCAAACAGTTGATTTTTGAGAGAAATAATTTCTTTCTCAGATTTTAATAGATCTAAACAAAGTGTCTTAAATTCACATTTGAAGTCCTCTGAATTAAAATCAAATGAGTCTATTACCTGATCCTCTTTAGATTGAGTTTCTGATTCAGACTCTGACTCTTGTTCTGCATCAGTATTGTGTTGAGAGGCATTGATAGCCATTATGCAGAACTCCTTTTCTTCAGCATCATCTTCATCATCACCTGAGCTGGATGAAGCTTCCGATTCTTCTTCTATTTCACTCCAGGTTTCAGCTACAAACCCCTTCCTGGTATGTTTGTTCTTGCCGGAGGAGGGTTTGTCATTGCTGTTTTTCTTGAATTCATTATCTCTTCTCCTTTCTTTCCTGTCCTTCTTGTTCTTATTCTGATTTTCTGGACAGTCAGGCATAATGTGGCCTGGTTTCCTGTATCCAAAACAAATAATTTCTTTGTTATTGGACCTATCATACCTTGGCTTTTCATGCCCTCTGAATGACTTTTTCCTGAAGTCCTTCCTGGCCATTTTATAAAACCTTTTGGCTAGTAAGCTTAGCAGCTCTTCATTGCCTGTGACCTTGTCTTCAGGCTGATCTTCAATAGCTTTGAATGCTATTGATTTCTCTTTTCTGATTGCTGGCGAAACAGTCTTCTGCTCTTCTTCTCTGTTCTTGATGAGCATCTCATAAGACTTGAGCTTGCCCAAAAGATCCTCAGTGGTGATCTCATTTAGGCTTCTGTCATACTTGATTGGTCAGATCCTTGAGTCCCAAGTGCTGGGGAAGCACATTAGGATTTTGTTATTGAGTTCAGTCAATGAGATCTCCTTGTCCAAGGTTTTCAGTTCATTGACTATAAGACTGAGTCTGGTATACATATCAGCAACTGACTTAGTTTCTCCTTTCTTGAAGTTCTCATATTGAGTTATGAGATGAGATTTTCTATCTTTTCTTTCATCTGTAGATCCTGACACTATTTCAGATAGTTTGTCCCATATCTCTTTTGTTGAGTTGCATTCAGCTACTTTTTGAAATATTTCATCAGACATGGTTTGTGCCAAAATGTTCATTGCTTTAACATCTACAACTTTCCATTTTTTGATTTCTGCATCTGTTCCTGAAGGAGGTGGAACAGCACTTGTACTTGTATTTGCTGGGGGTCTTGGACACACTGTCAAAACAGAATTAAAGATATCTTCATCAATAGAATTCATGTACAATCTTATCCTTGCCTTCCAAAGTGCAAACTTAGATAGATTGCACACTGGAGGTCTGGTGCTAGCATAATCTTTGTTCTGTGCTATAGTTTTATATAAAGATAAATATATTACAAATAATAAAAATAAAAACCCTCTATAAAAGATTGATTTTATCAGAGATCTTTTGGTTCAGGTGTTAGCCTGTAGGAACAACTAATCTGATGAAGATTTAGTTGAATAACAACCAACCTGCCTCTGATACCAATTGATAGTGGGGATAAGATCTACCTTAACTCTAGAGGGGGGGGGGGGGTGAATAGAGTATATTAAAATAATTTTCAAGTTAAAAATTATTTTGTAGTGGAAGACTTTATTTAAATATATGTGTAAGGTGCTTGCAGTAAATAAAAATTATGAAAGCAAGAAATAAAAACACAGCACACAACAAACAAAATATAGCAACCAGAAGACACAAGGAGCTATAGTGGTTCCCCAATCAATCTGGGTATATCCACTCTTCTACCACCCTAGGTAGGAATCCACTGCAGGATGAGTTAATCAGGTGTCCTGGGCACCAATGAGCTTTTGATAAGGTGCTCAAAAACCAAACTAGATTTTTTGATCAGGTGTCTTGCCACCACTGAGTTTTGACAAGGTCTCAGAAACTAGCACAAAACTTTTGAAGGGAGTTTTGAGAAACCCTTTTACAGCAGAAAAAGAAAGAGGTGAGATGTTCTTCTCTGTCAACAATCAGAGAGAATACTAGTGGATGATGTTGTCAAAGCTCCCCCTGAGATCTGGAAGTTATTCAGGAAAAGAAGCTTTGCACTAGGGTGATAGGCCTTCAGTAGATGAGATCTCCAGTAAAGGATGATTCCAATAGTTGCTGAAATGTGTAGTGTCTGGAGTCTTGATGGATGAAGCCTCTGAACACTTGAGTCAAAAGAGATCTAGAAAATCTTCTTTTCTGTATGTTGATCTCCTTCAGTGGTGTGTGTTCTGAATGAATTCTGCTTGTGTGTCTGTCTGTAACTGTTCTCTTTTTTGTGTGTAACTGTTAGGAGTAGCAGAATAATATCCACTTTTATTCCTTAGATATGAAAAGAATGAATTGATTCTCTGTCTCCAAGATAGCCGTTAGCCACTCATTAATGACTTCCTTAAATGAATTTTGTCTCTGGAGGAAAGTCCTAGAAAACATTCCTTTAAATCTCCCTTGAAACTTGCTCTAGATTAATTGAAACGGCTACAAGATCCTTGAAATATATGCTGAGAATAAATAAGATAGAATTCCATAACTGTCTGAATTTGAATCTTGAGAATTGTAGATCTCTCCAGAAAATCGTCGACCTGAGCTCAACTACCGTCGACCTGAGCTCAGAGACTGGAACTAGACTGGAAACAGAAATCGTCGATCTGAGCTCAACTATCGTCGACCTGAGCTCAGAGACTGGGAAAACAGCTAGAGACAGAAACGTTGATCTGAGCTCGAAGATCGTCGAACGGCGTTCGACGACTCATTGAACTGAGCTCAGAGATAGTCGAACTGAGTTTGACGATTCGTCGACCTGAGCTCGACGAAAATGACTTAGTCTCCTGAATTTGAATATCTGATCTGAGGGTCTTGGGGCAGCTTTCAAGCCTAAATTCTAACCCTTAGACTCAATCTAATTGACCTTAAAAACTATACAAGGAGGTAAAAATAATTTTCCTAAAGACATAGTGATCCTTGCCCAAATCAGTAATAGGGTGTTCCAACACTATGTTCCCTTTGATAGAGCGGAAAACGGAAACAAGACACGGGAACACTTCAACCATAACCGAGCTCAAAAAACCAAATGCAAGTAACAAGCAGGTCAAGTATTAACAATATTCTTTACAGCAAGAGGTATACATTGCGAGATATGATTTTGCCAAGTAAACAAGGAAGAAGAAAACAACAAATAGCAAGAAGCCGGGCAGGCAGAATCTGAGACCATCGAGACCGCCGCCCTTGCCGGACTGAACATCAAAGTCCGCTGAGACCGCGAGGTCGCATGGACTACCCGTTATTCAAGCTGAAGAATACATGTCCACAAACTTTGAGCTGCCTGACCGCTGAGGTCGCCTAGCCGCTAGTTAAACTGCGAACAGTACTGCCGAACAGAAGAACAGACCGCCGAGATCGGCGGACGAGTTATTGAACTGGGAAAGCTAAAGGAGAGAAGACCAGCTGCCCTCAACCGTGACCTGCTACAAACTGTTAATTGTTAATCACAAGATCCACTGATCCCTGTCCGTAGTCAGCACCAAAATCTCGGATTCTCAGTGCTAGCCGCTCAACCTATAAACAACAAACCGATTAACCTTCTCAAACAGCGCGGACAGAAATCTAAGGCCGCAGCTATAACCCAAGTTCAACTTACTGTTCACTCTGTTAATTATGATGTCACAGGGGGTCCTATTTATAGGAATAAAGAGGAGTGTGGTCACCGACCTAGTGGATAGAAACACCACCCCAGCCCGCAGCTAGCACAGAGCAGTCTGCCCAGTCCGCATGAACAAGGCCAGACACCAGCATATCCGCATGTCATCAACGAAGGCCGGATATAAGCCAGTCTGCATCCCTACAGATACCGCAACAGTTCGCAACAACAATGTCCACGACCAAAGGCACAGACCGCCCGGTCAACCAGCGGACATTGCAGACTCTATGATAAATATGAACTTGTCACAAATCGTAACTAAGTCCCAACAAGAGAACCTATGTCGCAAGCTATGCAGACACGAGCAATCAGTCTGCCCAGTCTGCCAGCTCCAATCCAGTTCGCCTAACCGCGAACTCCGCAGTTACCTCCTAACCGCACCACCTGAGATCAAGGGCATTGGCCAATGCAGATCTCGCGAGCTCCAAGAGCAGTCCGCATAGAGCGAACTCCACGGACTCCAAACCAGTCCACCCAGACCGCGAATATTCCACCTATCTGCATGGTTACCACCAAGGACTCACCACCACGCCCCAACTTCAGACCGCCAGGCCGCACCACCAGTTCGCAAGACTGTCCGCCCAGGCCGCGCGGTCTGCCAGATCAACCCCCACTTTCACTT
Source organism: Platanthera guangdongensis (assembly GCA_039583875.1). Lineage (NCBI taxonomy): Eukaryota > Viridiplantae > Streptophyta > Magnoliopsida > Asparagales > Orchidaceae > Platanthera > Platanthera guangdongensis. Next base: position 232,585,127 of record CM077150.1, read on the forward strand.
TAATAATTTTAACAAAACGAACAGTGAAAAAGATGTGTGGCTTTGGAAAAAAGCAGAATGAGTTTTTCCGTCACTATCTTATGAGTTTCGTCCCCACGGAGTGGCGCTGCTAGAGAGTGAAGGCCATATGAAGATAGTGAAAATGCACAAGAGAGAGTGAATGGTTGAAGTACTGTCGGATGAGAATACTGAACTCCTGAGTTAGGGAGGGATCTTTGACACATTCTAAGTACTCCAATCTCCGCGGTACGTGTACTAGTTGGAAGCGGTTCAGACTATATATGTTTGAAATATGTGTGGGGTTTTTCAGTCTAAAGTGGTCTTCCAGGTTTCCGGTTGTGAAATTAGAGTAGTAAGAAAGTCAGAGATTTGTCTGGCACTGCTCTGATTATCATGATTTCTCGTGAGAATCTCAATCCCTCACTGGTAGGAGAGCGAGGTACTTCCTGACTAAACCCTGCACCGTGAGCGGAGCGAAGTTTTCAAGCCTGACAAGCGACGAAAAGGAAATTCCTTCAATAGCAAGCACATATTCGTGCGCATTGGCAAAGCCAAAAAAACTCACGCGAAGCAGCCCGTTGCCCGCCGTGAGCCTAAGATTCTATCTCTCTCTCATATCCAAAGTGTAACGAGGAGCGGCCTGTCGCCCTTGATTCTCCGATAAAGCTGTAACCGCAAGCAAATAGTGGAGTTTGACCGGCACAGACCCAATCACGTGGTTTTTTACCCAGTTGAAGGGTTTTTCTGTTGGACTTTGGTTTTGTTGGCCAAGTCAATATTTGCATTTTAATATTATTTGATGTATGAGTAATTAATAGGAGAGAGAGTATATTAAATAGGAGAGAGAAGGTGGTTGGTTTTGTTTGCCTATAAATAGGCATGTATGTAGTTCATTTGATTCTTGATGAGATAGTGAAATTCCTCCATATTTCCGGAATTCTCGTTTGAGAGAGGATAGAGAGAGAGAGGCGATACAGCGCTGGTGTGTTGTCCGGGTGGTTTGTCCATCTAGCCGAGCGGCTTGTGCACTCGTGGTTTAGGTGTTGATCTCGTCTGTGCTAGCTGCAGAAGCAGAGGCGGCATTGACTAACGCTCAGAGGACGGCGTTGAGGGAGTCCAAGAAGAGGGACAAGAAGGCTCTCTTCTTACTATATCAAGGCGTGGATGAGGCAACCTTCGAGAAGATCTCAGACAAGGAGACGTCCAAGTTGGAATGGGAAATTTTGCAACGCTCCATGCAAGGAGTTGACAAAGCTAAGAAGGTGAAGCTACAATCCTTTCGAGCTCAGTATGAAGTGATGAAGGTGCAGAGTGCAGAGAAGGTTGGTGACTATGTGACGCGTCTGCAGACACTCACAAACGAGATGAAGAGGAACGGAGAGGTGACAGATGACTTAAGTTTCATGGAGAAGCTCTTGCGATCTATGTCTAAGAAGTTCAGACATGTGGTAGTGGCAATTGAGGAGTCAAAAGATCTCACCATGATGGCGGTAGATGAACTTGTTGGCTCGCTACAAGCTTATGAGTACTGCATGTTGCAAGACGAGAAGGAGTCGAGTGGCTTGGGTAAAACACTCCAGACTCAATTAAATTTTGGAGAGAACCCAGGAATAGGAGGAGGTCAGCATGTCCGAGGCTACTGAGGAAGAGTTAGAGGAAGAAGAGGAGGAAGAGACCAAGGAAGGAACCAGTACAACCAGAGAGAGGCGGAACAACGTCAAGGTTGGAGGCAAGATGCATGAGGAAGAGGAAGATGCCAAGGTAGAGGCCAAGGAAGGGGTCAAGGAAGAGGTAGAGGCGATATGTCCCAAATACAATGTTACAACTGTAACAAGTTTGGGCATATGAGCTATGATTGTTGGGCTCCAAGGAAGGGAGGAGAATCCAACCATTACGCTGAAGCAAGCAACACGGGTGGTGACCCGATGATGTTCTTAACCTATAAGGGTGCTGAAGGTGGGAGGAACGATGTGTGGTACCTGGATACAGGAGCTAGTAACCACATGTGTGGAGAGAAGGAACTGTTCACTAGCCTAGAGCCAAATGGTGGTGAGGTCAGCTTTGGAGACGCCTCGAAGATATCAGTGGAAGGAAGAGGAGTCATAGTGGTCACCCTGAATGGGAAAGAGGTGCACCTAAATGACATGTTCTATGTGCCAGGTTTAAAGAGTAACATCTTAAGCCTTGGGCAGCTGGTGGAGAAAGGGTACTTCGTACTATAGAAGGATGGATCCTTGGTCATGAAGGACCATCAAGGGAGAGAGGTAGTAAAAGTAAAGATGACGACGAATCGTCTCTTCATACTGAGGATGGATGCCAAGGAGACGGTGTGTATCGCGAGGACAGAAGAAGAAGAGGAAGCATTGTTGTGGCACCACAGGATGGGTCATCTGGGATTCACTGGGTTGAAACTATTATCTCATTCCAAGATAGTAGAAGGACTGCCTATGATCTCGCCTCCACTGGAACTCTGTGAGGCATGCACGAAGGGGAAGCAGAAGAGGTTGATGTTTGAAGGAGCCAAGTCCAGAAGGGCGAGAAGACAGCTTGAACTAGTTCGGTCGGACATAGCTGGCCCGTTTGAGACTACCTCAGTAGGTGGGAGCAAGTACTACATTACCTTCACCAATGACTTCAGTCGGAAGTGTTGGGTATATTTCCTGAAAGAGAAGACTGAGGCTCTTGACAAGCGTAAGTTAAGTGGTTCAAGTGCTGTGCTTTAATGGAGTCAAGGCAATGTCAGAGAAGGAGAGTGGTCAACCTCTGAAGGTGCTGAGAACAGATAGGGGTGGGGAGTACACCTCTAGGTTGTTTGATAATTTTTGTAGAGAGTGTGGGATCTCTTACCAGTTGACGGTGACGTACTCACCTCAGTAGAACGAAGTTGCGGAAAGAAAGAAATTGACCATCATGAACATGGCAAGGAGCATGGTGAAGGCCAAGGGGTTGCCGAAGAAGTTTTGGGCAGAGGCAGTACAGGTGGTTGTGTACTTACTGAATCAATGCCCAACAAAGAGTATGAAGTTTATGATTCCGTTTGAAGCCTGGAGTGGGTGGAAGCCAAGTGTGAAGCACCTAAGAGTCCTTGGATGTGTAGCTTATGCTCATGTCCTGGACTAGAGAATAAAAAAGTTGGATGATAGAAGTGAGAAATGCATCTTTGTAGGCTACACTCCGATGAGCAAAGCTTACAAGCTGTACAACCCGGTGATCGAGAAAGCTATAATCTCAAATGATTTCGCGTTTGAGGAAGATAACATCTGGAGCTGGGATGAAGCAGTAAGGAGCATCAAGGGGATGTTTTTTGATGATGATGAAGAGGAGGATGGAAAGGAATCTGAAGTTGAGGTTGGTGTAGCTGAGCCACCATCACCACCTCGTGGAGAGTCAGGGGGAGCTCTCACCCCCAACTCAAGTGGAGCAAGTACCAGTGGAAGCAGATCCGGTGGAGCGAGCACCAGTGGAAGCAAAGATGATCATCCTCAACCTCGGATGAGGAGGTTGGAGGAGATCTACAAGGAGACGGCACCAACAACTAACAATTTTTCTTTATATTGTCTCTTAGCAGATGTCGAGCCATACTCATACGAGGAAGCAGCAAAAGAAAAAACTTGGAGGAATGCTATGGATGTGGAGATAGCCTCCATAAAGAAGAATAAAACCTGGAAGTTGGTGGATCCACCTGCAGGCCATAAACCCCTCGGGGTAAAATGAGTCTATAAGGTGAAGAAGAACAAAGATGGAGTCGTGGAAAAGCATAAGGCGCGGCTAGTCATGAAGGGCTACTGGCAAGTCCAAGGAGTGGACTATGATGAAGTCTTCGCCCCAGTGGCGCGGATAGACACCATTCGTTTGATCATTGCTTTGGCTGCCCATCATGGATGGAAGATCATGCAGATGGATGTGGTATCGACCTACCTGAATGGCCATCTAGAGGAGGATGTATACATCGAGCAGCCTCCAGGTTATGTGGTGAAAGGGCAGGAGAGTAAAGTATGCAAGCTGGACAAGGCTTTGTACGGGATGAAGCAAGGAGCTCGAGCCTGGAATGGGAGAATAGATGCTTATCTGCAGAAGCATCGCTACAGGAAGAACCCTCATGAATATGCCCTCTACACGAAGGTTGATAAGAACAACGACATGATGATCGTATGCCTATATGTGGACGATATGATCTTCACAGGCAACAACCCTTCGATGTACGAGGAGTTCAAGAGAATGATGAAGAAGGAGTACAAGATGACGGACCTGAGAGAGCTCAACTACTTCATGGGCGTGGAGGTGAAGCAGAGTGAAGACGAGATCTTCATCTCACAGAAGAAGTATGCGGATGAGATCCTGAAAAAGTTCAGGATGGAGAACAACATGCCTATCTCTACTCCTGCCGACCCTGGACTGAAGTTGAGCAAGGAGTCGAAGGAAGGAGCGGTGGACTCTACTTTATTTAAAAGCTTGGTGGGGAGTCTGCGCTACTTGACCTTCACCAAACCGGACATCATGTATGCAGTAGGAGTGGTAAGCAGACACATGGAGGAACCAAAGGATGATCACTTCACAGGCGCAAAGAGGATCCTGAGATAGATAAACGGGACAAGAGGTCATGGACTGAAGTACTCTACAGGAGAGGAGCTGAAGCTGGTGGGGTACTCAGATAGTGATTATGGTGGAGATGTGAATGACCGGAAGAGCACTTCCGGGTACGCTTTCAATATGGGAACACGAGTGTTCTCATGGAGTTCGAAGAAGCAGGCGACGATCGCCTTATCATCTTGTGAGGCAGAGTACATCGCAGCGGCGGCCTGTACCTGCCAGGCTATTTGGCTAAGGAACCTCCTGCAGGAGTTGTATCATGAAGTGGATTGGCCTATGACCATGTTTGTTGACAACATGTCGGCCATCCAGCTCGCAAAGAATCCAGTGCTACACGAACGTAGCAAACATATCGAGACGAGGTGCCATTTCCTCCGTGAGCAGGTGGAGCTGAAGACGATCAAAGTTGTGCATTGTCTTACTGGAGAGCAGGTCGTGGATATTTTCACCAAGACGTTGAAGGTGCAGACGTTTTTAAAGTTGAAGAGCAAACTCGGCATGTGCTGTTAAATTTGAGGGGGAGTGTGTTGGACTTTGGTTTTGTTGACAAAGTCAATATTTACATTTTAATATTATTTGATGTATGAGTAATTAATAGGAGAGATAGTATATTAACTAGGAGAGAGAAGGTGGTTGGTTTTGTTTGTCTATAAATAAGCATGTATGTAGTTCATTTATTCTTGATGAGATAGTGAAATTCCTCCACATTTCCGGATTTCTCGTTTGAGAGAGGATAAAGAGAGAGGCGCTGCAGCGCTAGTGTGTTGTCCGGGCGGTTTGTCCATCTAGCCGGACGGCTTGTGCACTCGCGATTTAGGTGTTGATCTCGCCTGTGCCAGCTCGCGGAAAGGGGAGCAGCTCGCTTGATTTGGAGATCTCGCAGCGAAAGGAGAGCACGCGGGTTGAGTTCTCGCGTGTGGCGGTCTAGCCGCAAGGAAGGGGTGGTCTCGCCGGGGTGGTCTCGCCGTGCCCGCTCGCCTAGTTACAGTTCACAAAGGAGGTGAGCAGCCGACATCAGCTCGCAAGGAAGGGCCGCAGGTCGCCTAGGTGGGGCTCGCGAGTGAGGGTCTACTCGCCGAGTCACTAATCACGCGGGTAGGCGGTTTGTGGTGGCGGTCTCGCAGTTTTGGACTTGTGGTATTTTGGTGTTAAGTGGAATCGGCTAGAGGAGTTTAGATTGTGCGGGAACCCATACACGTTTCCAACATTTTCCACGTCAAAACATCGTGTGTACAATCTCTCTCTAATTGGCTGTGTGTGCACTCGACCGCTCTGTGAGCTAAGACGGTTCGAGTTATTCTGGTCCGACCGGGGCGTCGAGTTTGACCGCAACACCTTTTATTTCCATTTTTGGCTTTATAGGAATACGGCTCCATTTGGCACAATGGTGGCGGTCGTAAACTCATGGATTAAACCGTCATTCGTTAAGGATCAGCTAACAAATATCATCTGTTTGAACATGAAACTTGATGAAGTTCCATAAGTTGGGGTTAACGAATGACAATTTAACCTCCATGTTCATAACAGCCATCACCGTGCGAAACGGAGCCTAAGGCTCCGTTTGGGGGGACTTATTTTCACCGGTCAAGCGGTTACGACCGCATGAATCGGACCTTAATTATGATCCGATTCATGCAGTCGTAACCGCTTGACCGGTGAAAATACAGTCCCCCCAAACGGAGCCTAAGTGTGTATGTGACAGAATTGATCTGGTAGCTTGGATTTCAATCATTTCTATAGAGAGCAAGGGAAGTTATGATTTTAGATGTTTTCTTTATGAGTGGATGGGAGAAGTATAAATAACAGTTTGTGATTTTATGAGTGCTACATACAAGGTCAGCATTTCAGAATTTCTCACATCAGTATATTTCATTGTGAAGTTTCTAGCACAAGTATACAACTTACTCTGAAAATATAGCTCTAATATTTAACTCACATTATTATTAAAGCCAGATTCAGTTTATTTAAATTGTTGGCTGTTATTTAACTCCTTAAATTGTTGACTGATATTTAACCTATAAGAGACCTTTAAAAAGTGATACAACCGAGAATTTAAGTGTTCTACAAATACTGATATGTTTTTCATTTGGACCCATACAAAACCATGTTTCATTTAATAAATCACGTCAACAATTTATTTTGATACAACCTCCAATAATGCCCTTGCCACATAATCAATCATGCGAAACACCCTATCTTCCTACAACCAAAGTGAAGCCTTGCTTCCTGTCATCCAATGATGTTGCCCGCCAAACGATGTTGCCCAACGAATGATGCTACCAGCTGAATGATGCCACATGTCGACGTCGAATTGTGCTGCACGCTGAATATTTCCTCCCACTGAATGTTGCAGCCCGCTGAATGATGGCACCCGCCTGTCGATTTTGTCATCCGCCAAATCATTCTGCCCTCCGAATATTACCGTCCTACGAATTTTGCTGCCCTCACGGGCCCTCATGCACAACTGCTTGTATATACATATACACACAACTGACACAAGTGATAGGCACTGTGCATCGCCCTTATGAGCAACCACGATAGTACTTCAATCATGACAGTCGCAAAGTTCCAACCAGATCAATTAATTGATACTCATAAAATAAACACACTATCAATTAATTAACATGGAAAATAGTTACACAACACTTTTAAATTTTTGTTAAAAAAATCTTCATCTCGATGCATATACGATCTTGCCTCCCAAATCAACTTTTATAAAGTTGATTAGTTTAATGGTAACTTCTCTAGAATATCGCTGACATGCTTAATGTCTGCCTATCATAATAAAAATAGACAATAACTATATGCAAGTCCATTTCGGCTATATGTAGTTCATGTAATTTTATAATTATTATGTGCAGGTCAGACCTATACGAGTTCATCACTTCCTATAATTTTTTAATTTGACATGCATTTATTCTTGAACTGTATATAGCGGAAAATAAACTGCATATAAAATGACCCTAAATATATGAGCTCTACTAAAAACTATTTCAAATTTATGAATTTTTATCCTTTTATTTTTAGAATATGATATAATTAGCTTTAATTTTAGAATATGATATAATTTGCTGAATGGATATTGCATTTTAATTTGTTTAAATTAGATTATAATATACGTTAGGTTATTAGATTACAACAATAATTCAAATTATATTTGACCATGTATACATAGGTTGGATATTGTTGTACCCTTATTTACATGGAATATAATAAGATACAGATTATTATTTAATTATAAATTTTGTTCATGTGATTGTGTCGCAGAAGAGTGGGGTCGGAGTCTTATCCGACCAACCAGTTGAAAAAAGTTGATGTATACAGCCTCTTGTTAGCAAGGCCTGACCGTTATTTTAATACTCAGGTCAAAATTTATGCACGTTTGGTAAGACAATGGTTGTGACGGCTATTAAGAAAAGATAATTAATTTTGAACATAAAAGTGGACGAAGATACTTAGGTGAGGTCGGGCGTTCAAGAACGACAGTACATACTGCACTAAACGGACCCTCAGGTTCTATTTTAGACGGCTTATGTTGATGAATATATTGTTGATTGAAATGTGATAATTGAATATAGATTTTATAAAAGAAATAATGAATAAGCAATAAATTGTTTTGATATTTTGTTCATAAGTATTGATCTAAAGTTTCGTAAGGACGCGTTCTTTTTTGCCTGGACGCATTTTTCTCGCCTCTCCCGGGCGAAAAATCAGCGTCGGGGTGAAAATTTCACGCTCGGGCAAAAATTGCGAGCCCGACGAAAAAATCGATCCCGCGCGAAAAAAACGTGTCCGTGCGAAAAAAGTCATGCACGGGCGAAAAAATGGCGAGCTCGAGCAAAATAAACGCGCCCAGGCGATAAAATTCCCTCACAGGCGAAAAATCCGCGCCCGAGCGAATAATCCGAGCTCGGGCAAAAAATCCGCGCCCTGCTGAAAAATCCGCGCCCAGCCGAAAAATTGCACCCGGGCAAACAAATCGCGCCCTAGCGAAAAAATGCGTCTGGGAGAAAAATATGCGCCCGAGTGAAAAAAGTCAAGCTCGGGCGAAAAAATTGTGTCCTGACAAAAAAATCACGCTCGGGCTAAAAAAGCAACTTAGGGCATTTTTAAGAGAAACATTTATGTAAGTCATAAGTTGGACCGAATAATTTATAAAAAATTATTTTATCACCAATTTTAAAATAATTAATTTTCTATAAACTGCACATACAAACAACTATAAAACTGCATTTGCGATTTGAATATAGATTATTCATGAACATAAATTGTCCAATCAAGACCTCAATCTTTGATTATTTTTTTTTTTTTTTGAATGGTGTGACAATTTTATATTAGATAGCATCCTCATCTGCCTGAATCAAGAATACATTGCACACGTTGAATCGGAAGACAGAGTTTGATAAATGTGCGCACAATGATGTTTGTAGGCCGGCGGGGTATATAAAAAGAGACACCCTTCTATTATACCGAGGTCCGCCGCAATGTCACCGATGAGTAGGCAACCGCAGACCATAGGGGTTGCCATATATTCTAAGACTTCGTTTTAGGGGACTTATTTTTACCGGTCAAGCGGTTACGAATCAAGGTCCGGTTCATGCGATCGTAATCGCTTGACCGGTGAAAATAAGGCTCTATTTGTTTGGGCGTTTCGCAGCTCCGTTTTGGGCAAACGCCGCCGGAAGGAGGATAAACAAATGAACCTCCGGCGGCGTTTGCTCTGTTTCCAGCCGCCCTCTTTGAGAAATGCCCAAAAAAGCTCTGTTTGGAGCAGCCACCTCCCCCCTCCGGTTCGAACTCTCTGTTTCCACCTGCCGGATCCACCCGCCACCGCCGAACCAAATGGAGCCTAAATCCCGCAAACGGAGCCTAAGTTTCTTAACAATGTTGGAGTTCCATAACTTCTAGGAGGTTTTCATTCCTACTCAAGCATTCTTTTTCCAGATTGGATCTCCCTGGCCTAGGCTTCTGCCAGAGAACGATTGCCAAAAGCCCCACGATTAAGCATGAAGGAATAATGGATGGAGGCAACATAACATAATATAATTAATAATACGCTATGCTTGTCAAACCTGAAATTGTGGAGGACACGAGAGGGAAAAGTCCACCCGATAATATCATGTGCCCAGGTTCTATTTTTGGAAGAAAAAATATTGTATTTTAGGCTCATACTAATTTATATTTCTCCTCAACCTTACGATTTTGTTGGTTTTACTATGGAGTAAGTAAGGTCAATTCTGTTGTTTCGCATTGACGATTTAGGGCAGAATTACAGAACATATATCATGTCCCACGGTACGTCGGTGGGGACAGGCTCTTGAATGCACTCAGCCAGCTCGACCCCGGATTTGGCTGTGGAGCCGGGACTTGCTGGGATCTGAAGGCATCCAGAATCGCCGTCAAGGTCTGCCCCATCTCCGTATGTAGGAATGGAGTGGCAGCTGGAGGGGGAGGAGCCACATTTTGCGGCGCGGCGACCTGCGGAGGTTGCATAAAGGTAAGGTTAAAACAGAACTGGTCTAACTCATTGTACTTTGTGTACCATTTATGTGACTTTTGCGCATGTGCACACCACTGCTTCCGCTGCATAGTTTGTCCGCAAACTAATGCTCGGGCGGGGGTGGTCTCATATTGTGGGCTTCTTTCTCATATGATCGTTGTTCCTCTGATACCAGTTTGTAATACCCCCTCCCCCTTACCAAGGAGGGCTACCGGGTCTTATGCCCAGAACCGCCGTCTTACGGTGGCACTAACGCACGGGTTAGTCGACACCGCAATACGCCGATCCTGCCGCTAGTACTAGTACGATCATTTAACCTGTAGGCCAATATGAGAAGAAGAAGTAAAGCAGTATATAAATCCACTAGTCCACAAGTCACATAGTACAATCATATATATGAAATGAAAGGTACACAATATAGTCCACAGAAGAGTACAAAAAAAAAGAGTAATAAGGGCTTATGCCCAGTACATCAAAACCACTCTCTCTCAAAATAAATAAAAGCGGAAGCTATACTAGTATATCAGATCTCGTCCCACCTGAGGACGCACAGTAGTGGTAGTAGCCTGCTGAAGCGGTATCTGCTCCTCAAGTCCTGCCTCCTCGACGTGCTGGTGCTCCATCTCCACGGGCTCCTAAAATAGTATGTTCACCGACCATTAGTCAAAAAGACTAAGTCGTTTCCTCCGCACCTCGCCCCGCAGCTCCTAGGCACCGAGCGGGAGGACGAAGCGGAGGACAACAAGGGGTAGCAAAAGTGGAAGCAGGTGACAGAATCTAACTAGCAGTTGTAATAAGTAATATTGATCTACTCTAGCAGTTCTAAGTATAGTACAAGTAAGTAAGAACAGTACAGTAAATGAAGTAAAGACAGCAGTAAGAGCATGTAAATAAACTATTTTACCACTATACTATCATCACAAACGTACCCTAACTTATATAAATGCCCATACAAATATATAAGTTAGGATTTCCAAGAAATTTAACTTATCATATAAAAGAGCCCATACTAATTTATATGATAAGGATCTATGAAGCGTATGACCTAATACGAATGAATGTTATGATGCAATTTCATGCACAGGCAGGTGCAACTCACACACAACGACTCTGTGATCACAGACCTTTAGTTCCCACTTTTTGAGAGCTAGCATCACTCTCGGGTACCACCGCTGTGGCTACGGTAGTAGCGGAGCGGGCGTCACCGCTTCTAGGCCGGTATGCACACTACCAAGCCTTAGACCCCTCTCATACGCCTCTGTACACGTCCAAGGTGCACTCTAGAGTCTCGCGTACGTACTTTGCTGACAACCCGTCAATCTTGTTGGGTCGGATGTGCGTTATCGGGGGGTCGTCCTCCAGACCGCAGTGTAAACCAACCCACTGGCCCCTCTAACCCTCACAACCGCCTGGTGCACCGTACTGCCATCGGTGTGACGAACGGCCAGTACCACATACCCCGCCACTAGATTTATGCACATGCAAGTATTTTACTCCGAGCCTTCCGCTCGCAGGACCAAGCCCGTCCTGAAAACCCTCAAACGCAACCCGGGTGAGAACGCACATTAGTGCCCTTATACCAACTCCCTCAAACCCTAAACGGGTGAGCATATATCATGAATCTCTCCAACCCTACACGGGCGAGAAGGTACAACAAATGTCTTAACCTATTAGACTACTCTTGTCTACGAGTTATTATACTTAGTGATTTAAGGTTAATCTCAGGACTGCCCCCGGTATTCCCTGTGAAGGGCTCTCAAGTGGCACTAGGAACTGTGTTGGGATTACGTCCAGCGTTCCCTTTCGCAAGGATATTTACTTTAGTTGATGGCTACCCATGTTTCACCCCAGCTCTCTTTGTTGCTCTGGAACAACCCTAGTGACTTAAGATGTTACCGGGAAACCGACGGTCTTCCGTCGACCCCCACTCCAGTTACTACCTAAAGACTTGCACTTTTAACCCCATCACTAAGACCATACTACCCACCATGTATTATTCATATTGCACTCTCTTATTTCTTCCGATAATCAATCCTCTGGTAACCCCTAAGGCAAGACCTATTTATGTTATATGCAAACAATGTCCTATTATTACCCTAAAATGGAATCTTCCAATCCTTAAGGCATCTTGACCCTAAATATTTATCCTAGGTTGGTATGGGCTAAGGGAACTATCCTATGAGTTCTCATAATTTTCCTTGGCCAAATAATCCCTTAATTAAATCTTTTGAATTAATTTCTAGGTCACTTTACACATGAAGTAATATGATTTAACACCCACTGACCTAGGTAATTTTTCCTGAGTTGTATAATGATACAATATTACTGTCTACAGAGTTTCATAATTTTCCTTTGATTATTTATGTCAATTCCTTATTTAATACCAAATTCACATAATTTCCATTTTCCAAATGAAGTACAGGTAATATGTAATCCAAAATTCCAGGAAAATTACAGAACATATAAAACCTTAATTTATGACTATTGGCAGAGTTTCATCAACTTTTATTATGTAATGGCCTATCAATTACCATTCTTACATATTTACTAAAAATGCCATTATATTAATTTAAAAACTATCAATACACCCATTAATTCTAACAAAATTATGCAAGACTAATAATACAATTTTACAGCACTAGAATTATTTGTAAATTTGTCTGAGGTGCATACCCATCAATTCAAGAATAAATGAAATAAGGGTAAAATAGGCATTTTAAGATATTTTATTCCAAACGTTCTTCAAACAGAACGATCAAATTTTTCCTAAGTCAAATGTAACCTTATCTACATCTTGGCAAAGTTTGAGGATTTGTGCTTGAGGAAAACCTATTTTTCAAATTTATTTTCAAAAGAGCTACATTTAAAATAAATTCCAATTAATTTGATTTTTGATTCCAAAAATCCCATAATTAATCTGAGGGGTGACATTTACCCTAATGAACCACTGTAAACAAATCCAAGATTTTTGTATGCCTCCATTAGGCTGAATTCACAATATTTGAACTATTGCTATTAGCACCCAAGGCAATATGTACACCAACACATGCAAATGGATTTTCCCATCATGCATTGATCCAAAAGTGCTGAAATTTGTATCATGCAGTAATGGTGTTCCCAAGGACCCACCCCCAAAATTTGGGGCCATGAGGAGTCATATAACTTCATATATTTCATTTATTTACATTTTGAAATTATGACCAAAATCATAGGAAAAGTTGTTTCACAAATTCCTAAATTTTGGCAGGGGCTAGGTATGTCCTAATCATGCATGTACCCAAAATGTGGGGCCATGGTGATTGCTGGTTTGACTTGGGCATCCAAATGAATTTCTGCCCTAGTCTAGGACCAGTCCTAGGAGAAATGCCCTACAAGCCAGAATACTGGACCAACATTAATGATTAAGATGTCAAATTAAAGGTAACAGGTAAGGATACATTTGTAATTCAGGGTTCAGTTTCTGAAAATGCTTTTAAGAGGCCTGAAAAGAACATGCAAAATGACTGTATTTTTGTGACAGAATTTATACTATTCATCACATTGAAATTAATTCATATTAATAAATCTGCACGAATCTTAAAGCGTAAACGGACGGGATCCGGTTATCTCCTACCTCCAGCCAACGGCTGAGATCGGGCCGACCTGGAGCAACTTTGCTGGCGATTTCCGGCAAGCTGAGGCGGCGCCACCCCCGGCCAACGGTGCCATCACCTTCACGGTGGTGGTTGCTATCGTTTCCCGGTGATGGGGCGGCGGGAGACGGCGGCGACGGCGATCCCGAGCGGTTTCTAAAGCTTGGAAAAATCTCACTTTCCACCCATGGAATCGGGCTCAGTTGAGCCCGATATCTCACCTAATCGATCTAAGATCCTAGTACGGGTAGAGGTGAGGTGAAACGAACCTGGATTGGGGCCTGGCTGCGGGTCAGGCGGCGGTTTGCCATGGTGGTGGTGCGCCGGCGAGCTCCTCCCCGATTCCTTCATTCTCCATCGTTTTCCATGTTCCGGCACTCAAATTCCACTCCTTTCCACCTCCTGAAGCTAATGGTGTAGTCTGTTTGGGCTGAGTATGGCTGTATATGGAGATACTACCTATGTGAGCTCGGTTTGAGCTTTGGTTGCTCCGCCCATGGATGCCAGGTGGCTCTCAACCCCTATTTTCTTTTGGAATGATGAGAGGAGGTCGGCCAGCAGGTATTGGGCAGAGAATTTCAGCTGAAGGGGTGGCCATGTGGCCACCATTCCCTTTCATCCCCATTTCTCTCTCCTATTTCTCTCAAAATCTCATTTATACCCCTTTGCATGCATTCTCTCTCCTGATTTAGAGGGGTAGGGCTGGTCTTGTTCACTTAGGCTGGCCATGGGCCAAATTTGGTGGGCTTGGTCCAAGGGAGGGTGGCTTGGTCTTCATTTCCCTCTTTTAGGTCAAATAGTTGACTATGTTGACTTTGAGTTGACTTGGTCAACCATGGTGGGTGGGCTGACCCTACTTAGTGGAAATGGGTCTAGTGACACCACCCAACTTTGGTTGGGTCAAGGGGGTGCCCTACTTAGGCTAATTGGGCTTATGAGTGTGGGTTTGACCAAATTAAGTCCATGGTTGACTTGAGTCAATTGGGGTCAAACTGTTGACCTAATGGCATGCCCTAGGGTGCACTTAGATTGTTTTTAGGGTTAGGGCGATGTGGTGGGGTCATGGTGTGGCTAGGGTCCTCACTTAGGCTAGTTTGACCTAGTTTGATTATGGTCCTATAGTGGGTTCCACATGGCTACAACCCACTACCTAGGGTCAAACCTAGTTGATCTCCTTAAATTCACCACATGCCTAACCCAATCTAAGTTGAGGGGTCCAACAGTAACATGGGATGTTACATAGGACACCTTAAGACGTACACACGAGCCAAGCTTCTCTCAGATCCTGCCATTTCCAATCAATCACATAACCCAGTTATGTTCAAGGCCGGTTCCCAGACCGCCAAGTTAGCAGAACAATGATTCCGCTCAGTTTTTTGGGGGCGTCTTGAAGTTAATCCCCAAGGATCCCTACTGCAATCTACCGCGTAGAAACCCGAAACCCCAAAGTACGGAGTCTTCTCCGGCAAACCATAACAAATGCAACATCACCGATCCAGACCAACATGTCCGGGTAGGCTTCATACACAATGCCTATGTCTGTACTTCGATTCCAGACTCTATATGCAACACAAGGGGAACTATTCCCGTCAACCCCAAGGAACACCGCACACTCGCCACACAGTCGCAGGAGCGGATTTCCCGATGCAAAAAGGAAGAGAGCTTCACATGCTCAAGTAGAGAATCATTACCCTTGTAGTACGCTTTTGCGCCATGGAAAATTACATAGATAGAAGTCTTCGCGACGGGATTTCCTCCACGGATCCGCTCTCGGTTCTCTAAACGGTGCTCCGATGCTCCGCCGGCGGCCGGAATCCTCGTCCTTCTTCCTCCTTGCTCTAACTCATTAGAAAGAGAAATCTTAAGGGAGAAATGAGGAGTTAAACCACCATTCCCGGCCTTAACAGAGCAGGAACACGCCTGGGCCGTCAGATCTTATTTAAAGAAAACGAACGGCTCAGATCTGTACAGAAATCCTCAAACCTGGGCCGAACATGACCTCGCACACGGTCGTGTTCCAGGCCGTGTGCCTCGATCCAGGCACGATCGTCGAACGCAGAAAAAAACCACACGGGCAAGACACACCCGTGTTTCAACCTGACACGCCCGTGTCGGGTCCTGGACATGCTCGTGACCGGAGGCGTGTCACGAATAACCGTCATGCCAACCGTCACGACTCTAGGGAACACGAGTACTGACACGGGTAGGCACACGCCCGTGTCATTCTGCCGTGTTTCTTGCCATGTCCTTCTCGGGATATAGCCGGCCAAAACACCAAGCAAGACACGGCCTTGGACACGCCCGTGTCCTCGGCCGTGTACCCCTATACAGGCACCAAAATCTCTTTTGGACGCGACCAGCTCGATAACGATTTTCGGGGCGTTCCAAATCTCCCCCTTAAGGAATTTCATCCCGAAATTAAGTAAAGGTATTCAAAAACTAAATGTTACCTGAGTGGAATAACTCAGGGTATTCCTCCAACATAGTTTGCTCTCACTCCCATGAAAACTCCTCACGTCCGCAGTTATCCCAACGAACCTTAACCATTTGGATTTCCTTGTTGCAGAGTCATTTGACCTCAACGTCTTCTATATATATAGGCTTGACCTTTGTCGTCAACTCGTAATCCACTGGCACTTGATCAACCGCAACTATCTGCGAAGGCTCTTGCACCGCCTTACGCAACACCGATACGTGGAACACATCATGTAGCCCACTCAACTCCACCGACAGCTTCAATCTATACGCTGCCTCGCCAACACGCTCAAGGATTTCAAATGGTCCAAGATATCTCGGACCCAGCTTCTTCGAGCGTCGAACCCGCGAAACACCCTTGAACTGCTTGATTTTTAAATACACCCAGCCGCCAACACCGAACTCCACGTTCCTATGCTTGGCGTTATAGTACTTTGCTTGCCTGTCCTGAGCGATCTTCAACCTTTCCTGAATTGTATGTACCATTGAAGTGGCGTCTTCCATCGCTTGACGTTTATACAACTTCGACTCGCATGTCTCCAACCAAGACAACGGCGTACGACACTTCCTCCCATACACGGCCTCGAAAGGTGCCATTCCAATACTCATTTGAAAGTTGTTGTTATATGCAAACTCCACCATGTACAGGTGATCCTCCCAATGCTTTCCGAAATCTAGGACGCACATGTGAAGCATGTCCTCCATCATCCTGTTGACCCTCTTGGTCTGACCATCTGTCTGTGGGTGGAAGGCTGTGCTGAAACTCAGCTTAGTTCCCAACAAATTATGCACCAGACTCCAGTATTTCAATGTGAAGCGTCCATCTCGGTCACTAATAATACTGCGCGGCACACCATGCAACTGTACGATATTATCCACATAAAGTTCGGATAACTTTTCCACTGGATCTTCCTTCCTATTCGGGATGAAATGCGACACTTTTGTCAACCTATCTACGACCACCCAGATGGCGTCGTTTCCCCTCTGCGACTTTGGCAAACCATGCACACAATCCATAGAAATGTCGTCGAATTTTCATTCCGGGATAGGCAAGGACTTTAGGAAGCCTCCGGGCTTCTGGCACTCCGCTTTCACCAAGGCACAAGTTTGGCACTTGGCCACATAAAGTGCTACATCCTTCTTTAATCCTGGCCACCAGAATAAATTTTTCATGTCTCTATACATCTTCGTGCTACCCGGGTGGATTGAGTACTTGGTATGATGAGCCTCGTACATCAACTCCTCCCGAAGATTATCCGCACTAGGGGTGCATAGACGACCGTCCTTCCTTAGCAGTCGATCCTCAACCGCAAACTGGGAATTTGACTAATCCAAAGATTCATCCAAGATCTGCTTCATGATGCTATCCGGAATCAAAGCCCGTCGGGCTCTATCAGCCAGGTCATACTGCACCTCTGTCCAACACAATATCGCCCCGACACTAGACTGCTTATCGACGCAGGAAATCTCTAAAGCCTCCAAATCACAGACCAATCTCTCATCATGAGATAGCAGGTACTTCAGGATCTTATGGTCGGTGTATATATCGACCTTTACCCCGTACAGATAGTGCCTCTACAGTTTTAGAGCAAATATCACAGCCGCTAACTCTAAGTCATGGACCGGATAATTCCTCTCGTGAACCGTCAACTGTCGTGAACCATAGGCTATCATACACCCATACTGTAGTAGAACACAGCCCAAACCACTGCCCGAAGCGTCACTATAAATCTCAAACCCTTCGGTTCCACTCGTCGAACACAAAATAGGCGTCGTGGTCAACCGCCTCTTCAATTCCTCAAAAGCCTGCTCACACTCCAGCGACCACAGGAACTTTTGATCTTTCCTTGTCAACATCATGAGTGGTAACGCTATCCGCGAGAAGTTCTCTACGAAGCGTCTGTAGTAGCCGGCAAGCCCCAGAAAGCTCCGAACTTCCGCCACTGAAGACAATACAGGCCACTCCCGTATCGCTGCTATCTTCGCCGGATCCACCGCTATCCCTTCTCCACTAACAACATGACCAAGGAACGCTACTGAGGATAACCAGAACTCACACTTGGAGAACTTTGCATACAACTGATTCCTCCTCAAGGTCTCCAACACCATGTGTAGATGCTTGTAATGGTCCTCCTCACACTGCGAGTATACCAAGATATCATCGATAAACACTATCACGAAATGATCCAGGTATTCCCTGAACGTCCTGTTCATCAAATCCATAAACACGAATGGCCCATTGGTCAACCCAAACGGCATGACCGTGAACTCGTAATGCCCAAACCGCGTGCTGAACGATTTCTTTGGGATGTCGCTTTCCCTTATCCTCAATTAGTAATAACCGGACTTCAGATCTAACTTCGAATATACTGTTGAACCAACCAATTGTTCCAATAGATCATCAATCCTGGGGATCAGATATTTGTTCTTCTCCGTAAGCTTGTTCAACTCCCGATAGTCAATACAGAGTCGCAAGCACCCATCCTTCTTCTTAACAAAAAGAACCGGTGCGCTCCAAGGCGACGAACTTGGACGCACATACCCTTGCTCCAACAACTCCTGCAGTTGCACCTTCAACTCCGCCATCTCTCGCGATGTTATTCGATACGGAGAGTGTAACACCCCCATCCGTCGCATAGCATATAACAGAAGGTCAAGCTGGAACCCGACGCCATATACCACAGACAGTCGAAAGGGTTACATAAGAATATTCAAACTATCCAATTAAGACTACACGTCCTACACAGAGCATTCTAGCGGAAGCTTTTAAAGTTGAAAGAACCCAAATCTTAAATCCATATCCAAGAATGTCCACATCCACACAACAGGAATGAAACCCCAAATACACTAAAAAGGGTACATGGCCTTATGGCCTTACAATAGTTCACTTAATAAATAGTGTTTTTCATACATCGGCTCACAGGCCGGCCACACATGACAAAAGTAAAGTACAACTATTATTTACGGCCTTCTAGGGCCAGCACAGCAACATGGGCTCCAGCCCGCTATTTGGTACTCGGCTCCGCAGCACCTGCAAGCACAATTCCACCGCACGGTGGCAAACAAAGCAACGGTCAGCCAAAAGCCGACCAAATTATAACGACCCCGCCCCTTACTCAAGACGGAGGTGATCTTTCCCTGCATTTCATTAGCCCAGCTAAACAATAAAGTGCAACTATATATTTCGCCACAGGTGTAAGCTCGCACGGCCAAACACCTCGTGCACTCAGGGCACATTAACGGTGAATCCTGACATTTCAGCATTTTCACCACCACCCCCAGGATGGCAACAACATGTGAGCATTTAGCCTTTCTGACGACCGTCTAAGGCTCCCGATTATGCCAACGGCCAGTCCCCGTTGTCGGGTCTCTCGCACCGAACCACATAGCCTAGGTCCAATTCCACTTGCCCGTTGCTCATGCCGCATATACAATTTAAGTCCTACGCGTGGGCCAAGCTTCTCTCGGATCCCAAAGTTTTCCAAACAATCTCAGAACCCAGTTATGATCAAGGCTGGTTCCCAGACCGCCAAGTTAGCAGAACACGTTTCCGCTCAGTTTTCCGGGTGCGCCTTGAAGCTAACCTCCAAGGATCCCTGCTGCAATCTACCACATAGAAACCCGAAAAACCCAAAGCACGGAGTCTTCTCCGGCAAAACATATCAAATGCAATATCACCGATCCATACAATACACGTCCGGGTAGGCTTCACACACAATGCCTATGCTCGTACTTACGATTTAGGACTCTATATGCAACACAAGGGGGACTATTCACATCAACCCCAAGGAACACCATGCACTCACCGCACACTCGCGGGAGAGGGATTCCCTATGCAGACATAAAGAGCTTCACATGCTCAAGTAGAGAATCGTTACCCTTGTATTTCGCTTTGGCGCTATGGAAAAACTACACGGATGGAAATCTTCGCAACGAACTTTCCTCCACAGATCCGCTCTCAGATTTCGAAACGGTACTCCGATGCTCCGCCGGCGGCCGGAATCCCTTCCTTCTTCCTCCTCTTTCCAACTCCTTGAGAGAGAGAATGGTTGGAGAGAAATAAAGGATTAACTCCCCTATTCCCGGCCTTAACAGAGTAGGAAACCATCTGGGCCGTTGAATCTTAATTAAAGAAAACGAACGGCTCAGATCCATTCAAAAATCTCCAGACCTGGGTCGAACACGGCTTGGCACACGGCCGTATCCCAGGCCGTATGCCTCGATCCAGGCACGATCGTCGACCACAGAACAACCACATGGGCAAAGACACGCCTGTGTCTCGCCTGACACGCCCGTGTCGGGTCTCCCGACACGCCCGTGTTCGGGGGCGTGTCACGCAAAACCGCCACGGCAACGGACACGACCCAAAAGAACGCGGGTAGGGACACGGGTAGGCACACGCCCGTGTCAAATGACACGCCCGTGTCACTTAGCCGTGTTTCTAGCCGTGTCCTTCTCGGGATGAAAACGGCCAAAAAAACCAGCCAGACACGGCCTTGGACACGCCCGTGTCCTAGGCCGTGTACCCCTATACAGGCACCAAAAATCCCCTTTTTCGCGACCGATTCAAATACAATTTTCGGAGCGTTACAAATCTCCCCCACTTAAGGAATTTCGTCCCGAAATTAAGTAAAGGTACACAAATCTAAATAATACCTGGGTGGAATAACTCGGGGTATTCCTCCAGCATAGCTTGCTCTCGCTCCCAAGAAAGCTCCTCACGTCCGCAATTATCCCATCGGACTTTAACTATACGGATATCCTTGTTGCGAAGTTGCTTGACTGCAACATCTTCAATACGTACTGGCTTGACCCTTGTGGTCAACTCATAATCAACTGGTACTTGATTATCCGCAATGATCTGTGAAGGCTCTTGCACTACCTTACGCAACACCGATACGTGGAACATGTCATGCAACCCACTCAATTCCGCTGACAGCTTCAATCTATACGCCGCCTCGCCAACACGCTCCAGGATTTCAAATGGTCCAAGGTATCTCAGACTCAACTTCTTCAAGCGTCGAACCCGCGATACACCCTTGAACAGCTTGATTTTTAGATATACAATGTCACCAACATTGAACTCCACGTTCCTATGCTTGGCGTTATAGTACTTTGACTGTCTATCCTGAGCGATCTTCAACCTTTCCTAAATTGTACGCACCATTGAAGTGGCGTCTTCCACCGCTTGACGTTTATACAACTTCGATTCGCCTGCCTCCAACCAAGACAACGGCATACGACACTTTCTCCCGTACAAGGCCTCGAAAGGCGTCATTCCAATACTTGCCTGAAAGCTGTTGTTGTATGCAAACTCCACTATGTACAGGTGATCCTCCCAATGCTTTCTGAAATCTAGGACGCACATGCGAAGCATGTCCTCCATACTCCTATTGACCCTCTCGGTCTGACCATCCGTCTGTGGATGAAAGACTGTGCTGAAACTCAGCTTAGTTCCCAACATACTATGCACCAACCTCCAATCCTTCGACGTAAAGCGTCCATCTCGGTCACTTACAATACTGCGGGGCACACCATGCAATCGTACAATATTCTCCACGTAGAGTTTGGCTAACTTCTCCACCGGATATTCCTTCCTGTTCGGAATAAAGTGTGACACCTTTGTCAACCTATCTACGACCACCCAAATGGCGGCGTTTCCCTTCTGTGACTTCGGCAAACCATGCACAAAATCCATAGATATGTCATCAAATTTCCATTCTGGGATAGGTAGGGGCTTCAAGAAACCTCCGGGTTTCTGGCATTCCGCCTTCACAAATTCACATGTACGACACTTGGCCACATAAAGTGCTACATCCTTCTTCAAACCCGGCCACCAGAATAATTTCTTCATGTCTCTATACATCTTCGTGCTTCCCGGGTAGATTGAGTACTTGGTATGATGAGCCTCATACATCAACTCCTCCCGAAGATTATCCGCACTAGGAACGCATATGCGACCGTCCTTCCTTAACAAACCATCTTCAACAACAAACTGGGAATTTGACCCATCCAAAGATTCATCCAAGATCTGCTTCATGCTGTTATCCTGAACCAAAGCCCGCCGAACTCTATCCGCTAGGTCACACTGCACCTCTATCCAAAACAGTTTCGCCTCGGCACTAGACTGCTTGTCAACGCAAGATATCTCCAAAGCCTCCAACTCATGGACCAATCTCTCATCATGTACCGATAACCAGTTGGCCTGTGTCGGAGTCCTGCGACTCAACGTATCCGCCACTGCATTACCCTTCCCAGGCACATAATGTATCTTGAAGGTATAGTCCCCCAAGAACTCCATCCACCTCTGCTGCCTCATATTCAGATCCTTTTGGTCAAACAGGTACTTCAAGCTCTTATGATCAGTGTAAATATCGACCTTCACACCGTACAGGAAGTGCCTCCAAAGCTTTAGAGCAAATATCACGACCGCTAACTCTAGGTCGTGGACCGGATAATTACTCTCGTGAACCTTCATCTGTCGTGAACCATATGCTATCACTCTCCCATGTTGTAACAGAACACAACCCAAACCATTGCCTGAAGCATCACTATAGATCTCGAACCCTTCGGTTCCAACTGACGAACATAAAATAGGCGTTGTGGTCAACCGCCTCTTCAACTCTTCAAAAGCTTGCTCGCACTCCGGAGACCACACAAACTTCTGATCCTTCCTTGTCAACGTCGTGAGTGGAAGTGCTATCCGTGAAAAGTTCTCTACGAAGCGCCTATAGTAGCCGGCAAGCCCCAGAAAACTCCGGACCTCTGCCACTGTAGTCAAAGTAGGCCACTCCCGTATCGCCACTATCTTTGTCGGATCCACAGCTATCCCTTATCCACTAATAACATGACCAAGGAACGCTATCGAGGATAACCAGAATTCACACTTGGAGAACTTAGCATACAACTGATTCCTCCTCAATGTCTCCAACACCATGTGTAGATGATTATAGTGATCCTCCTCGCACTACGAGTACACCAGGATATCATCGATAAATACTATCACGAAACGATCCAGGTACTCTCTGAACGTCCTGTTCATCAGATCCATACACGGATGGCGCATTAGTCAAACCAAACGGCTTGACCGTGAACTCGTAATGCCCAAACCGCGTACTGTATGCTATCTTTGGGATGTCGCTCTCCCTTATCCTCAACTGATAGTAACCGGACTTCAGATCTAACTTCGAATATACCGTTGACCCAACCAACTGATCAAATAGATCGTCACTCCTGGGGATCGGATATTAGTTCTTCTCCGTAAGCTTGTTCAACTCTCGATAGTCGATACAAAGCCGCAAGCTCCCATCTTTCTTCTTAACAAAGAGAACGGCTGCGCTCCAAGGCAATGAACTTGGACGCACATAACCTTGCTCTAGCAACTCTTGCAGTTGCATCTTCAACTCTGCCATCTCTCTTGGCACTATCTGATATGGAGAGCGTGACACCGATTTGGCACCCGGTACCAGCTCAATGGTAAAATCAATCTCCCGCTGAGGAGGGGCTCCTGAGAGATCATCTGGGAACACATCGGGATACTCGGACACAACTGGTATACTGTCAAGACTTGGCTTAGGCGTCGAAGTCTGCACTAATGTGACAAATAGCTTTGCCCCAGACCGAGCTGCCTTGATCACCTAAAGGGACGACATCAAGATCTTACCCGACCCCTTCATGCCCGCGAAAGTCGTCTCCCGATCAGTGTTTTGACCCAACTTAACTTCCTTACGGTTGCAATCAATGCATGCACCCTGCTCCGAGAGCCAATCCATACCGAATATTACGTCGAACTCCACTAACGGTAGAATCAACGCTCGCAAATCAAACCCCTAGTCTCCAATCCGAATCTTCATTACGCAGACCCTATCCGCGCGCATTGAGCACTACTAGTCAATAACACATCCATTATGTCTTTTGCCATCGGAAGATGTACTTCGACACGCAATACAATTCCTTTGGGTAAACAGGGACCCGAAGCCCCCCCTAAACGAACAGTGCTCTTTCCAAATTAACGGAAGTCAGGACAAATCTCAACATAACTAGTTCTAATCTAACATGCACAAGGACGACATGTATTTACAGTTAACTGGTATAACTTTAAACTGTACCTGTCACCACGATAGCGAGCTTCCTGGCCTCCTACTGGCCCCGGCTATACACTTCAGACTTCCTCTCGGACTTTGCACGTTCGCTCCAACACTCACGAGCAAAATGCTCCGTCTTCCCGCAGTTATAACAAGCACCGGAGGTTCGGCCTGTAGTTTCCCTTGAAGCACCAAAAGGGGGGCTGGACCCGAAGTCCTAGCCTTCTTATACCACCTACGATATCCAGACTTTGAGGTAGTTAACATTTTGAACTCTATTTTCTTGGCACTAGAGTCCTCAATCGCTCCTGACGTAGACTCCTTAGTCTTCTGAGCACCATCTTGACAAGCTTGGAAAAAGTGCCCTTTCTTGCCACAAGAATGACAGTTGAAAGTAACCTTGCTAGTCAATGATCTACCCTTCTGCTTCAGCGTTCTGCGAGATGCACCCCTCATAGGACTTGCAGGGTTCGATACCCTACTCACTGGTATCTGGTGAAGTTTCCCCATATCTACTTCCAAAGATCTAGCCGACTCCACCAAGGCTCGGAATCCCAATAGTTTTGGTCCTAGCAGTAGGATTCGTAGCTCACTACGCAGCCCATTATAGAATCTATCAACTATAGACTGTTCGTTCTCCAATTCAAAGCATGGATAGCGGCTTATCAAAAGAAATGCCTACAAATACTCATCAATCGAGTGTGTACCCTGCACTAAGGACATGTTCAACTGCTGGCCTGCTGGCCTCCTTAAAGTCCTTTGACCCAACACACCACCCGACATTGAAGTCATCACAGGGATAAAGGGTTGCACATTTTTTCCCTGTTGTGCACTAGTTACAGCGAGCACCACTTCAACAATCCTTCTTATGGTTTCAAACGATGGAGGGGTCTCAAGCACGTCGCTGGGTACACTATAATCCTCAGAAACCAGACGTTCTGTCGGCTCTGCACCACTCCCGGTCACCTATAGTCGTACAAAATACCAATAAGTGACTAAACAAAATTGCAAAAAGCAACTATAAGAACACGCAGGTTCGTCAAAACAAGTGTATTTTTCATTCCTAAGTGGACATTCATGGGTTCTTTTTGATGTTATAACGATGACGCACACAAGTGCTCACCACCACTTAAAAGAATTCGCCCACGAATTCATTCAAGCCTGACCGTAACCAGAAGTCTGATACCAAATTGTAACACCCCCATCCGTCGCATGGCATATAACAGAAGGTCCAGCTGGAACCCGACGCCATATACCACAGATAGTCGAAAGGGTTACATAAGAATATTCAAACTATCCAATTAAGACTACATGTCCTACACAGAGCATTCTAGCGGAAGCTTTTAAAGTTGAAAGAACCCAAATCTTAAATCCATATCCAAGAATGTCCACATCCACACAACAGGAATGAAACCCCAAATACACTAAAAAGGGTACATGGCCTTATGGCCTAACAATAGTTCACTTAATAAATAGTGTTTTCCATACATCGGCTCGCATGCCGGCCACACATGACAAGAGTAAAGTACAACTATTCTTTACGGCCTTCTAGGGCTAGCACAGCAACATGGGCTCCAGCCCGCTATTTGGCACTCTGCTCCGCAGCACCTGCAAGCACAATTCCACCGCACGGTGGCAAACAAAGCAACGGTCAGCCAAAAGCCGACCAAATTATAGCGACCCCGCCCCTTACTCGGGACGGCGGTGCTCTTTCCCTGCATTTTATTAGCCCAGCTAAACAATAAAGTGCAACTATATATTTCGCCACAGGTGTAGGCTCGCACGGCCAAACACCCCGTGCACTCAGGGCACATTAACGGTGAATCCAGACATTTCAGCATTTTCACCACCACCCCCAGGATGGCAACAACATGTGAGCATTTAGCCTTTCTGACGACCGTCTAAGGCTCCCGACTATGCCAACGGCCAGTCCCCGTCTTCGGGTCTCTCGCACCGAACCACATAGCCTAGGTCCAATTCCAATTGCCCGTTTCTCACGCCGCATATACAATTTAAGTACTACGTGCGGGACAAGCTTCTCTCGAATCCCAAAGTTTTCCAAACAATCTCATTACTATGTTATGATCAAGGCCGGTTCCCAGACCGCCAAGTTAGCAGAACACGTTTCCACTCAGTTTTCCGAGTGCGCCTTGAAGCTAACCTCCAAGGATCCCTGCTGTAATCTACCGCGTAGAAACCCGAAAAACCCAAAGCACGGAGTCTTCTCCGGCAAAACATATCAAATGCAACATCACCGATCCAGACAATACACGTCCGGGTAGGCTTCACACACAATGCCTATGCCCGTACTTATGATTCCGGACTATATATGCAACACAAGGGGGACTATTCACATCAACCCCAAGGAACACCACGCACTCACAGCACACTCGCGGGAGCGGGATTCCCTATGCAGAAAGAAAGAGCTTCAAATGCTAAAGTAGAGAATCGTTACCATTGTAGACCGCTTTGGCGCCATGGAAAAACTACACGGATGGAAATCTTCGCAACGATCTTTCCTCCACAGATCCGCTCTCAGATTTCAAAACGGTGCTCCGATGCTCCGCCGGCGGCCGGAATCCCTTCCTTCTTCCTCCTCTTTCCAACTCCTTGAGAGAGAGAATTGTTGGAGAGAAATGAAGGATTAACTCCCCTATTCCCGGCCTTAACAGAGCAGGAAACCATCTGAGCCATTGGATCTTAATTAAAGAAAACGAACGGCTCAGATCCGTTCAAAAATCTCCAGAACTGGGCCGAACACGGCTTGGCACACGGCCATCTCCCAGGCCGTGTGCCTCGATCCAGGCACGATCGTCGACCACAGAACAACCACACGGGCAAAGACACGCCCGTGTCTCGCCTGACACGCCCGTGTCGGGTCTCCCGACACGCCCGTGTTCGGGGGCGTGTCACGCATAACAACCACGACAACGAACACGACCCAAAAGAACACGGGTAGGGACACGGGTAAGAACACGCCCGTGTCAAATGACACGCCCGTGTCACTTAGCCGTGTTTCTAGACGTGTCCTTATCGGGATGAAAACGGCCAAAAACACCAGCCAGACACGGCCTTGGACACGCCCGTGTCCTAGGCCGTGTACCCCTATACAGGCACCAAAAATCCCCCTTTTTGCGACTGACTCAAATACAATTTTTGGGGCGTTACAGAGAGCGTGACACCGGATTGGCACCCGGTACCAGCTTAATGGTAAAATCAATCTCCCGCTGAGGAGGGGCTCCTGGGAGATCATCTAGGAACACATCAGGATACTCGGACACAACTGGGATACTGTCCATAATTGGCCTAGGCGTTGAAGATTGCACTAAGGTGACAAACAGCTCTGCACCAGACCGAACCGCCTTAATCACTTGAAGGGCCGACATCAAAACTTTACCTGCCCCCTTCATGCCCGCAAACATAGTCTCCCGTTCAGTATGCAGTCCCAACTTAACCTCCTTTCGGTTGCAATCGATGTAAGCTCGCTGCTTCGAGAGCCAGTCCATAGCAAATATTACGTCGAACTCCACTAACGGTAGAACCAACGCTCGCAAATCAAACTCCTGGTCCCCAATCCGAATCTTTACTACACAAAACTTATCTGCTCGCATTGAGCACCCATTGGGCAACAACACATCCAACCTATCTTTTGCCATCGAGGAAGGGACCCCGATGTGTGATATGAACCTTTTGGACAAGAAGGAATGTGATGCTCCCGTATCAAACAGGGCTCTTGCCGGACGATCGAAAATCAACACGAAGCCTAGCACCAACAGATATAAGCTAACATATAAAAAAGTAACAACTATATAAAGTTAAACTGCTAAAATTTAACTCATACCTTGTAACGTCCCCGATTTTTTCTGTGATTATTTAATTCTCGTTTGGCGTTACGTTGACGCATTTCCGGTAGGTACCGTTTGTTAGAGCGTGGTCTTAGCTCTTTAGGTCCCTTGTGTGGATTGTTGGTAGCCTTTTTGGCGAGATCCCCTAGCAAGCCGGGTCTGTTTTTAAACCTAAAACACCAACAGATATGTTTTCTTTTACTACTACCTTTTCTAGAGATAGTCTACATGCTCTTAGGAAATTTTATGCTAGGTTGCTAGTTATTTTTAAACCTAAAACACTACTATAAGTAAATCTCATGATCAACATGTTTGATAAAACTCATACACTACTTTCCAAGTAACGTAAAAAGATCGTTTTCCTACTTATAATATAAATATAGAGTCTTGCATGGCATAGGCTGACCTCGGGGGTCCCTTATGAACCCTCATAAGATGTCAAATATAAATAAAGTATTTTCCGCCATGTATAAATATAGTTTTTAAACTGTGGACTAGATGATCCAACGAGTCGAGGGATACGGCCCTTAAAATTATATCTGATTTTCTAATCATTAAACTTATGAATTTTCATAGTCTAGTTAGATGGTGTTCGCCTAAGCGTCGATAGTTATCCCCTATTCGACGTGGCATCACGACGCGTGTATTTCTCATACTCTGATACTCCTTGAATTCGGAGAAAAATGCGGGTTGTGACATTTGGTATCAGAGGGAGGTTTCTTGACAATTTGTCGGGCAACCTTTCCTTGTAGGTATTAGGTGTTTAGCATCATTACATACATACATCGATATGTCATCAGAATGTCTTGGCTGAAGCACGAACACTACACTCATAGCATAACATGAAGTATACGGGGCATATTATGTAGTATGGAATGCATAATATGTGTCTGTATATGGATCCACCATAGGGGCAACATGTGAGGGTTATGTAGTATGGGATGCATAACCTCACCACATGAATGCGACTAACACGTTTCTTTTTCGTTGTCTAGGAATGTTATGTAGTATGAGATGCATAACATTTTCATGCGTACGCCGCTCATGACATGCATTAGGACCTTTTTTTAGAATACATAGCACAATCATGCATAGCATAACATTGCATTAGCACAACGTGCCAAGCTAAAGATTTGCAGGATGACATATGTACACACGGTTTTAAATCAGAAAAAGAATATAAATTCATGCATTCCCGATCTAGGCACAAGAGTTAGATGATGGTGGTTAACCATCCTAGGTTAGACATAACATCATTTTTGTTCAAATAAACTCCCACAGCAAGTTTAGCAGTATTAAGATCATATTTATGTATGTATTGTCTGTACTTGTAGTTAGTTCCAACTATTGTACCAGGAATTGACTAATATTGATATGGTTTTAGGATGGCGAGACGTCCTTCGACCAGGTCGACTCCCCTGTCTGAGGGTGAGACTTCTGGAGTGCAGAGTGATGCGGTGATCGAGAGCTTACGATTGAGCAATGATTCCTTGACCAGGTAGTTGGTGGAGATGCAGGTCCAGATCCAGTCTCTGGCGGCAGTTGTGGCAGGACAGACTCAGGGGGTGCAAGACCCTGCATGGGGTTCAGCTTCCCGTCCTCCTCCTGCTCCCCTGAGACCTCCAGTGGTGGTGCCAGCAGAGATGGCCTTCGTTTCTCAGTTTCAGAGACTTAGCCCTCCTACATATGATGGGAAGGCAGATTTCATGGTCATAGATGATTGGCTGATCTCTATGGAGGAGATGTTCTCGTACTCCGGTGTTGCTGATGATCAGAGAGTGATGATAGCCGCCTATCAGCTAAAGGGTTTGGCTAAGAGCTGGTGGCTTAGGGAAAAGGAGAGCTTGGTGGCTGGTTGCACTTGGGGATTGTTTAAGGAGATGATGTTGAGGAAGTTCTTGCCTTCGGTCTAGAGTGACCGACTTATGAACGACTTCCGTCACCTAAAGCAGAGGCAACTCACGATTAGTGAGTATGAGATAGAGTTCAGCAAGTTGAGCCGGTTTGCCCCTGGATTAGTGAGTGTTGAAGCGGATCAAGTCAAGCAGTTTCTTGGTGGCTTGAGGAGCGAGGTTCAGCAGTTAGCCAGTGCTTATGGGTCAGTGACTTATGTAGGTGTTGTGGAGGCTGCTCTGAAATTGGAGGCAATTGAGACCGCAAAGAACAGAGGCCAACAAATGAGGAAGGATAAGAGGAAGTCTGCCGAAGAGAAGAACCCCCAGGTACTTGATGCTGCTTCAGGAACGAAGAGCAAGGTGGTGTGTAGCTTCTGTGGACGGTCAGGCCACCCTGTTGAGAGGTGTTTCAAGAAGGCGGGAGCTCAGAGGAAGGAGCAAGTTCATGCCATTCAAGGTGCTCCTAGGAAGGATGTTCCATGTTCTTTGTGCAAGCGACCCGGGTATGATGCTGCCCAGTGCTGGTCTAAGGATAGAGTCTGCTATCAGTGTGGCCAGAAGGGCCATATCAAGACAAGGTGTCCTCAGGTCCAGCCTATTCTGCAGGAAGTTCCACTTCAGGATTTACCTCCTCCTCAGCGTGTGGACAAGGGCAAGGGAAAGCTGAACGTGATGTCTTCTGAGGAGGCTCAGACCTCAACTCAGGTCATCTTAGGTTAGTCGTTCTCCTAGCCTGAAAGTTTTATTTGCTAGAATGGTTATTGTTTTGTTTTGGTAGTTCCTTAGTTGCTTATATATACTCCTATAGGGAAATTTAAGGTGAAGAACTGCTGGACGCGTGTTCTGTTCGACTCCGGTGCTACCCACTCGTTTGTAGCTAGAGCTATTGTAGAGCGTTATCGGTTGGTTCTAGATCAAGTTCGTGATACCTTCCGCGTCAAGTTCCCTTCTGGTGAATCTGTGTTGTCAGATGTGGGCGTTTTGGATTGCCCTGTTTTGTTGGGGGACTTTCTTGCGAAGGCAGACTTGAAGATGATTGATCTAGAGGACTTCGATGTTATTCTGGGCATGGACTGGTTGTTTAGGTATGATGCAGTTATTCAGTGCAAAGGGAAGCGCTTGGACTTCATCAAGGACAACAGTCAGCCTGGAAGTGTGTATGTTGATCCGTGCCAGGATTCTCCTATCATTTCTGTGGTATGTGCTCAGAAGCTGTTTCATTCTGATTGTTTTGCTTGTTTAGTCTCGGTGGTTGAGACTGCTGTTAGTGTACCGCACTTGGAGGAGATTCCTGTGGTTCGTGGTTTCTCTGATGTTTTTCCTGATGACCTTCCAGGTATTCCCCCCAAGCTGGATGTTGAGTTTGTGATTGATTTGGAATCAGGTACGCGTCCTATTGCTAAGGCGCCTTACCGGATGGCCCCGCGTGAGTTGGAGGAGTTGCAAGTCTAGTTGGACGCATTGTTGGCAAAAGGTTTTATCACGCCGAGTTTGTCGCCTTGGGGCGCTCTTATTCTATTTGTGATGAAGAAAGATGGGTCGATGAGGCTGTGCATTGACTATAGGGAGCTGAACACATTACCATTAAGAACAGGTACCCTCTGCCGAGGATCGATGATTTATTTGATCAGTTGCATGGTAGCACAGTGTTCTCCAAGATCGATCTTCGTTCAGGCTATCATCAGCTCAGGATCCGTGAGTTGGACATTTCACGGACTGCTTTCAGGTCGAGGCATGGGCATTTTGAATTCCTGGTTATGTCGTTTGGTTTTACCAACGCGCCATCAGCATTCACGGACATGATGAACCGAGTGTTCAAGGATTTTCTGGATAAGTTTGTGGTCGTGTTTATAGATGACATTCTGATTTACTCCCGCGGTGCTGAGGAGCATGAGCAGCATCTGCGATTGGTTTTATCTGCTTTGAGAGACCATCAGTTATTCGCCAAGCTGAGTAAATGTGAATTCTAGTTGTCCCAGGTTTCCTTCCTGGGTCATGTGGTGAACAAAGACGATATTTTGGTGGACCCGGAAAAGATTTCTGCAGTGATGGATTGACATAGGCCGAGCACACCCAAGGAGATCAGGAGCTTCTTGGGGTTGGCCGACTATTATAGAAGATTCGTGGAGGGCTTTTCTACCTTGGCAGCGCCCTTGACTAAGCTGACGCAGAAGAATGCGGCGTTCATTTGGAGCAAGAAATGCGAGGATGCTTTTCTGGAGCTGAAGAGCAGGTTATGTTCTGCTCCTGTTTTGGCATTGCCTACGGAGGGCTTAGACTATGATGTATATGTGGATGCCTCGCATGTTGGGCTCGGAGGGGTGTTGATGCAAGAAGGGAAGGTGATTGCGTATGGGTCGAGACAATTGAAGACTCATGAGAGGAACTACCCTACGTATGATCTTGAGTTCGCAGCAGTGATCTTTGCCCTAAAGCTATGGAGACATTTACTTTATGGTGTCCAGTGCAAGATCTACACCGATCATAAAAGCCTAAAGTACGTGTTCACACAGAAGGAGTTGAATCTGCGACAGTGGCGGTGGCTAGAGTATGTGGCCGATTATGATGTGGATACACAGTATCATCCGGGCAAGGCCAATGTGGTGGCCGATGCCCTAAGCCGGAAGACGGGGAAGATCTTTAATCTCACCGCCGATCGTTTAGTGTAAGAGTTCCTCCTGATGGATATTTCTGTGGGACATTGTGACATGCAGAGCAGTTTGGCAGTGGCAGAGCCGTCTTGGATTGCACTTACCAGGTTGCACAAGACGGATGATCCGGATCTTTTGCACTTGTACCTCAGGACAGAGAGAGGGGAGTTGCCGGATTTTTCTATTGATGATGCGGGTACTTTGAAGTACTGCGGCAGGTTTTGTATCCCCACTGTTGGAGACATCAGGGGTATGATTTGCAGAGAGGCTCATGGATCTAGTGTCGCCTACCATTCAGGGTCTATAAAGATGTATCATGAATTGAAGCAGATTTCCTGGTGGTATGGGATGAACGGTGATATAGCCCGATTTGTTGCTGAGTGCCACACTTGCAAGCGTGTGAAGGCCGATCATGGAAGGCCTGGTGGCAAGTTGACTCCATTGGAGATCCCTACTTGGACGATTTTCCTGAGTTCGACGATATTTCCTGCGCTCGACGAAAATCGTCGAGCTGCATTCGACGATTCCTGTAGGTAGAAATTTATTTCTTTTCAATTACTTTTCTTCTCGAGTGATTACCTCCTAGGGGAAATGTCTTGTCGGCCTTTCGTTCTTCCTTTGTTTTGAGGGCCGAATCGTGGGTTATGACAGGTAGTGGTATTTTTACGCTCTAAAGTAGCTGGATGTTTTGTGTGCGGGCCGTGGCTGCCACTTTTTAATCCCAGGTACGGACTGGGCATTTGCTGTGGCCGCCACCATTTTTATCCCAGGTACGGGCTGGGTTTGTGGTGGTTTCGTGCTGACAGTGAAATTTTATTTTTGTTGGAACTGTTTGTTTGGGGGACTGTTTTTGGTCACCAACTCAGGACCATGATGATTTACTACTGCCATTCCTCACAAATTAGGATTGTTTAGGTGTTTCTTCCTGGTTTAATGCAACTCATAGTGGCAAGTTTTTCTTGTCTTTTGCCTTGTAGCGTCTGCAGGATTTGAGCAGGGCTTGGTGTTGTTGCTTGGTACTTGGTGTACTTTTGTTTACTTTAGGCAGTCCTTGCTTTTACTGTCTTGTTTTCTTACACTCCTGTTCCATTTTAATTTAACGCTCTAATTCTGATTTTCTACTTTTAGTTACTGAGGTGTTCTTTTCTTTTCTGAATGCCTCAGGTTCTGATTAGTAGCCAGGTAGACGGCTAGATTTGTTGTGGAGTTGCTGGTGATCCCTTGAGTTGTAGGGATCTTTCTCTTGGATGTTGTGGGGTAGTTTTCCTATTTTTCTTACAGACATACATACTTGTCAGTGGGTTCGTGTCAGTTTGTTGGCGCCCACTGGTAGTTTTACCTTATGATACTGGATATGTTTTATTTTACTGCTACCTTTTCTGGAGATAATCTACTTGCTCTTGAAAAATTTTATGCTAGGTTGCTAGTTATTTTTAAACCTAAAACACTACTATATGTAAATCTCATGATCAGCATGTTTGATAAAACTCATACACTACTTTCCAAGTAACGTAAAAAGATTGTTTTCCTACTTATAATATAAATATAGAGTCTTGCATGACATAGGCTGACCTCGGGGGTCACTTATGCACCCTCATAAGATGTCAAATATAAATAAAATATTTTTCGCCGCGTATAAATATAGTTTTTTAACTGTGGACTAGATGATCCACCGAGACGAGGGATACGACCCTTAAAATTTTATCTGATTTTCTAATCATTAAACTTATGAATTTTCATAGTCTAGTTAGATGGTGTTCGCCTGAGCGTCGATAATTATCCCCTGTTCGACGTGGCATCACGACGCGTGTTTTTCTCATACTCTGATACTCCTTGAATTCGGAGAAAAATGCGGGTTGTGACAGTTGGTATCATAGGGAGGTTGCTTGACAATTTGTCGGGTAACCTTTCCTTGTAGGTATTAGGTGTTTAGCATCATAACATACACACACCGATATGGTATCAACACGTCTTGGCTGAAGCACGAACACTACGCTCATAGCATAACATGAAGTATACGGGGCATATTATGTAGTATGTGATGCATAATATGTGTCAGTATATGGATCCACCATAGGGGCAACATGTGAGGGTTATGTAGTATGGGATGCATAACCTCACCACATGAATGTGACTAGCACGTTTCTTTTTCGTTGCATGGGAATGTTATGTATTATATGATGCATAACATTTTCATGTGTACGCCGCTCATGACATGCATTAGGGCCTTTTTTTAGAATGCATAGCACAATCATGCATAGCATAACATTGCATAAGCACAACGTGCCAAGCTAAAGATTTGCAGGATGACATGTACACACCTGGTTTTAAATCAGAAAAAGAATATAAATTCATGCATTCCCGATCTAGGCACAAGAGTTAGATGATGGTGGTTAACCATCCTAGGTTAGACATAATATCATTTTTGTTCAAATAAACTCCCAGAGCAAGTTTAGCAGTATTAAGATCATATTTATGTATGTATTGTCTGTACTTGTAGTTAGTTCCAACTATTATACCAGGAATTGACTAGTGTTGATATGGTTTTAGGATGGCGAGACGTCCTTCGACCGGTCGACTCCCCTGTCTGAGGGTGAGACTTCTGGAGCGCGGAGTGATGCGGTGATCGAGAGCTTGTGGTTGAGCAACTATTCCTTGACCAGGCAGTCGGTGGATATGCAGGTCCAGATCCAGTCTCTGGCGGCAGTTGTGGTAGGATAGACTCAGGGGGTGCAAGACCCTACAGGGGGTCAGCTGCCCCTCCTCCTGCTGCTCCCCTGAGACCTCCAGTGGTGGTGCCAGTAGAGATGGCCTTCATTTCTCAGTTTCAGAGACTTAGCCCTCCTACATATGATGGGAAGGTAGATTTCATGGTCATAGATGATTGGTTGATCTCCATGGAGGAGATGTTCTCGTACTCTGGTGTTGCTGATGATCAGAGAGTGATGATAGCCGCCTATCAGCTAAAGGGTTTGTCTAAGAGCTGGTGGCTTAAGGAAAAGGAGAGCTTGGTGGCTGGCTGCACTTGGGGATTGTTCAAGGAGATGTTGTTGAGGAAGTTCTTGCCTTCGGTCAAGCGTGACCGACTTATGAATGACTTCCTTCACCTGAAGCAGAGGCAACTCACGGTTAGTGAGTATGAGATAGAGTTCAGCAAGTTGAGCCGGTTTTCCCCTGGATTAGTGAGTGTTGAAGAGGATCGAGTCAAGGGTTTCTTGGTGGCTTAAGGAGCAAGGTTCAGCAGTTAGCCAGTGCTTATTGGTTAGTGACTTATGCAGGTGTTGTGGAGGCTGCTCTGAAAGTGGAGGCAATTGAGACCGCAAAGAACAGAGGCCATCAAATGAGGAAGGATAAGAGGAAGTCTGCTGAAGAGAAGAACCACCAGGTACTTGATGCTACTTCAGGAAAGAAGAGCAAGGTGGTGTGTAGCTTCTGTGGCCGGTCAGGCCACCCTGTTGAGAGGTGTTTCAAGAAGGTGGGAGCTCAGAGGAAGGAGCAAGTTCATGCCATTCAAGGTGATCCTAGGAAGGATGTTCCCTGTTCTGTGTGCAAGCGACCCAGACATGATGCTGCCCAGTGCTGGTCCAAGGATAGAGTCTGCTATCACTGTGGCCAGAAGGGCCATATCAAGACAAGGTGTCCTCAGGTCCAGCCTATTCTGCAGGCAATTCCACTTCAGGCTTTACCTCCGCCTCAGCCTGTGGACAAGGGCAAGGGAAAGCTGAACGTGATCTATTCTGAGGAGGCTCAGACCTCGACTCAGGTCATCTCAGGTTAGTCGTTCTCCTAGCTTGAAAGTTTTATTTGCTAGAATGGTTATAGTTTTGTTTTGGTAGTTACTTAGTTACTTATATATACTCCTATATGGAAATTTAAGGTGAAGAACCGCTAAGCGCGTGTTCTGTTCGACTCCAGCGCTACCCACTCATTTGTGGCTAGAGCTTTTGTAGGGCGTTATCAGTTGGTTCTAGATCAAGTTCGTGATACCTTCCGCGTCAAGTTCCCTTCTGGTGAATCTGTGTTGTCAGATTTGGGCATTTTGGATTACCTTGTTTTGTTGGGGGACTTTCTTGTGAAGGCAGACTTGAAGATGATTGATCTAGAGGAATTCGATGTTATTCTGGGCATGGACTGGTTGTCTAGGTATGATGCGGTTATTCAGTGCAAAGGGAAGCGCTTGGACTTCATCAAGGACAACGGTCAGCCTGAAAGTGTGTATGCTGATCCGTGCCAGGATTCTCCTATCATTTCTGTGGTATGTGCTCAGAAGCTGTTTCATTCTGATTGTTTTGCTTGTTAGTCTCGGTGGTTGGGACTGCTGTTAGTGTACCGCGCTTGGAGGAGATTCCTGTGATTCGTGGTTTCTCTGATGTTTTTCCTGATGACCTTCCTGGTCTTCCCCCGTGCGGGATGTTGAGTTTGTGATTGATTTGGAACCGGGTATGCGTTCTATTGCTAAGGCACCTTACCGGATGGCCCCGCATGAGTTGGAGGAGTTGGGAGTCCAGTTGGACGAGTTGTTGGCAAAAGGATTTATCAGGCCGAGTTCGTCGCCTTGGGGTGCTCCTGTTCTATTTGTGAAGAAGAAAGATGGGTCGATGAGGCTGTGCATTGACTATAGGGAGCTGAACAAAGTTACCATTAAGAACAGGTACCCTCTGCCGAGGATCGATGATTTATTTGATCAGTTGCATGGTAGCACGGTGTTCTCCAAGATCTATCTTCGTTCAGGCTATCATCAGCTCAGGATCCGTGAGTCGGACATTTCACGAACTGCTTTCAGGTCGAGGCATGGGAATTTTGAATTCCTGGTTATGTCGTTTGGTTTGACCAATGCGCCATCAGTATTCATGGACATGATGAACCGGGTGTTCAAGGATTTTCTGGATAAGTTTGTGGTCGTGTTTATAGACGACGTTCTGATTTACTCCCGCAGTGCTGAGGAGCATGAGCAGCATCTGCGATTGGTTTTATCTACTTTGAGAGACCACCAGTTATTCGCCAAGCTGAGTAAATGTGAATTCTGGTTGTCCCAGGTCTCCTTCCTGGGTCATGTGGTGAACAAAGATGACATTTCGGTGGACCCGGAAAAGATTTCTGTAGTGATGGATTGGCATAGGCCGAGCATACCCAAGGAGATCAGGAGCTTCTTGGGGTTGGTCGACTATTATAGAAGATTCGTGGAGGGCTTTTCTACCTTGGCAGCGCCCTTGACTAAGCTGACGCAGAAGAATACGACGTTCATTTGGAGCGAGAAATGCGAGGAGGATTTTCTGGAGCTAAAGAGCAGGTTGTGTTCTCCTCCTATTTTGGCATTGCCTATGGAGGGCTTGGACTATGATGTATATGTGGATGCCTCACATGTTGGGCTCGGAGGGGTGTTGATGCAAGAAGGGAAGGTGATTGCGTATGGGTCGAGGCAATTGAAGACTCATGAGAGGAACTACCCTATGCATGATCTTGAGTTCACAGCAGTGATCTTTGCCCTGAAGCTGTGGAGACATTTACTTTATGGTGCCCAGTGCAAGATCTACACCGATCATAAAAGCCTAAAGTACGTGTTCACACAGAAGGAGTTGAATCTGTGGCAGCGGCGGTGGCTACAGTATGTGGCCGATTATGATGTGGATATACAGTATCATCCGGGCAAGGCCAATGTGGTGTCGACGCCCTGAGCCGGAAGACGGGGAAGATCTTTAATCTCACCGTCGATCGTTTAGTGGAAGAGTTCCTCCTGATGGATATTTCCGTGGGACGTTTTGACATGCAGAGCAGTTTGGAAGTGGCAGAGCCGTCTTGGATTGCACTTACCAGGTTGCACCAGAAGGATGATCCAGATCTTCTACACTTGTACCTCAGGACTGAGAGTGGGGAGTTGCCGGATTTTTCTATTGATGATGCGGGTACTTTGAAGTACCACGACAGGTTTTGCATCCCCGCTGTTGGAGACATCAGGGGTATGATTTGTAGAGAGGCTCATGGATCCAGTGTCGCCTACCATCCAGGGTCTACAAAGATGTATCATGAATTGAAGCAGATTTCCTGGTGGTATGGGATGAAGGGTTATATAGCCCGATTTGTTGCTGAGTGCCACACTTGCAAGCGTGTGAAGGCCGATCATGAAAGGCCTGGTGGCAAGTTGACTCTGTTAGAGATCCCTACTTGGAAGTGGGAAAGTATTTCTATGGACTTCATTACGGGCTTGCCGAGATCTCCTAAAGGATTTGATTCTGTTTTGGTTATAGTGGACAGACTGACGAAGTATGCTCACTTTGTGTCGTATAAGATTGACTATCCGATGAAAAAGATAGCAGAGTTGTATCTGAATGAAGTCATCAGATTGCACGGTGTGCCAGTTAGCATCATCTCAGATCGAGACTCCCGTTTTACATCTCGCTTCTGGAGGAGTCTGCAAGAGGGTTTGGGTACAGATTTGAGGTATTCTACAGCTTACCACCCGCAGACCAATGGTCAGACTGAGCGAGTGAACCAGATAGTTGAGGATAT
The DNA here is from genome assembly GCA_039583875.1 of Platanthera guangdongensis. Taxonomy (NCBI): domain Eukaryota; kingdom Viridiplantae; phylum Streptophyta; class Magnoliopsida; order Asparagales; family Orchidaceae; genus Platanthera; species Platanthera guangdongensis. The sequence goes on from CM077150.1 coordinate 232,624,306, forward strand.
GATCAGGTGCTACATCTTGGACAACGGTGGAGTGTGGGATGAGCATTTGCAGCTTATGGAATTCACATACAACAACAGTTACCAGGCGAGCTTGCAAATGGCTCCATTTGAAGCCTTGTATGGGAGGCGCTGCAGAACTCCCTTGTTTTGGATCGAGGTCGGTGAGAGGCCTGTGTTGGGTCCGGATGCGCTCGAGGAGATGGAAACTGCTGCGAAGCTTATTCGGGAAAAGCTTTGTATAGCTCAGGAGAGATATGAGAAGAACGCCAACCGGCATAGGTCTGACTTGGAATTTTCTGTAGGGGACCTTGTGCTTCTTAAGGTTTCCCCGATGGTTGGTGTTAAGAGGTTCGGTAAGAAACGAAAATTGGACCTGAGGTATGTGGGCCCGTTTAAGATTGTTGAGCGGTTTGGCGTGTCAGCATATAGATTGGATTTGCCAGCAAATTTCCCAGGTATTCATAATGTGTTTCATGTAAGCCAATTGCGGAAGTGCGTGCGAAGCAGTGGGCAAGTCTTGGATGCGGTGCCCCAGTTGGAGCCTAATCTTTCTTATGTTGAGGTGCCGGTCCGCATCTTGGATACTCAAGATCTGGTGCTGCGGACAAAGTCTATCCCGATGGTGAAGGTTCTATAGAAGAATCAGGATTTGGAAAGCGCGACTTGGGAGCTAGACTCGGCTATGAGGTAGGCTCACCCTCATCTGTTCCCTTGATTTGTTTGGTACGTTTCCTTTCTAGTACTCTTGTTTGTTACCTTCCTTCTATAGTAGAAGTAGCGTATATAAAGTTTCGGGACGAAACTTTCTTTTAGGGGGAGTGACTGTAACGTCCCCGATTTTTTCTGCGATTATTTAATTCTCGTTTGGCATTACGTTGATGCGTTTCCGGCCGGTACCGTTTGTTAGAGCATGGTCTTAGCTCTTTAGGTTCCTTGTGTGGATTGTTGGTAGCCTTTTTGGCGAGATCCCCTAGCAAGCCGGGTCTGTTTTTGTGACCGGTGAGGCCTCTCGGGGGATGCTTGTGTTTTGGATTCGGGTAGTGATAACCCGAGTTTTGTTCATCGAAAGTTGATTTCGACTTCGTCGTTGCGTTCGTTGCATGTGTGTTTAGCTACGGTGCGAATTTCGTCGGATTCCGAGGTGGTTCAGTTTTCGCGTCGTTTTGATGTATTAATAATAATGGATGTAATGATTAATTAGTTTATAAAGTTTGAAATGAGAGGTTATAGGTGGCAGTTAGGTTGAAAAGACGTATCCATGCATCATATTTATAGCCTTAAGAAATAAACGAGACTATTCATTGTCTCCTTCTGTGGGAGAGAAACCGCTGCTGTTCGAGAGGAAGTAAAAACCGCCAACCCTGCTACCCTTCAGACGCCGATTCTGGGAGCGTTAGTGGACGGAATTCGATTCCGAAAGCAGATTTGGAGTGCTCTCGGCTAGACCTTCATTCCTACGGTAAGAAATTCAATCTTCGTGGTGTATCTAGGGGACTCAGAATTTTTTTTAGTTTGATACTTTTCCGCCATTAAAACCTTAGATCCTGTTTAGGTGTTGTTGCGGCTGGAGCTGAGAGAGAGGAAGGGATGTGCAAGTTCAATCGCTGGTATTTTAGGCAAGTGGTGCTCCTACCCCTGCCAATTTTTCTTCTCCTATTCATGTCAATTTGGTTGCTATCACTTATGTTTACCTAAGATTATTACTTTGATCTGTTTTCCTGTAAAAATCATGAAGACCTTGAACTAGAAATGCTCCTTTTTGTTCTTTATTTCATTTTTCCTCAGTTTCTGAAACTCAAATTCCCGGCTGTGTTGCTGTAGTTTTGTTTTCTATTTATCAAAGTGTTCCCTGTTAAACCTCTGTTTGGGTAGTATTTCAACCCTAGAATTTAATAGCAGTGAGGTTTCATACTTAGATTACCAGTAATAGGTTTGAATTAGGCTAAGAAGTTTGGTCGAGAACGAAGTTGGAGGTACAGGAATGTTGTACACTCAATGCAGCCAGATCGATGGATATCGTCAATCTGGGTTCGACGATTATCGTCGAGCTGAGCTCGACGATGAGCCTTAGTTCAGGGCCCGTCGGAAATCGTCGAACGAAGTTCGACGATTCTCCCGTGAATAGTTTTCGGCGTAAGGAAAATCGTCGAACGACGTTCGACGATTTTTCCCGTGCCCTTTGTTCGACGAAAGGAAAATCGTCGAACGGCGTTCGACGATATTTCCCGTGGCCTGTATTTGACGTTTTCCTATGGCTTGCGTTTAACGTAAAATCGTCGAACGGAGTTCGACGATTTCCTGTGGCCTGCGTTTAACGCAAAATCGTCGAACGAAGTTCGACGATTTCCTATGGCCTGCGGTTAAGGAAAATCATCGAACGACGTTCGATGACCTTTCCCGTGACCTGCGATCGATGAAAGGCAAATCGTCGAATGGTGTTCGATAATTTCCCGTGTCCCGCGTTCGACGAAAATCGTCGAGCTGCGTTCGACAATTTTCCTGAGTTCGACGATATTTCCTGCGCTCGACAAAAATTGTCGAGCTGCGTTCGACGATTCCTGTAGGCAGAAATTTATTTCTTTTCAATTACTTTTCTTCCCGAGTGATTACCTTGTAGGGGAAATATCTTGTCGGCCTTTCGTTCTTCCTTTGTTTTGAGGGCCAAATCGTGGGTTATGACAGGTAGTGGTATTTTGACGCTCTAAAGGAGCAGGATGTTTTGTGTGCGGGCCGTGGCCGCCACTTTTTAGTCCCAGGTATGGGCTGGGCATTTGCTGTGGCCGCCACCCTTTTTATCCCAGGTACGAGCTGGGTTTGTGGTGGTTTCGTGCTGACAGTGAAATTTTATTTTTGTTGGAACTGTTTATTTGGGGGACTGTGTTTGGTCACCGACCATGATGATTTACTACTGTCATTCCTCAAAAATTAGGATTGTTAGGTGTTTCTTCCTGGTTTAATGCAACTCATAGTGGCAAGTTTTTCTTGTCTTTTGCCTTGTAGCCTCTGCAGGATTTGAGCAGGGCTTTGTGTTGTTGTTTGGTACTTGGTGTACTTTTGTTTACTTTAGGCAGTGTTTGCTTTTACTGTCTTGTTTTCTTACACTCCTGTTCCATTTTGATTTAACGCTCTAATTCTGAATTTATACTTTTACTTGAGGAGGTGTTCTTTTCTTTTCTGAATGCCTCAGGTTCTGATTAGTAGCCGGGTAGACATCTAGATTTGTTGTGGAGTTGCTGGTGATCCCTTGAGTTGTAGGGATCTTTCTCTTGGCTGTTGTGAGGTAGTTTTCCTATTTTTCTTACAGACATACATACTTGTTAGTGGGTTCGTGTCAGTTTGTTGGCGCCCACTGGTAGTTTTACCTTATGATACTGGATATGTTTTCTTTTACTGCTACCTTTTCTGGAGATAGTCTACTTGCTCTTGGGAATTTTTATGCTAGGTTGCTAGTTATTTTTAAACCTAAAACACTACTATAAGTAAATCTCATGATCAGCATGTTTGATAAAACTCATACACTACTTTCCAAGTAACGTAAAAAGATCGTTTTCCTACTTATAATATAAATATAGAGTCTTGTATGGCATAGGCTGACCTCGGGGGTCACTTATGCAGCCTTATAAGATGTCAAATATAAATAAAGTATTTTCCGCCGCGTATAAATATAATTTTGAAACTGTGGACTAGATGATCCACCGAGCCGAGGGATACGGCCCTTAAAATTATATCTGATTTTCTAATCATTAAACTTATGAATTTTCATAGTCTAGTTAGATGGTGTTCGCCTGAGCGTCGACAGTTATCCCCTGTTCGACGTGGCATCATGACACGTGTTTTTCTCATACTCTGATACTCCTTGAATTCGGAGAAAAATGCGGGTTGTGACATACTTGTCACCACGTCAGCTTGTTTCTTGGCCTCTTGCACACCAAGATTATGAACTATAGGATGGGCTAGAGCATGATGGGATGCGGTTGACTCCATCGCCTTCCCTTTCTCTTCATAGGTCGCTCCAGACTTCCTCTCGGACTTTGCACGTCCGCACCAACATTCACGAGCAAAGTGCCCCATCTTCCCATAGTTGTAGCAAGCTCCTAGAACTCGACTTGTGGTTGCCCCCGACGCACCAGACGAAGGGGCTGAGTTCGAAGTCTTCTGCTTCTTGCTCCATCTACGGAATCCTGACTTTGCATTTGGCACTTTGAACTCTGTCTTATTTTCCCCTAGGTCCTTCTTCTCTTGAACTCTCTTCACAACATTTTCCAATGGCCGGGCCGAATTGACCAAGGCTCGGAAGCCCTGCGCCTTAGGCCTAGCACGGAGTAACTGTAGGTCACCGCATAGACCCTCATAAAATCGGTTGGTATTCCTCTCTTCTTCCGTAAACATAGCACCAACATACCGACCCAACCGTGTAAAATCGTGGAGATACTCGTCCACGCTTCTGGCTCCCTGAGTCAACCCAAGATACTGATTTTTCATCTCAAGCTTCTGAGCATAGGGTATATATCTGGCCAAGAACAATCTTGAGAATTCCTCCATAGGCACATCAGCAAGCTGCCTTCCCACTAAGAGATGAAACTCCAACTCATCTCACCACAACCTCGCTTCACCAGCCAAAAGGAAGGTCGCTATGGTAGTCTTCTGCCATTCTTCAGTTAACATGGCCGTCAAGATGCTCTTTATCGTAGAGAGCCAATCCTCAGCTTGAGCTGGCGTTCCAACCCCATCGAACCTCGGAGGATTAAAGCCCATTACATGCTTGAGCTGTCTCTCCATAGCTCTCCTCGGCTCTACCTGATACACTGCCAAGTGCTCCACCACTCTCGGCTCTGCCGCCCTAACCAGTTCTTGCTCATTCAGAGGAGGTGCGTGATGCATTTGCCCTGCAGGTTGGGCATTTATCATGGCAAAAACTGCCTCACCCACCAACTTGATGGTTTCCGCTGAAGGAGGTGTTGTAGGCACATCCCTCGGTGTACTACTTTCCGCCGTAGAGGAGGTCGATGAGTTTGAGGTGAAGGAGGTGTTGTAGGCACCAACCTGATGGTGGGAGTGACAAAGTTAGAGGCCGTAGAGGAGGTCGATGAGTTCGAGGTGAATATAGAAGGATAAAGACCCGAGATGCTAAGGATAGTGGGGTGATTAGTTCAGGGGAGAAGATGAAGATGGTGGTGTGTCTGGGGGAGAACGTTGACATCTTCTCTGTAGTACGCCAGAGATGCCCAGGATTGATGAGAATATGGTGTGCCATCGGCTCAACCTTGACCTAAAGGTTTGTGCCATCCAATAGAAAAAGGGGGCAATAGCCACCATATTGGACATGCCCATTAGAGAAGAAGTGAAGAAGCTACTCGAGGAAAGTTTTGAGTCAAATATCCAGTACCCAGGTTGGGTCTCAAATGTTGTAATGGTTTAGAAGACCGGTGGAGATGGAGTATATATGTAGATTTATATTCATTAATTAAATAATGCCCCAAGGATTATTACCCCTTGTCTCGGATCAACGCGTTGGTTGAGCCATTGTCAATTTTTTATGCCTAGTTTTTTTGATGCTTTTTAAGGTATCACCAGATCTGGATGCACCGACACATTCTACATGTGGTTTTGTTCATCACCGAGTATGGGTGTTATGGCTACAAAATGAGGCACTTTGGATTAAGGAATGCGGGAGCCACCTACCAATGGATGATGGATAACATCTTTACTGAGCAGAAGGGGAGTGCTTGGAAGTGTATGTGGATGACCTTCTGATAAAGAGCAAATGCATAAAGGAACATCTTAATGATTTGGTGGAGACTTTTGCGATGCTTCGAAGATTCAAGATGAGACCAAGCCCAGAGAAATATGTATTTGGGTAGGAAGAGGGAAGTTCCTGGGGCACCTCCCCATCCCAAACAAAGTGGAGCCTAACCTAGACATGTTGAAGGCCATCTTGGAAATGGTGTCACTAAAGAACACCAAGGAAGTATAGTGATTGATGAGAAAGTTGGTCGACATTAGCCGCTTCCTGTCAAAGGCTTGGGATATGTGCTCCCCATTTTTCAAGACTCTCCAAGCCAATTAGTGGTTTGTGTGGACGAAATATTACGAGGAAGCCTTCAAGAGGCTAAATCACCTGTTAACGCAGACACGAATACTCCAGAGGCCAAAGGAGGGAGAGGATCTATTCCACTACCTTGGAGTAGGGTTAGAAGTCATCATTTCAGTGTTGGTGAGGAAAAAAGGAAATTGATAGTTCTTGATTTATTATGTGAGTATGGTGCTTCGTAAAATAGAAACACGATACCCTGTCCTCGAGAAGTTGCATTTTCTATTAGTTATCTCGACGCGAAATTATTAGAGCATGATAAACCTCTGGAAAATTATTTGGAATTTTTGAATGAATAAATAATATAGTTCGTGTTCAATGATCTAATTTCCTTATAAAAATATTTAAGGAATTTTAATGGTCAACTTATGTTGGAAAATTTTGATTTTCTGTTAGGCTCATTTATACGTAATATTAAACATATGGTAATTTACTTGGACAATTTATACATAGTTTAGTACTTCATGTGTAAACTTGGAAGTTGTCAAAAATTATCAAATATTATTAGTGGACAAATTAAATTAAAAATATATGATCACCTAGTAAATCACTTTTTTATGACATGATAAGTCTATGAAATAAGTTTTAGATCAATTAGCCTTATAGCTTTGCATTTGATTCATAAATGACATGTATAGTGTTATATTTGAATATTAGTCTGTGTTTAGCAAAATGAGATTTATTGATTCGGCCAACGATAACACTTAGAATTCAAATGAAATATGGAGAATGACAGTAGTACATTAACATGATCATGTGCACCTCATAATTTATTATTGGAGCACATAGATTAGTATAGTTGGGGTTATACCACATATAGTGTATAAAAAGTTAGAGGTAAGTAGCGTTCAACGAAATTTTGCTAGTGGGTAGAACTTGAGGTATTCATCTGGCTTGACATTAAATGTATTAGTGATATATTGGAATGCTCTAGGCTTCTGATTGGAGTCCTAATAGAATTGTGAAGTAGGGGAGAGAGATAGAGTACGTGAACGCTAGGAGGAGTAATTAAATTTGGAGTTATGTGCAAGATCAACTCTCCCCCAAAAGAGTTATTAATCTTAGGTTATTAAGAGATATATTGAGAGATAGCTTAATTGAAGGGTAGAGATAAATAAGAATAAATACCTTGAGTAGGAGAGGTTTAGGATTTAGCCAATCATACCACCTAGTATCGTTGCGAGCCCTTCACTAGGTAGTCTTCAGGAAGTCCAAGATCCACCTCAAATCTTCAAGCACAACTAATCACTAAGCAAGAGTAGATACTGTAAGAAAATATTAGAACTGGTGAATACCATCCCATGTGGATGATGGGTTATGGTTGAGAAGGACCAGATAGTCTGAAGAGCTAAGGCTTGGTTAATTGTGATATGGAGGACTAGATAGTCCTAGGAGCTGGAGGCTCGAATGTGTGGTGTGGGTGATACATTTACATGTCCATATGATGTGGTGTGTCTTTGGTACTACCCTATTCATCACACCGATGGGAGTGCATTGACTCAGCAAGTAGTTGTGGTCTAGAGCGCCAGCTCATTAGTGTCTTGGTGACGTTCACTTAGATTTAAAGACTAGTGTATTCCAGAAAAAATATGTAGGGGATCCGCTGTTGTGTTCTTAGCGTCGAGGAATACTTAGGGTTTAGGCCTGATAGTGTGCATACTCGCCTAAGAGTGAAGACACCTGTTCCACTGCGCCAATAGCCATGATGGTGGGTACCTGAGAGTCTAGTTACATCTAAAAAGTGTGATCAAAAGGTCTGTGTGCGAGTGTGTGTATGAGTTCCACTTGCATGAATCCATAACATAAGCATTGCATGACATAACATAAACAGACATGATATACAACAAGGTCCTCACCATATAAATTAATATGAGCTTTTTATATGCTGAGTTAACTTGATCATTAACTTATAAGTTTGTATGAGCATTTATATAAGTTAAGTTAATTTTTTATGGTGATTGATAAATGCACTTACATTCCTTTACTGTACTTATTTTACTTACTGCTATCCATTTATGCTCTGTCTCATAGTAGAACTACTACTGTAGATTTTGTTGGATCATGCATTCCACGCTTCCTAGTTTGCTAATAACAAATCTTGTTTGTATTTGGTATTTGGATGTTTTTGGTGTGCAGATAACACAGGTCTATAGCTAATATCTTTTTGGTGCTGAATCGGGTCAGAATTGAACACGGGAGTTATCTCCAGGCGATATTGGGTATAGCCAACAGGCGACAGCGCCACTCGACACATTTCCGCTCGAAGCCCGACGAAATCGTGGCTTCTGTTATTTCGCTATCGCCAACAGGCGACAGCGCCACTCGACACATTTCCGCTCGACACTTTACACATTTCCGCTCGACAGCGCCACTCGACACATTTCCCTCGACACATTTCACTATCGCCAGACAGCGATAACTGGTATCACTCGGCGATAGTGCACGATTCGACGCTCAACGTTTATGTGATGCGACAATGAAGAGTTCGTGGGATACGTGGCAGCGGTTACCGATATCGCCAGATGGCGATACCCAGTATCGTCCGGCGATAGCGCCAGAATATAAAAACCTTTCATTTTCTGAGGAAATCACAAATTTCATTACCTGGAGTGTATTTTCTTGCATTGACGTTTCAGAGAGCTCCAGAACTCAGAGATACTCCATACTCTCAAGACGGCCAAAAGTGCGAAAGATTGATGGCACGTACGAAGCATTCGAAGCATCTCTAGCAAGGATTCGTCGGCATCTTCAACGCATTGTTTGAAGGGAGTGTCTAGTCTAAAGGATTCGTCGGCATCTTGGTGTGTGATGCATTTGCCCTGCAGGTTGGGCATTTATCATGGAAAAAAATGCTTCACCCACCAAGCTGATGGTTTCCGCTGAAGGAGGTGTTGTAGGCACATCCCTCAATGCACTACTTTCCACCGTAGAGGAGGTCGATGAGTTCGAGGTGAAGGAGGTGTTGTAGGCACCAACCTAATGGTGGGAGTGACAAAGTTAGAGGCCGTAGAGGAGGTTGATGAGTTCGAGGTGAATACAGAAGGATAAAGAACTGAGATGCTAAGGATAGTGGGGTGATGAGTTCAGGGGAGAAGATGAAGATGGTGGTGTGTCTGTGGGAGAACGTTGACATCTTCTCTGGAGTACGCTAGAGATACCGGGGATTGATGAGAATATGGTATGCCATCGGCTCAACCTTGACCTAAAGGTTTGTCCCATCCAATAGAAAAAGGGGGCAATAGCCACCATATTGGCCATGCCCATTAGAGAAGAAGTGAAGAAGCTACTCGAGGAAAGTTTTGTTTCAAAGATCCAGTACCCAGGTTGGGTCTCAAATGTTGTAATGGTTTAGAAGACCGGGGGAGATGGAGTATATATGTAGATTTATCTTCATTAATTAAATAATGCCCCAAGGATTATTACCCCTTGTCTCGGATCAACACGTTGGTTGAGCCATTGTCAGTTTTTTATGCCTAGTTTTCTTGATGCTTTTAAGGTATCACCAGATCTGGATGCACCCACACGTTCTACATGTGGTTTTGTTCATCACTGAGTATGGGTGTTATGTCTACAAAATGAGGCACTTTGGATTAAGGAATGCGGGAGCCACCTACCAATGGATGATGGATCACATCTTTACTGAGCAGAAGGGGAGTGCTTGGAAGTGTATGTGGATGACCTTCTGATAAAGAGCAAATGCATAAAGTAACATCTTAATGATTTGGTGGAGACTTTTGCGACGCTCCAAAGATTCAAGATGAGACCAAGCCCAGGGAAATATGTATTTGGGAAGGAAGAGGGAAGTTCCTGGGGCACCTCCCCATCCCAAACAAAGTGGAGCCTAACCTAGACATGTTGAAGGCCATCTTGGAAATGGTGTCACTACAGAACACTAAGGAAGTATAGTGATTGATGAGAAAGTTGGTCGACATTAGCCGCTTCCTGTCAAAGGCTTGGGAGAAGTGCTCCCCATTTTTCAAGACTCTCCAAGCCAATTAGTAGTTTGTGTGGACGAAAAATTACGAGGAAGCCTTCAAGAGGCTAAATCAGCTGTTAACGCAGACACGACTACTCCAGAGGCCAAAGGAGGGAGAGGATCTATTCCACTACCTTGGAGTAGGGTTAGAAGTCATCATTTCAGTGTTGGTGAGGAAAGAAGGAAATGGATAGTTCTCGATTTATTATGTGAGTATGGTGCTTCGTAAAATAGAAACACGATACCCTATCCTCGGGAAGCTGCATTTTCTATTAGTTATCTCGACGCGAAATTATTAGAGCATGATAAACCTCTGGAAAATTATTTGGAATTTTTGAATGAATAAATAATATAGTTCCTGTTCAATGATCTAATTTCCTTATAAAAATATTTAAGGAATTTTAATGGTCAACTTATGTTGGAAAATTTTGATTTTCTGTTAGGCTCATTTATACGTAATATTAAACATATGGTAATTTACTTGGACAATTTATACATAGTTTAGTACTTCATGTGTAAACTTGGAAGTTGTCAAAAATTATCAAATATTATTAGTGGTCAAATTAAATTAAAAATATATGATCACCTAGTAAATCACTTTTTATGACATGATAAGTCTATGAAATAAGTTTTAGATCAATTAGCCTTATAGCTTTGCATTTGATTCATAAATGACATGTATAGTGTTATATTTGAATATTAGTCTGTGTTTAGTACAATGAGATTTATTGATTTGGCCAACGATAACACTTAGAATTCAAATGAAATATGGAGAATGACAGTAGTACATTAACATGATCATGTGCACCTCATAATTTGTTATTGGAGCACATAGATTAGTATAGTTGGGGTGATACCACATATAGTGTATAAAACGTTAGAGGTAAGTAGCGTTCAATGAAACTTTGCTAGTGGGTAGAACATGAGGTATTCATTTGGCTTGACCTTAAATGTATTAGTAATATATTGGAATGCCCTAGGCTTCTGATTGGAGTACTAATAGAATTGTGAAGTAGGGGCGAGAGATAGAGTACGTGAACGCTAGGAGGAGTAATTAACTTTGGAGTTATGTGCAAGATCAACTCTCCCCCAAAAGAGTTATTAATCTTAGGTTATTAAGAGAAATATTGAGAGATAGCTTAATTGAAGGGTAGAGACAAACAAGAATAAATACCTTGAGTAGGAGAGGTTTAGGATTTAGCCAATCATACCACCTAGTTTCGTTGCGAGCCCTTCACTAGGTAGTCTTCAGGAAGTCCAAGATCCACCTCAAATCTTCAAGCACAACTAATCACTAAGCAAGAGTAGATACTGTAAGAAGATATTAAAACCGGTGAATACCATCCCATGTGGATGATGGGTTACGGTTGAGAAGGACCGAATAGTCTGAAGAGCTAAGGCTTGGTTAATTGTGATATGGAGGACTAGATAGTCCTAGGAGTTGGAGGCTCGAATGTGTGGTGTGGATGATACATTTACATGTCCATATGATGTGGTGTGTCTTTGGTACTGCCCTATTCATCACACTGATGGGAGTGCATTGACTCGGCAAGTAGTTGTGGTCTAGAGCGCCAGCTCATTAGTGTCTTGGTGACGTTCTGTAACGCCCCCACCTGTCACATGACATATAACAGTGGGTCCGGCCGGGGCCCCACGCCATATAGCACAGACAAGCGAAGGAATCACGTGTGGAAATCAAAATCTATACGTATCCTTAACTCATTCCATTCTAGCGCAGCATTTTTCTTGTTAACATGAACTCAAACCAGAATGTCCACCCACATATAAATACCACATTTATATAGAACAACACCAGGAATGTATACAACTCACACACCCTGGCCTTATGGCCTTACAAGTTCCTCTTTACATAGCAATAAGTTCGTACATCGGCACGCAGGCCGGCCACACATGAAATCCAACCACGATTCTTCACATAGCCGTCAAGGACTAAGAACACCAGGCTAGCCAATCCACTTATTCTTTCCAAACCGCAGCACCTGCAAGTCATCATCCAAGCCAACACAGAAAACAAAGTAACGGTCAGCATTGCTGACCTATTATAACGACCCTACCCCCTACCCGGGGTAGTGGTTCCTTCCCTGTATACAGTGCTTCCTTTTTCATCAAGCATCAGCAAACATCACCAAATCATATCATAGGATCATTCTCTTTATGCCACTATCTAACAAACACACCACATCACAAACGCTGGAGTCCACCAACGCTCCGTGCACTCAGGGCACCTTCTTGGCGTACCGGAATCCACCGTCGTACACCGCTGTCTCTCGAGGTTTTAACTTGTTGGTTGACCGGCCCTAGTCCACCAGCTCGCAGGCTGGCGACATCCCGCCCAAGCCACTCAGAGGTCCATCCTCACAGCATCACAAACAGAGCAGACCGATCCACACTCCGTGGTGTAGCAAGCCGGGTTTATCTAAGCTTCCCAGGCAATGTCTACCCATCGGTCCCCCTCCTAATCCGATCGACCCACACCATGTGGTGCAGCAACCCGGGTTTAACTCGGCTCCCCTAGCATTGCCGCCCATCGATCCCTTCCTTAACTAGATCAACCCACCCTAGTGGTGTAACAGGCCGGGTTTATCACGCGCTCCCCAGGCGTGCTACCAATTGATCATCTCATAACCAGGAGCTTCACCAAAGCCTCCTCACAAGCAGTACATCCATACATTCATCACAACAAAAATCCATTTTGCACATCATCAAAGTCACGGAGTCTTCTCCGGTTTACCCATGAACATCACCAATCCAGACTACCGGTCCAGATGGGCTTCACACAGCATGCCTACGCCGTACTTCATAATTCCGGCTCTAGATGCAGACTCAACAAAGGAATCACTTCCGCGATCCACCTCTTGGTGGAGGATTCCAAGCACATGTATAGAGAAAGGACTTCGATGTCCAAGAAGGAGATCGTTACCCTTGAAGATCGCTTCGGCGCCATGAAGTAGCCGGATGGAGATCACCGCCTCGGCTCTGCCTTCACGAATCCGCTCTCGGATCTTCGTTCCGTACTCCGCAGCTCCTACAGCAGCTGGAAGACTCCTCCCTTCTCTCTCCCTTAGGCCTTTCTTCTCTCTCCCTTAGAATGGAAATGAAGAAGAAGAAGGAGAAGAAGATAATTGGATTTATCTTCTAATTCTCGGCCTTCCCAACACCTGGACAAAGCCCAGCCACTGGATCCAGGAAGAGGGAAACAAACGGCTCAGATCTGGCCAGAAAACCCTGAACACGGCCTGACACGCCCTGTGACACGCCCGTGTCACAGGCCGTGTCCCCCTAAACGGCAGACAACCGACTCAATCCAACCAGTACACGCCCGTGTGACACGCCCGTGTCACGGCCGTGTACCCGACACGCCCTCCGACACGCCCGTGTCTGAGGCCGTGTACCTCAACAGAAATAATCCCAAATCAACCCGAGACTTCACACGGCCTGGCACACGGCTTGGCACACGCCCGTGTTCATGGCCGTGTGCACCAGGACACGCCCTTGTCCCGCAAACACGCCCTAACCCGAGACGTCGAGCTGAATTTGATGCCCACTGACACACCCTGTGACACGCCCGTGTCACAGGCCGTGTCCTCACTGGAACTCGATACTCGACGATCGTCGACTAACACTCGTCGAGCATTCGACACGGCATCCGACACGGCCGTGTCCTGGGCCGTGTGCCCCCTCTCAACGATGTCGAGCGAAAATCGTCGACACCAAGTCCAATCGTCGACACAACCTCGACACGCCCTGCGACACGCCCGTGTCGCAGGCCGTGTCAACTGACACGCCCTGGGACACGCCCGTGTCCCAGGCCGTGTCACCCATGCCTGAACCCGATTTTGCTCAAAATGATAATCTTGACTTCGGGGTGTTACAATCCTCCCCCCCTTCAAATAATTTCGTCCTCGAAATTTGACTCCAAACAACCAATCAGGCACAACATCACAAAATCATAGCCTCCGCACACACTAACAACAGACAACACAACAAACATCCCTAGCTTCCACTTGTGCACATTCAACCACATAAGACCTCAAACAAAACGACATAATTGATTGATTTCGGCACAATCACACGTGCACCAAGCTATTATAGAGATCGACAACGATAGATATAAACATCATTTCCATCAGCCATCAGCTATTATTCATCAAAACATAGTTTACATACACAGCTTTCAGAGCATCGACATGATTCACATCACAGTTCACTTCCGCTAAGCCTCTCGATTTTGAAATTCGCGATTTAAAGATAAATGAACCGCTCGAGGCTGAATTTCACCAACTGAGCTTTGCGGCTCTTGCACTTCCATCGCATGCAAGCGAGGTTGCGTCCGGGGTGCAGATGATTCGGCCACTGCTTTCCCTTTTTCTTCATATGACGCACCTGTCTTTTTCTCACTCCCTGGAGGGACATTCCAACAGAATTTTGCGATGTGTCCTTGATGCCCACATTTATAACATATACGTGTATCCACACGTCCTGGCCCATACGTCGCCCCCGAAGAAACAGTCGACGGAGCTACGTCCACCGGCCTAAATCTTTTCTTCTCTTGTCGTCGAAACTCCGATTCTTTCAACTCAGACTTTTCCCTTGCCAGTTTCTTATTCTCCTGTACTCGCTTCATATCCTTCTCCAACGCACGAGCTGTATCAACCAACGCCTGAAACCCTTGGCTCACGGAACTCGGAAGTGCCAACCTCAATTCATCCCGCAATCCTCCATAAAACCGATTTGTCTTTCGCACTTCCTCCGCAAAGGTAGATCCCGCATATCTCCCCAATCTTGTAAACTCATGCAGGTAGGTATCAATATCTCGCTCACCCTGCACCAAGCGGAGAAACTCATTTTCCATCGCAATCCTTTGCAACACTGGCACATACTTGGCTAAAAAGAATTGGGCGAATTCCTCCATTGAAATCTCCGTTAAACCTCGACCTGCCAAGTGGTGCACTTCAATCTCATCCCACCACAATCTCGCATCTCCTTCCAACAGAAAAGTGGCCAACATCACTTTCTGTTCTTCGACCGTCCTGATTGCAGTTAAGATCCGTTTTACTCTTGCCAACCAATCTTCTGCCTGCGTTGGTGAAAGCGCTCCACCAAACGTAGGTGGGTGAAAGTGCATAAAACGTGACAAGGCATCGTCACTTGCTTGCGCTTCCACCACCTCGGCAGCATGCTCTTGCCTTCCACCAGATCTTGCCTGTCCAGTTGGGTGTGCTTGTAACACTGCAAGCACTGTCTCCGCGACCACCCGTATGGCCTCTGCCGAGGGAGGCATCGGCGCTTCCACGGGTGCTGCACTTTCATCCGACCGCTGGGGCTCAGACGGCCCAGCTCCATCCCTCGCCACCTATCAATGTACAGAACACCATTAAATCCTTCCAAATCATAACGGTACTGGTACATTGACTACACCCTCACGCACATCATGTGCATGACATACATTCCTAGTGGATATTCATGAGTTCATTATGTTCTCTCCTCCCAAACAATCTCAACCTGGCTCTGATACCACTTTGTAACGCCCCCACCTGTCACATGACATATAACAGTGGGTCCGGCCGGGGCCCCACGCCATATAGCACAGACAAGCGAAGGAATCACGTGTGGAAATCAAAATCTATGCGTATCCTTAACTCATTCCATTCTAGCGCAGCATTTTTCTTGTTAACAAGAACTCAAACCAGAATGTCCACCCACATATAAATACCACATTTATATAGAACAACACCAGGAATGTATACAACTCACACACCCTGGCCTTATGGCCTTACAAGTTCCTCTTTACATAGCAATAAGTTCGTACATCGGCACGCAGGCCGGCCACACATGAAATCCAACCATGATTCTTCACATAGCCGTCAAGGACTAAGAACACCAGGCTAGCCAATCCACTTATTCTTTCCAAACCGCAGCACCTGCAAGTCATCATCCAAGCCAACACAGAAAACAAAGTAACGGTCAGCATTGCTGACCTATTATAACGACCCTACCCCCTACCCGGGGTAGTGGTTCCTTCCCTGTATACAGTGCTTCCTTTTTCATCAAGCATCAGCAAACATCACCAAATCATATCATAGGATCATTCTCTTTATGTCACTATCTAACAAACACACCACATCACAAACGCTGGAGTCCACCAACGCTCCGTGCACTCAGGGCACCTTCTTGGCGTACCGGAATCCACCGTCGTACACCGCTGTCTCTCGAGGTTTTAACTTGTTGGTTGACCGGCCCTAGTCCACCAGCTTGCAGGCTGGCGACATCCCGCCCAAGCCACTCAGAGGTCCATCCTCACAGCATCACAAACAGAGCAGACCGACCCACACTCCGTGGTGTAGCAAGCCGGGTTAATCTAAGCTTCCCAGGCAATGTCTACCCATCGGTCCCCCTCCTAATCCGATCGACCCACACCATGTGGTGCAGCAACCCGGGTTTAACTCGGCTCCCCTAGCATTGCCGCCCATCGATCCCTTCCTTAACTAGATCAACCCACCCTAGTGGTGTAACAGGCCGGGTTTATCATGCGCTCCCCAGGCGTGCTACCAATTGATCATCTCATAACCAGGAGCTTCACCAAAGCCTCCTCACAAGCAGTACATCCATACATTCATCACAACAAAAATCCATTTTGCACATCATCAAAGTCACGGAGTCTTCTCCGGTTTACCCATGAACATCACCAATCCAGACTACCGGTCCAGATGGGCTTCACACAGCATGCCTACGCCGTACTTCATAATTCCGGCTCTAGATGCAGACTCAACAAAGGAATCACTTCCGCGATCCACCTCTTGGTGGAGGATTCCAAGCACATGTATAGAGAAAGGACTTCGATGTCCAAGAAGGAGATCGTTACCCTTGAAGATCGCTTCGGCGCCATGAAGTAGCCGGATGGAGATCACCGCCTCGGCTCTGCCTTCACGAATCCGCTCTCGGATCTTCGTTCCGCACTCCGCAGCTCCTACAGCAGCTGGAAGACTCCTCCCTTCTCTCTCCCTTAGGCCTTTCTTCTCTCTCCCTTAGAATGGAAATGAAGAAGAAGAAGGAGAAGAAGATAATTGGATTTATCTTCTAATTCTCGGCCTTCCCAACACCTGGACAAAGCCCAGCCACTGGATCCAGGAAGAGGGAAACAAACGGCTCAGATCTGGCCAGAAAACCCTGAACACGGCCTGGCACGCCCTGTGACACGCCCGTGTCACAGGCCGTGTCCCCCTAAGCGGCAGACAACCGACTCAATCCAACCAGTACACGCCCGTGTGACACGCCCGTGTCACGGCCGTGTACCCGACACGCCCTCAGACACGCCCGTGTCTGAGGCCGTGTACCTCAACAGAAATAATCCCAAATCAACCCGAGACTTCACACGGCCTGGCACACGGCTTGGCACAAGCCCGTGTTCATGGCCGTGTGCACCAGGACACGCCCGTGTCCCGCAAACACGCCCTAACCCGAGACGTCGAGCTGAATTTGACGCCCACTGACACGCCCTGTGACACGCCCGTGTCACAGGCCGTGTCCTCACTGGAACTCGATACTCGACGATCGCCGACTAACACTCGTCGAGCATTCGACACGGCATCCGACACGGCCGTGTCCTGGGCCGTGTGCCCCCTCTCAACGATGTCGAGCGAAAATCGTCGACACCAAGTCCAATCGTCGACACAACCTCGACACGCCCTGCGACACGCCCGTGTCGCAGGCCGTGTCAACTGACACGCCCTGGGACACGCCCGTGTCCCACGCCGTGTCACCCATGCCTGAACCCGATTTTGCTCAAAATGATCCTCTTGACTTCGGGGTGTTACACGTTCACTTAGATTTAAAGACTAGTGTATTCCAGAAAAAATATGTAGGGGATCCGCTGTTGTGTTCTTATCGTCGAGGCCTACTTAGGGTTTAGGCCTGATAGTGTGCATACTCGCCTAAGAGTGAAGACACCTATTCCACTGCCCCCATAGCCACAATAGTGGGTACCTGAGAGTCTAGTTACGTTTAAAAAGTGTGAACAAAAGGTCTGTGTGCGAGTGTGTGTATGAGTTCCACTTGCATGAATCCATAACATAAGCATTGCATGACATAACATAAACAGACATGATATACAACAAGGTCCTCATCATATAAATTAATATGAGCTTTTTTATATGCTGAGTTATGTATAAACTTGATCATTAACTTATAAGTTTGTATGAGCATTTATATAAGTTAAGTTAATTTTTATGGTGGTAGATAAATGCACTTACATTCCTTTACTGTACTTATTTTACTTACTGCTATCCATTTATGCTCTGTCTCATAGTAGAACTACTACTGTAGATTTTGTTGGAGCATGCATTCCATGCTTCCTAGTTTGTTAATAACAAATCTTGTTTGTATTTGATATTTGGATGTTTTTGGTGTTCAGATAACACAGGTCTATAGCTAATATCGTTTTGGTGCTGAATCGGGTTAGAATTGAACATGGGAGATATCTCCAGGCGATATTGGGTATAGCCAACAGGAGACAGTGCCACTCGACACATTTCCTCTTGACGCTCGACGAAATCGTGGCTTCTGTTATTTCGCTATCGCCAACAGGCGATATTGGGTATCGCCAACAGGCAACAGCACCACTCGACACATTTCCGCTCGACACTCGACACATTTCCGCTCGACAGCGCCACTCGACATATTTCCCTCGACACATTTCGCTATCGCTAGACAGCGATAACTGCTATCACCCGACGATAGTGCACGATTCGGCGCTCAACGTTTATGTGATGCAACAATGAAGAGTTCGTGGGATACGTGGCAGCAGTTACTGATATCGCCAGATGGCGATACCAAGTATCGCCCGACGATAGCGCCAGAATATAAAAACCTTTAATTTTTTGAGGAAATCATGAATTTCATTACCTGGAGTGTATTTTCCTGCATTGACGTTTCAGAGAGCTCCAGAACTCAGAGATACTCCATACTCTCAAGACGGCCAAAAGTGCGAAAGATTGACGGCACGTGCGAAGCATTCGAAGCATCTCTAGCAAGGATTCGTCGGCATCTTCAGCGCATTGTTTGAAGGGAGTGTCTAGTCTAAAGTTGTTTTTGTTCTTTTCTTTTACTTTCTCATTGTAATCGGTAGAGAAAATCGCCGCCTTGTGCGTGGCGTCTAGGTCCTTATGTGGCTTAGGAGAGAATTGCCGCCTTATGAGTGGCGTCTAAGTCCTTGTATGGCTTAGGGAGAAATTGTTGCCTTGTGTGCAGCGTCTAGATCGTGGTTAGATCTAGGGGAGGCTAGTAGCAAGATCTATGAAGAGATACGCTTTAGCCTGCCGGTTTTTGGTAGAAGAACCGGCGAAAACACTAGAAAATTATTTATTTCATGAGTGTTTGTCTCTAGCTCTATAGAGACACTTTGTATTCAATTTATCTCTTTTGCAATATATCATTATTGTTTTTTTGCTAGTATATATTTGCACTCTTCAATTATATTTTTGTTATTCTTCCAGTAAGGTTTGTTTAATTTTTAAGACAAAATTAAAAGAGCCCTTATTCACCCCCCCCCCCATCTAAGGGCGCCGCAAGATCCAACACTTGGTATCAGAGCCAGGTTACTCCAAAAACGGTTTCACCACCGGGAGTAATGGCGAAAAACACGCACGCGTTTTCTGAGGGGCAAGGTATTAGTAGACCTCCTTTATTCACGGGCACTGACTACAACTATTGGAAAGCTCGAACGCGATGCTTTCTAATAGCACTAGATATCAATGTTTGGGGCATGGTAGAAACATGCTACACTGCTCCTATAACTGTTGTAGGAAGTGTCTCTATGGAAAACCTAAGGACAAATGGGATGAAGTAGATGAGCTTCGATATAAGAATAATGCTAAGGCAATGAATGCTTTATTTTATGCGTTAGATATGACTGAATTTAACCGTGTTTGTGCATGTGATACTGCATATAATATTTGGAATCTTCTTGAAGTTACTCATGAAGGAACATCGCAGGTAAAGGACTCGAAGCTTTTCCAGCTAGAATCAGAATTTGAGAAGTTCAAAATGGAGGTTGATGAAGATATAGACTCCATGCACATGAGGTTTAGCAAGATAGTAAACGACTCGAGGATTCTAGGGAAGAATTTCTCAAATGGTGATTTGGTGAGGAAAATACTTAGATCGCTTCCCCCGAAGTTTAATCCTAAAGTGACTGCCATCTCGGAGTCACACGATCTAAAGTCTCTCCAAATTGAGAATCTCATAGGCAACTTGAAAACTCATGAAGTAGAATTGAGGATTCAACAACAAGAATATAGCTTGGAGGCAAGAAATAAAGCTTTAGCATTGAAGTCCAAGAAGGAGAAGGAAAGCGAAATATATCATATGAACGGATGTGGTTGTTACACGATGAAAGTGACGATGAAGATGAAGAGAGTTTGTTTGTGAAGAAATTCAGGAGATTTATGAGAAATCCTGAAAGGAGAAATTCTTTCAAGAGGAAAGAAATTGGAAATAGGAAAGGAAAATCCCAAGCTGAAGGAGAAGATGATGAAGATAGACCACCACCTGAATGCTATCATTGCAGGAAGATCAGCCACATAAAGAGCAAGTGCCCAAATTATCTGAAAGAGCTGAAGGAGAAGCGACACAAAAAGAAAGATAAGAAGAAAGTTCTAAAGGCTGAAACATGAGATGAAGCCACTTCTAAGGAGTCAAGCAGTTCAGGGTCAGAAACTGAAGAGGAGGCCAACATGTGTTTGATGGGGAAGAGCGCTTCATCATATGATGAAGGAAGCAGTGTCCAGAGCGACACTGAGGTAACTCCTGAAACTTATGATGCTTTATATTCAGAATTTTTGAGAACTTGCGAGTTTTTAGACAAAAAACTGCATGAAATTAAATTGATTAAATCCGAAAATAAAGTATTAGTTAAAGAAAATAAAAAACTAAAAAATGAAATAAAAGTTCTTGGAAAGGAGAAAGCGTCTTGTCAAGAGGATTGTCCCTCCTTGACAAAGATAGTGGAGCTTGAGAAAGATCTCTCTAAGACTCAGACTCGGGTTGAGACCCTTATAAAAGAGAAAGAGGCCTTAGAGAGATCTCTAAAGTTTTCTCAATCTCAAGTGGAAAGCAGTAGAAAGTCCTTCACTAATCGTTGCGGCACCATAGTTGCCGAAAATAATGTGTTAAGGGGACAAGTCCATAATTTAGAAATGGCCACTAACAAATTTGGAGTGGGCCAAAAAGCTCTAAATATGATTTTTGGGAAACCAGTACTATGGTTCTGGAAAATTCAGACTTGGATACTCTCCTGAGCACTATCGCCCGGCGACATCCACTATCGCCAACGATAGGAAAAATTCCAGGAAAGGGTCAAAATCTGATTTTCAGATTAAAAACAATAAACCCTCCATCCCTGTAGCTTCCAGAAAAGGGTCAAAATTTACTTTAAAGAATCCTTCGACTTCTTTCATCAAGTGTGCCAAATGTTATAAGTTTGGTCACACAATACATACTTGTAAGAAGACGGGATACTGCTCAGTCAAACAAATATGGGTGCCTAAGGCTTCGACCTATTCTATGGGAGGAACTACTTGGGTAACTGGATCTTTACTCTCATCCACTTTCTAGGTGTGTTGGTAGGCTAAGGATAAATAAGACGTGTGGTACTTGGACTCAGGGTGTTCGAAGCACATGACGGGCAATAAATCAAAGTTCCTTAGCCTGGAGATGAAGAAAGGAGGAGTAGTGACTTTTGGAGACAATGAAATGGGAAAATCATCGGCATTGGAGTAGTAGGTAACAAATCATTTACTATCTCAAATGTTTTATATGTTAAAGGTTTGAAGCATAATTTAATTTCAATAAGTCAATTATATGATATTGGCCTAAACGTCTTGTTTGACTCATTTTCAAACCTATGCAAAAATATTAATTCAAAAATAAATGATATTGTTATTACTGCTCCTAGATTTCAAAATATTTATATGATTAGATTTAATGATTTATCACATTCTTCGTTAAAGTGTTTTATTTCTAAAAATAAGGAATTAGATTTTTGGCATAGACGTCTTGGACATTCTAGTTCCAAACTAATCATAAAATTGTCTCAAAATAAACTTGTTAAAGTTTACCTTTTTGCATGAAAATTTATCATCTTTATGTTCACCATGTCAAAAAGGAAAATTTACAAAGTTTTCTTTTAAAAACAAAAATGTTGTTTCCACCACTAGGCCTTTAGAATTGATACATATGGATTTGTTTGGTCCTGTTAATACACTAAGTCTAGGTGGTAGAAAGTACACCTTTGTTTTGATTGATGATTTTTCTCGCTTTAGTTGGACAATTTTCTTATCATCTAAATCTGATGCGTTTTTAGAATTTTTCAAATTATGTTTACATGTTCAAAACGAAATAGAATTAAAAATAAAATGCATTCGTTCAGATCATGAAGGTGAATTTGATAATGAGAGATTTGTTTCTTTTTGCAATGAGTTAGGAATTAAACATGAATTTTCTGCTCCTCGTACACCTCAACAAAGTGGTGTGGTGGAAAGGAAAAATAGAACTTTGCAAGAACTAGCTCACACTATGTTATCTGAATACAAATTACCTCGATCTTTTTGGGCCGAAGCTGTTAGTACTTCTTGTTATGTTATTAATCGTGTTATGATTCGACCCCTCTTAAAATTAACACCTTATGAGTTATATTTTCAAAAGAAACCAAATGTGTCTTATTTTAAAGTTTTTGGTTATAAATGTTTTGTTTTGAACACTAAGGATAATTTAGGCAAATTTGATGAAAAGTGTGATGAAGGCATTTTTATTGGTTATTCTTCAACTAGTAAAGCTTATAGAGTTTACAATAAGAGGACTAAAATGGTTGAAGAATTGATACATGTTAAATTTGATGAGTTTTTTCCTTGTGTAGAAGCTAACAATACATGTAAAGATGAAGAGCCCTCCCCTCTACAAAGAGTGGATGACGATGAAAACCTTGGAGACAAAGATGAAGAAAAAGGAGTCGAACAAGAAGAAGAAGAGCAAGGATACGTGCCTCCAAGTGAACTAAAATTTTCAAAAGATCATCCCCAAGATTTGGTTATTTGAGAACCAACAAGAGGGGTAAGTACTCGTTCATCCGTACATGAGTTATTTTCAAATATGTGTTTTATTTCTGATATAGAACCTAAAAGCGTTGAAGCTGCTTTAAATGATAATTCTTGATTTTTAGCTATGAATGACGAGCTTAATCAATTTGAATGTAATAAGGTTTGGAAATTAGTAGAAAGACCGTCAAATCATCTAGTTGTAGGGGTTAAGTGGATTTTTAAAAATAAACTAGATAGTGAATCTAGGGTCACTAGGAACAAAGCTAGACTCGTAGCAAAAGGTTATTCACAAATTGAAGGAATAGATTTTGATGAAACTTTTGCACCCGTTGCACGTTTAGAAGCAGTTAGAATATTTCTTGCATTTGCTAGTTTTAAGAAGTTCAAATTATTTCAAATGGATGTTAAAACTGCTTTTCTTAACGGGTATATTAAGGAGGAGGTTTATGTAGAACAACCTTCAGGCTTTGTTGATGTTGGATTTCCTGATCATGTTTTTGAATTAGAAAAAGCCCTTTATGGTTTGAAACAAGCACCCCGAGCATGATATGATAGATTGACTATTTATTTACTAAAAAATGATTACAAAATGGGCAGTGTTGATTGTACTTTATTTGTTAAACATATCAATGATGATCTTATCATTTTATAAATATATGTTGATGATATTATTTTTGGATCCACAAATGAAAAATTATGTGATAGTGTTATTGAAATTATGAAGAATGAATTTGAAATGAGCATGATAGGCGAACTCACTTATTTTCTTGGTTTTCAAATCACTCAAAAGCATGATGGAATTTTTATTTGTCAATCTAAATATATTCATGATATTTTAAAAAGATTCAAGCAAATACCCACATGAGTGTCTCATTAAAGTTAGGAAAAGATGAAAGTGGAATATCAATAGATCAAGCACTTTATCGAGGAATGATAGGATCTCTATTGTATTTGACTGCCTCTAGACCTAACATTATGTTCGTTGTATGTTTATGTGCAAGATTTCAAGCTAATCCCAAAGAGTCTCATTTAAAAGCAATTAAATGCATTTTTAGATATCTTATTGGCACATCTAAATTAGGTTTGTGGTATCCTCATAACGATACATTTATACTACATGGCTTTTCTGATTCTGATTATGCTGGGTGTTCATTAGATCGTAAAAGCACCAGTGGCACCTGTCACTTTCTTGTCCCTTCACTTATCTCGTGGTCGAGTAGGAAACAAAATTATGTTGCCTTATCCACCACTGAGGCCGAGTACATGGCACTAGGTAGTTGTTGTGCACAAGCTTTATGGATGAAGCAAACTTTAGAAGATTTTGGAATAGTTCATGAAATAATTGAATTGAAGTGTGATAATAAAAGTGCAATTGACTTAACATATAATCCAGTTCATCATTCTAGGTCCAAACACATTGATGTACGTCACCATTTCATAAGAGACCACATAAAACAAAATACGATCAAAGTCAATTTTATAAGCACTGATTCACAACTTGCGGATATTTTCACAAAACCACTTCCAGATTCCCGTTTTTCATTATTACGGTTAGAACTAGGAATTCTAGACCCCTGTCTTTTACTAGACTTAAGACCTAGGGCTACATAGCCTATGTTAGGGTCTCTGACCCTAGACAGTCTAAACTTGGACATAGGACCAACACGTGTATCTACTCAGGTTGTGTTGAAGATAATGTTGTAGATAGATTCTTAGACCTGTGTAATAATATAATTATTGAATCTAGGGATGTTGTGTTCTTTGAGGATAAGTTTCTTAAGGATAAGAACCTGACAATCCCAGGTATGCAAGCAACTATTATTGAGGAAGAACCTGAATCAGTACCGAGCATCTCCTATTCAGTCCTGGTAGACAGTAGTGTCCTAGAGTATAGAGGACTTCGGTGAGAGCGAACTCCAAGAACATTTGGTAGTGACTTTGTCACTAACCACGTTGAGGTTGATCCATCCACCTATAAGGACGTGATGCGATCAAGAGATTCACTAGTCTGAAAAAAATCTATTGATGAAGAGATGAAATCTTTACTTCAGAACACCACATGGACATTGGTTAATAAGCCAAAAGGAGCTAAAACTATAGGGTGTAAGTAGGTTTTGAAAAATAAGCTCAATCCTGATGGTAGCGTAGCTAAGTATAAAGCATGTTTGGTGGCTAAAGGTTTCACACAAGTTAGTGGGGGTGGATTACTTTGATATATATTCACCAGTGTGTCACTTAACAACCATTAGGATACTCCTTGCTACTGCGTCTGTACAACCCCGTGTTCGCCTAGTGGGTCCTCCAGGCCAGATGGGTGGACCAAAGCGACCTGACCGAGCTAGAACAGCGTGCGGGCAAAATCAGAGCGGCTAGCTCGCTCTCGCCAAAGCTACACGGGCAAGCTACGCGAGTCGGCCCAACCAGCCCGCGTCCGCATGAGGTTCGTCGAACTAAGCTGGGCTTTCGTCGAACTAAGCCTGAGTTGAGACCAGAGTTCGTAGAATAGAGCTCGACGCTCGTCGAGCGGAGCTCGATATTATTCGAACGGAGCTTGGCGTTCATCGAGCGGAGCTCGGCATTCGTCGAATGGAGCTCGACATTCGTCGAGCGGAGCTCGGCGTTCATCGGCGTTAGAATCCTGGAGTCGACGAACTAACCTTAGCGAACTCAATTCTTATGGAATTCCTTCTGTAGTAACAGTCCCAGACCAGCCAGCCCGCCCTCCTATAGGCGACCTGGCCGCCAGCCCGCCTCAGAGGGAGGGTTGGGGGGGCTGCGGCAGCCTGGCTCGCGCTCTCCTAAGGAGGGAAGGCGAGCTGCGGGATCCAGGTCGCATCCGCCCTAGCGTGTTGGAGAGTTGTGGCAAGCTAACCTCTAGATCCTTGGAACCTGCGCGGTGGGTCCCAGAGGCATAATTACCTGGGTGCCCTTGCTAGGGGTGCGAATAGCTTGTTAGAACAACAAAGTTATGTTGTTGGCATGCCCAGCTGGGTTGCACATAGCTATTCAAAACAGCGGAGGTTGGCTATGTGCAGGCCGTGTTCGGAAGACAGGCGGACTAGTGTTTAGATCTTCTTACATTCTCTGAGGTAGCCTTAGCTCGGCCTTTGGCTAAGGAGGGGAAGAACTCTAAGATCTTCCGGGTGTGTGGTTGGACCTCCACGCCGAGCCCTTGGGTCTGTTCCCATTTCTTCTTTTTTTTTTGGCTTGCAGGAGAAACGTAGGTGAGTGATCACCTATTCCCCAAGGATGAACTCCACAAGAGACCGAATTTTTGGTTTCAATATTTTGGTGCGGTGAGCGTGGAAAGTGGTCAACACAAAAAATCTTCAGCATGTTAGATGGCAGGAGGAGAAGGACAAGGCTTGGATAGGTCCTACTCGCCACCCCCACCACCTCTAGCCACAGTGGGGATGTTCGAAGACTTCAGACAAGAGGTGATCAACCTCATCAATTTTGCGCTCTGCGCGCGAGCCGAGTGCTCGACTCCAGCAGTTTCAGTCATAGCTGCCCCATCTCTGGGAGAGGATGCTCCTGCCAGGTGAGCTAGGAAGGAGGTCGCTGAGGAAGGGATATGCTACGAGCTCCTTGGGCTCGTGTTCTTCCCCAGCTCGGCAAGCAGGGGCCGGTTTGGCGAGATGGGCGTACGAGACCCTCCAAATCGCCCAGTAGGGGGAGGCAGCCCCTTCAACAAGTTGGTTTCTTCGGCCCCGATTCTAGAAGGGTTCATGGAACCCGAGATGTCTTATGACACCAGGAAGGGAGACCCAGTCCAGCACGTCCAGGGCTTTGAGGATGTGGTCTTGATCCGACAGATGTCGGATGGCTTCAAATGCAGACTCTTTGCCATAACTCTCAAGGAGAAGGCGAGAGTGTGGTTCCACCAGCTACCGGCCAGCTCCATTTACTGCTTCGAGGACCTGCACTAAGGGTTCATGTTGAGGTTCACCACCTCCAAGAGGAGGAAGAAGGAGTTGGAGTCCCTGTTCCACATCAAGCAGGGGGTGAATGAGACTTTGGGGAGTTACGTTGACCGGTTTCAGGAAGAGGTCACCCAAGTCCAGGGGATGCCATGGCATAGCCTGATGATGGCCTTTACCCTGGGACTGCAACAGGGTTTCTTCAGGATGGAACTGAAGAGTGTGTCACCCCTCTCCTACGAAGAGCTGATGGATAGGGCAGCAAGGGAAGTCGACAGGGAGGCGTCGAACCCGAAGTTTGCCCGGAAGCTAGCCAGGTGGGCCACGAAGGAGGAAGAGCCGAGAGGCAGTAGAGGTCAGGAGGATAGGAGAGATGAACCCCGACAGAGGGAACAACGGCAGCAGCAGCAGCAACAACAACAACCTAAGTGGGGCGTCAGGAGCCAGAGTGTCAACTAGGCTGGAGGCTCGAGTGGCAAGAACAAGGGCCACAGAGAAGTTACCGGGGAACAAACAACAGTTAGGGGGGACAGGATGAGTTCTATCCCCTATGTTGGGGGCAAGCCCAAATACCTCCTCTCCTCGATCAAAATCAGGCTATTGCTATAGCCATGGGGGAGAGGAGGAGAGTAGCATAGAGAAGGAGAAAAGAAGTCAAGGTGGAGTTGCCCTACTATGACTTCCACCAAGAGGAAGGGCACGATACGACCACGTGGCCAGAGTTCCTCGAGATGGGAGGAAATAAGGAGCAGTATCAGCAGTAAGGTCGCCAGGAGGTGAGGATTGAGGAGGCCTGCCTCGGGCAGAGGAGGATAGATGCGAAGACCGGGTGGATATCGGGACCCGAAGATGGATCAGAGTGATCCATGGGGAGGGGGGTGGGATTGAGGCTTCCCGGAAGGCGAGCCTCCACACCATGTACTGTCAGAGTGTTGGCTCCACATCTCAGACCCCACCCCCAGAAAAGAAGATTACCTTTCTTGAGGAAGGACATGCCGGATCATGAGGATACCTTCTGCGATGCGCTGGTCATCTAGACAACCATCGAGAATTTCACCGTTTCCAGGATCCTCATTTACAATGGAAGCTCCGTCAACGTCATCTTCAAGAAGGCATTCGACGCGATGAAGGTGGAGGCATAGAGGGTACTGGTCTCAGATGAGCCCCTATTTGGGTTCTCGAGGGAAAGGAAGGAGGTAGAAGGAGGAGTGGGGCTCCACGTCACTCTGGGGGGCAGTCCTGGAACTGCAGGTTTGTCATCGTGGATGCCCCCAGTATTTACAACGCCATCTTTGGGAGGCCCCTCATCAGCGCCTTCTATTGCATCCCCTCATCTCTCCACAAGTGCTTAAAGTTCAACGCCGAAGGGATCCAGGTCCGAGTTCGGGGGGACTCCAGGGTGGCAAGGGAGTGCTACGTCACCGTTGTAAACTTTATCTCATGGTAGGAGGGGGCCGAGGAGATGGAGCAGAGAATGGAGGAGGCAGAGTAGGAGGTTGGTGGGGAGGAGATGGAGATAGAAGAGAGTTGCACCCAGGTGGTGACAGGTGACGAGGAGGAATTGGCTGAAGCGATGGCCGTAGAGGAGGAGGTGGAAGCTGAGGAGGTTCTTGTCCCGAAGGAAAGAGACGTTAGAGAATGGGGGAGCAGTCCAGGCTGGAGGCTGCGGAGGAGGTCGTGGAGATGGAGGTTCTCACCCTTGGAGTGTTGAAACCACTCGTCACCACACATCTTCCCAAAACCCCGAGGTGATGGTAAGGGTGGACGAGGGTACATGAACACAAAAGGATCGCCTACTGCAGGCGATGTGGGACAAACCCCAACCATAGGACTGCGGGGATATTCTGCCACATAAGGGGGGCCAACCGGGGTCAACACCCAGACCTGGAACGCGATGGGAAAGCCCAAACATGCCGTCCCACACACACGTGTCCTGCTGGTTAATATAATCTCAACACACCCCTGCAGCAGGACAACCTCCTCTGATACCATAATGAAACCACCCATCACCACACATCTTCCCAAAACCCCGAGGTGATGATAAGGGGGGACGGGGGTATATGAACACAAAGGATCGCCTACTGCAGGCGATGTGGGACTAACCTCAACCACAGGACCGCGGGGATATTCCGCCACACAAGGGGGGCCCATCGTGGTCAACACCCAGACCTGGAACGCGATGGGAAAGCCCAAACATACTGTAAGACCCCCCCCCCTTTTTTTCTTTTTCAACACCGGGGTCTTAGGCCCAGAACCGCCGTTTTGCGGTGACTCCTTCACGCCCTGAAGGGTCATCACCACAAAGCGCCGTTTCTGCCGGCCAATTTCGAATCACAGAAAAGTAGCACAATAAAGTAAATGCAAACTAGCAGTACACAGATAATCACATATCATAAAGATAATCTCCATGAAGGGAGTGTCCACGGAACAATATATCAGAGTACTAAAAATATGGGCTTATGCCCAGTACACCATGTCCTCACTACAAATCACTCATGCGGAAGCAAATGCTGAAAATCTACTCAAGATCGAGACTCACAGTCCCGGCTGTATGAACTCCGGAGCTAGACTGCCCCATCTCCAAGCGCACCGGTCTCTGGGGCTGCTCCTCCATGCTGGGCTCCACGATCCCCTAAATGATGTGGTTCGAAAACTGTTAGTCTAAAAGACTAAGCCCTATCATCCCCCACCCCTTCCCCCATGGCTCCTAGGCACCGAGCAGAGAGGAAGAAAGGGGAGGACTTGAAGGTGGAGAATATCAAAAAGCAGATGGCAGCGGACCTATACTAGCAATTCTATAATAGATATTGACAATAAGATGAAATATGAAAAGTAACCTTCACTTATGTGAGAACACATAAGCCAAGGGATCTTCTGCAAGGCTCCCATCATATAAAAAGTCTCATACCAATTTATACGTTGGGGTGTCGGTTATCAAACAACAATAAATATATATCAAAATTGACCTTAATTTATAAACTTGCTCACACAAGCTTATAAACCAAGGGGTCATTTTGCAGGGCCTAAAGTATAAGCATCCCATTCCACTTATACTTTAGGTGTCGGGGTTAAATGAATCGATTATGCTATGACATGCAAGTGACTATGATAGTCCATGTAAGTGCAACACACACACCCGACTCTGTGCACAAAGACCTTTAGTTCCCCCTTTCTGGAGCTGTAACCTCCCAGGATACCTCCGTAGTAGCATACGGAAGCGGTGGGTTGGGCCTCGCCCACCTCTAAACTAGTAAAGCACTACCGGTCAAACCTATCGTACGCCTCAACGCATGGTGCACGAAGCGGACTCATGCGTACTCTTGTCGGCTGGCGCACCTGACTTTTGTTGGCGAATTGCTAACCACACTTGCCGAGTCAGTGTATTGGCGTCGGTGCATCGATCCTCCAATATTGAAGACCCACCACCTTAATTTCCTTTCCTTTTTATGCACATGCAAATTTAGCGTCATCAAAAACCGAGCCGAAACTCCCCGGACCAAAATGTCTGTCTCAAACAATCGAGCCGAAGCTCCCCGGACCCAAACGTCCGTCTCTTAACCATCCGAGCCGAAGCTCCCAGCTATCTTCCTGTGCTATCTGTGTTCGTGAAATGTACAACCCTAATTACTAAGTTACTCTTTTCAGCTTGTTAATACAATTTACGTTAACCCAGGACTGCCCCCGGTATTCCCTGTGAAGGGCTCTCAAGGGGCACTAGGAACTATGTTGGGATTACTCTCAGCGTTCCCTTTCACAAGATACTTATTATTAGTATTGGTTGATTCCCTTACCCATTACTTTCTCATGTTACGATAGGCTAATCCTAGGGTGATTTGACTCTAGCTCACCTCGGGGAGGACGATCTTTCGTCGAACCCGAGCGCCTCTAAACCCTAGCCAAAACGACACTCTACTCATTTTATCTTTCAATGATGGTCCTAATTATATTTATCCCTTCCAGCAAACCACTAAACCGAACTCATGTGCTCTAATTCATATCCCAACTTATTTCCTACAGTTTTACTAAATGCAGACCACTTAGCTATATGACCCGTAAAATGGGAAGTATACCAAATGATCATCTAGTACTCATATAATAATTATTAGAGGGCTATACTGGCATTTGTAGCCTAAATTCATAATTTCCTAATTTTCATAATTTAACTCATAATTTATTTATTTACTCTAATAACCAAAAGTTCCAAGTATGAACATGAAGTATAAGTTTTAGACAAGATAAAATTTCACTAAATTTATTTTAAATGCAAAATGAATAATCATCTAAAAATCAAGAATCTCCCAATTTTTTAGCAAGCTTTAAGCCCTTTAAATTTTATTTCAAATTTATTCCATAATAAATCATTTAAAGGGGATGTACAACAATAATACTTTCAAAAATTCAGAGAAAATTCCAGGATGATTATAAGAACACATAAAACCTCTAGATAAAGTTTCATAATTTTTTTAGAAAGAATTATTCTCTGAATTAATTAAATATCAAAGTCTCAAAATTGTGGACTTGTAAAGGAAGTACTGTAAACAGCCCTCTAAAAATCATGAATAAATTTCTACAAGTATATTTTGGCCTGAAATCATCAAAACCTAAGTCTCATGATTTTTCAACAGATATATCATCAATAATTAATTTTATTCTACCAAAGCACCTTTCAAAACTTGTGAAGGAAGTACTAAATATAACCAAGTTCCATCAGATTCAAATGAACAGAATAACCAGAGGTAATTTAAACATCATTTTAGGCCTTTTGGTATTTAACAAATGAGGTACCAGAAATATAATACATAAAATTCTAGTAAAATTACCAGGGGTTCTAGATTGCCTAAAACTTACTCTACCCAAGTTTCATAACCTTTAGTTAAGGTTTAATGGCTGAATTTACAAAATTATGCTTCTAACCTAAAACTAGGGTTACGGTTTTGAGGTGTCTACCTTCCTCCAAGTCCTGTAATATTCCTTCCAGATATCTTAGGTTACACTACCTTAAATTCTACTGAGTTTTAAAGGTCATACAAAGGCATTTGCCCCCATGTCCTTCACAACCCCAAAAGGACCTTCCTTAGGGTTTGAGGTTGAACCCTAGGGTAAATCAAGCCTAAATCATCCCATTTTCCTTAAAAGGGTGACATTGGGCATACTAAGTCAGATTCCAAAACCTCAGCCTCTGTTGAGGGGAGGTGGTCACCCTAAGCCCATGGTGCACTTTTAGTCAAAACTACCTCCTTAAGGCCAAACTAGGATTTGGTGATTACCTAACCAAAACCTATCCAAATGAGTTGAAATTTTGTACAGAGCTAGGTAATGATGCCATAGAAAATTCACCAAAATTTGGGAGGGTTTGGAGGTAATTATACCACTTAATTAAAATACCCTAACATTATTAAATAAAAGTAAACACGTTAGGTAACGTGTCTCCAAAAAATCCCAATTTTGGACAGACTCTAGGTATAGTTATGACTGATCCCCTGTCCAAATTTCAGCCCAGTTTCCCAAGGGATGAAGGGTGGGCATCCATTTGAATCTCAGGACAACCCTATGTACAGGTCCCACCAAAATGGGTGTCCTGGTCCAACCAGAGGGACAAATTGATCTAAATCAATTTTGGATTAAATTAGACCCATAGGGCTACAACTTTCATATTGAACATTTTCCCACCTAGTGGCCCTAAGTATTTTTAATATTTATTTTAAAACAGCCCAGTTTATAGGACAGCAAAT
Source organism: Platanthera guangdongensis (assembly GCA_039583875.1). Taxonomy (NCBI): domain Eukaryota; kingdom Viridiplantae; phylum Streptophyta; class Magnoliopsida; order Asparagales; family Orchidaceae; genus Platanthera; species Platanthera guangdongensis. Next base: position 232,657,137 of record CM077150.1, read on the forward strand.
TCAGAAATCAAAACTTAATAAAAGAAATGATCTGCACGGATCTTAAAGCAAATCGTGGGCCTCCTGGTCATCTTCTTCCTCCAGCCAAGGGCCATGATTGGCCGAACATAGAGCCTATTACAAGAGCATTTCCCGGCCACACGGCCACCTCCCTGGCCGACCACCACCGCCACCACCTTCGTTGAGGTGGGGGCTATCGCCGGGCGGCGGCACGACCGCCGGAGGGGTGGTTTCCGGCGAACTCCACACTCCATTTTTTTCGGAAAAACCATGGAAAAATCATCACATGATCGGGCTCATTCGAGCCCGATTTTCATCCTAAAAGATTCCTAAGATCTATCCATAGAAGAAGGAGTAGAGGAGGACATTTAACCGTGCTTGCAGACGAGTTTGGTGGTCGTGTGTCATGCCCGGATTTTGGAGCTTCGGGTGTTCTGCAATAGCCCTACCAAATGGCTCGAAATATTCAGGGAATGTGTGGAAACGACTCCTCTGGTCCTAAGGAAGCTTTTAAAACCATCAAATGGGGGAGGGAAAGGGTGTAGCATTAATGGCCATTAATGGCCTTAATGTTGAGATTTTGGCCATGGTGGGTTCACTGCACCCAGCCACTGAAAAGGGCTGGAAAGTCCCTTAATCTTCCCCTAACTGACCAGGGAGGAAGATTCCAGCAATAAGAGAGGGCCTTTGGTCTTCTAAGCCATGAATGGCCTTCATTCCCCACTTTCTCTCTCCTCCATTAAAGGGGAAAATAAAGCTTTCTCTCTCCTGATCATCAAGGCCGAATTTTGGTGTCCCCTCTAGCCTATTGTTAGCCCACTAACTCATTTTAATAATAGAAACGAGGTTAGCCCAAGTGGGGGAAATGAGTTGAGCTTGGGTTAGCCCATTTGGGCTAATTTGACTTAACCTTAAGGTAGAGTTGACCTTGGTCAACATGGCCATTTGGGTTGACCCCAATGGGCCCCTGGTAACCCATTGGCCTCCCCTAAGGTCTATGTAGGGTTGGGTAGGGTTGACTTGGCACCTTGGAGGTCACTTGACCCTTGGTGAGGGCACTTTGACCACTTTGGGGCTTGAGTTGACTTGGGTCAACATGAACATTAGGGTTGACCCTAAGGGGTCCTTGGTGACTCATTGGTCTCCCCTAAGGTCTAGGAAGAGTTATGTAGGGTTACCTTACACTTTGGAGGTCACCTACCCTTAGTAAGTGCACTTTAACCAGATTAGGGGCTCGAGTTGACTTGGGTCAACTTGGCCTCTAGGGCTGACCCTAATGTGTCTTTAGTGACCCATTGACCTCACTTTAGGGTTAGGAGGGCATAGGTGGGGTCCACTTGGCTAGGGGAAGGTCAATTGACCCTAAGTAGGCTTGTTTGACCCATTTAGGGTTAGGGTTGACTTGGGTCAACTGAGCCTCTTTAATTGACCCCAATGAGTCCTTATGGCTCTAATGGGCCTCATAAAATGTTTGGGGGTGTTGTGGTAGGGTCCTGTGGTCAAGGGGTAGCCCCATGGTCATCCTAACCTATTGTTCAGAATTCTACAACTTGCAGACCATGATACTTTCAACTTCATGTCTAAGCTCACTTGGTCTTATTGGGCTTCCTAGGGTCTTGTCATGACCTAGTCATGACCAAAAACACTCTTAGGGGTCCAGTTGGAAATGGGATGTTACAAACCCCAATAAAAAAATAAAGATTTCGTCCCCGAAATCAAGGTTAAGCCTACGAGAACTTCTGCCGAAGAAAAGAAACTTGTAACATCCCATCGCGATGCCATGTTTGCTAAATTAGGTTTAAAGGGAAACCTAGATCTATGACCATTTCGCCCAATTGGCAAACCAATATCCCAATAAATAAAAGATAAGCCCCCAATAAATAAAAGTTTAGCCTCCACTCTTCCTGGAGCATCCCTACTAGTTTAAAGCAGGAAAACAAATTAAACATCTTGAGGGGTTGTGAGGTATACCTGACTGAACAGATCTGGGTATCTTTATCGCATCAGGTCCTGCAGTTCCCAGGTATGCTCCTCCTAGCCGTGGTTCCTCCACAGGACTTTGACTAGCGGAACCTTCTTGTGACGCAAGATCCGTACTCCTGGGTCATCGATCCGAACTGGCTCCAAGCGAACTGACCGGTCTGAAGCTACCGGCCCTTCAGCGGTCAAAATCTGCTGCTCCGGGCGTAGCAGAGCCCTCCTCAGTGAAGAAATGTGGAAGACGTCGTGCAGAGCTGCCAGCTCTGGTGGCAACTCCACCCTGTAGGGTAGGGGCCCGATCCGCTCCAGGATCCTGTAAGGGCCCATGTACCTAGGGCTGAGCTTCTTCCTCCGACCACGCACCTGTGAGACTCCATGCATGGGCCGGATCTTCAAAAACACTCGGTCCCCCACCTGAAACTCCACCTGACGATGTCATGCGTCATAGTACTTAGCTTGTCTGCTCTGCGCCTCTAACATCCTGTCTCTGATCAGCCTCACCTGAGCCTCGGTATCTTCAACAAAATCTGATCCCAACACCTTCGGATCCTCGTCCTGAATCCAAGAAAGTGGGGTCCGGCATTTCCTTCCATACAAGGCTTCGTAAGGCACCATCCTGATGCTGGACTGGTAGCTATTGTTATAGGAGAACTCAACCAGGGGTAAGAGTTTCTCCCACGGTTCCCCGCGGTCCAAAATGCATAGCCTCAAAAGATCTTCCAGCGTCCGGTTGGTGCGTTCTGTCTGCCCGTCCGTCTGGGGATGGAATGCGGTGCTGAAGGTCAATCACGTGCCTTAGGAAGCTTGCACATATCTCCACTCCCTGTAAGTGAACCGGCCATCCCGATCCGACAAGATCGTCTTGGGCACCCTGTGATATCGAACGAACTGCTCCACAAATCTCCGCACTAATACTCCCACAGCGTCGTCCATCCTGATCGGAATGAACCTGGACACCTTTGTCAACCGATCGACGATGACCCAAATCGAGTCATTTCCCGTCCGTGATCGGGGAAGTCCGTGAATAAAGTCCATCGCGATGTCTTCAAACTTCCATTCTGGTACCGGGAGTGGTTGCAATAGACCCGCGGGGTTTTTGCACTCCGCCTTCACTAGCTGGCACGCTTCGCAGTGGGTCACAAACTGAGTGATATCCTTCTTCATACCAGGCCAGTACATAGTCTTCTTCAAATCCGCAGTCATCTTTGTGATCCCCGGGTGCACCGAGTATCTGCTGTGGTGGGCCTCCGCCATAATATCTTCCCGGACCTAGCCTCCTTCCGGTATATAAGTCCGACCTCTAAAGCATACCACACCATCCCTCATCGTGTAATCTCCTGCTGCACCATTTTCCAAGGCCCAGAATATCGGCTCCAATTTGACATCTCGCCTCTGTCCCTCTCTGACTCTGTCCCGGATATCGTCTGTATCACTAACCGCAGCTAAATACTCCATGTAAAGCTCGGGGTCCTCGGATGACACTAGTGTGATGTGCATATCCTCCAATCTCCTCACCAGCTCCATAGACATAACCTGGGGCCCGGCCTCGGAAGTGGTAGCTCTCCGACTCAATGCGTCGGCCACCATGTTTGCCTTTCCTGGATGGTAGTGCATCTCATACTGATAATCTGCTAAGAACTCCACCCAGCACCTCTATCTGATGTTCAGTTCCTTTTGCGTGTCCACGTATTTCAGGTTCTTGTGGTCGGAGTAGATGTCGCAGTGGACTCCATAAAGATAGTGGCGCCAGACCTTCAAAGCAAAAACGACCGCCCCCATCTCAAGGTCGTGCACCGGGTAGTTCGGTTCGTGCTTCTACAACTAGCGAGACGCATATACAATCATATGACCATTCTGCATCAGTACAGCTCCCATACCCTGGTAGGAAGCATCAGTGTAGACCTGAAATCCTTCTCTCCCCGAGGGAAGAGCAAGTATGGGAGCCGAGGTGAGTCGGTCCTTCAGCTCCTAGAAAGCTGCCTGGCACTGCGGGGTCCACACGAAAGGTACCTCATTCTTCGTCAAAGATGTGAGCGGGAGGGCGATTCGAGAGAATCCCTGCACGAACTTTCGGTAGTAACCGGCAAGTCCTAGGAAACTTCGTACGTCGGTGGTTGTCTTCAGCTGCGGCCAATCCCGAATTGCCTGAATCTTTGCCGGATCCACTACCAACCCGGCTCCACTGATAATATGGCCTAAGAAGCCCACCTACTTCAACCAGAACTAACATTTGCTAAACTTTGCATATAAATGATTCTCCCGCAGTCTCTGTAGGGTCAGTGCCAGATGGCGAGTGTGCTCCTCCTCCGTCCTCGAGTAGATGAGGACGTCATCGATAAACACAATGACAAACACATCTAAATACTCCTTGAAAACCTGGTTCATGAGGGTCATGAACGTTGATGGAGCATTGGTGAGCCCGAAGGGCATCACCGTAAACTCAAATAATCCATATCTGCTACTAAAAGCAGTCTTCTGAATATCCTCCTCTCGAATCCGAAGCTGGTAGTAGCCCGACCTCAAATCTAGTTTTGAAAAGAACTGTGCTCCCTGCATCTGGTCGAATAGCTCGTCTATCCTTGGCAGTGGATAGGTGTTCCGGACCGTCAGCCGATTTAGTGCTCGGTAGTCGATGCACAATCTGAGTGTCTCGTCTTTCTTTTTGACGAACAATACCGGGGCTCCCCATGGTGAAGAGCTTGGCCGGACAAACCCAGCTTCCACTAGCTCTTGAAGCTGGCTCCGAAACTCTATCAATTCCCTTGGGGCCATCCGGTAAGTGGCCTTAGATGCCAGCTTGGCCCCCGGCACAAGCTGTATCTGAAAGTCCTGTTCCCTGTGCGGGGGTAATCCGGGTAATTTTTCTGGAAAGACGTCCGCAAAATCCCGCACCACCGGGATATTCGATATAGAATCCGTGGCCTCCGCCATTTCAAACAGCACCTCATAGACCTCCTCCCCCTGTAAATAGGCCTTAACGGCCTGTACTGAAGATAAGGGTATACGTGAGGCAGGTCTTATACCTTCGATGATGATGATAGAGTCCCCGTGCCTCACAGTGATCCTCTTCGCTTGACAATCAATCTGGGCATGGTTCCATTGTAACCAAGTCATGCCCAGGATCAGCTCGAAGACTGGCATCCTTAGGACCGTTGCCGAAACTTCGAACGACTTTCCTCCAATCTCCGCCTCCATGTTGTAGTGGGCAGAGGTGAGTATCTCCGATCCGTCGGGTAGACGCACCCTCCTCATCCGGCCAGTGAACCGTTCCACTCCTTCCAGCCCTTCCAGAAAGGCCTCCGACACAAACGAGTGCGAGGCACCCGTGTCGAACAGAGTATATGCGGGCTTGCCGCTGATGAAGACTATACCTGGGACGGTTAAATGTCTTAGTATTTTATAACGAGTTTTTTCTTTCCTATTTATTCTACTTAGGCAGTTCTACTTGTCGGGCAATTGAGAAAGGGAATTTAATTTAAACAATTTAAATATCTTGGCGTACCTGCTATGACCTGCTTTGGGTTCCGAGGCTGTGCCAGGTCCAAAGCATACACCTGCTCCCTTTCCTGTCTTCGATCCCCTCCCTGGTAACCACATCCTCGGCCGTGTCCTCGGCCTCCGAAATACTGAGCAGGTGGGGCACCCTATGGTGCTGGAGGTGGTGCCCCCCTCATGGGGCAGTTTCTCCGAAGGTGTCCTACCTGATGACAATGGAAGTACTCCTGTGGGGGATACGCCATACCCCCGGGTCTTGGCATCTCCTGTATCCGAAGCGGTTGAGGGGCCAATATCACCTGCTCTCTCGGCTCCTGCCTCACGTCCTGACGAGGCTGGTCCTCTGTCCTTATCCAATCTGGTATAGCGCCTCGCTGTTGATCATTTCTGGCCCTCCGGCCCTGATCCTCCGCTTGCCGCTTCCGGCCCCGAGTGGTGTGCCAATCAGCCTCAATCCTCTTTGCCATCTCCAAAATCCGGGAGATAGGCCCATCGGATACAAACAACAAGGCCTCCCTCAACTCCTCTTTCAGACCCTTATAGAACCTCTTGATGTATCCTTCTTCGTCCAGCTGGTAAGAACCTGCATATCGAGCCAAATGGTCGAACTCTCGATGGTACTCCACCACCGTCCTGGTGCCCTGCTTCAGCTGTAAGAACCGCTCCTCCAACTCATCCCTGGCCGACTGCGGAACAAAATGCTCCAGCAGCGTGGCCCTGAATTCCTCCCAAGTAATCTCCGCAACCTCCCTATCGGCAAACGTCGTGTCCAACAGTGTCTTCCACCACCTCTTGGCATGGGACTCCAAGCAAGATACCACCAAAGCCACCCTCTCCTCCCAGGGGCACCGTATCCCGGTCAACATCTCATACATAATATCCAGCCACTCCTTTGTCCGCACTGCCGACTCTGTACCCAAGTAGGACGGGAGAGAGAGTCCTCGGAAGGTGCTCATCCAGTTGGCCCCCGGGTTTGGCTGCGGGGCCGGAGCCTGTTGAGCCCAGAAGGCCTCAAGGATTGCTGTAAGATTTTGCCCCATGTCTGACAGAAGGAAAGGTGTGGGGACCAGGGGAGGTGGTGCAATGTTCGGAGTCTGCTGAGCTCCGCCTTGTGGGGTGGGCTGAGCTAGGGGCTGCAAAACGAACTACATTAGTAGGTAATCGACTCAATACCTAATAAGAAGTGGACAATTTACATGTGATCCCTCATATGGGCACACCACTGCTTCCGCTGCTTAGTTTTCCCCCAAACTAAACTCGCGCGGGGGTGACCCAGGGTTGTGGACTGCTACTTTTCGATCGAGGTCTGCTCTGATACCACTTGTAAGACCCCCCCCCCCTTTTTTCTTTTTCAATACCGGGGTCTTAGGCCCAGAACCGCCATTTTGCGGTGACTCCTTCACGCCCTGTTGGGTCATCACCACAAAGCGTCGTTTCTGCCGGCCAATTTCGAATCACAGAAAAGTAGCACAATAAAGTAAATGCAAACTAGCAGTCCACAGATAATCACATATTATAAAGATAATCTCCACGAAGGGAGTGTCCACGGAACAATATATCAGAGTACTAAAAATACGGGCTTATGCCCGGTACATCATGTCCTCACTACAAATCACTCATGCGGAAGCAAATGCTGAAAATCTACTCAAGGTCGAGACTCACAGTCCCGGCTGTATGAACTCCGGAGCTAGACTGCCCCATCTCCAAGCGCACCGTTCTCTGGGGCTGCTCCTCCATGCTGGGCTCCACGATCCCCTAAATGATACGGTTCCAAAACCGTTAGTCTAAAAGACTAAGCCCTATCATCCCCCACCCCTTCCCCCATGGCTCCTAGGCACCGAGCGGAGAGGAAGAAAGGGGAGGACTTGAAGGTGGAGAATATCAAAAATAGATGGCAGCGGACTTATACTAGCAATTCTATAATAGATATTGACAATAAGATGAAATATGAAAAGTAACCTTCACTTATGTGAGAACACATAAGCTAAGGGATCTTCTGCAAGGCTCCCATCGTATAAAAAGTCTCATACCAATTTATACGTTGGGGTGTCGGTTATCAAACAACAATAAATATATATCAAAATTGACCTTAATTTATAAACTTGCCCACACAAGCTTATAGACCAAGGGGTCGTTTTGCAGGTCCTAAAGTATAAGCGTCCCATTCCACTTATACTTTAGGTGTCGGGGTTAAATGAATCGATTATGCTATGACATGCAAGTGGGTATGATGGTACATGCAAGTGTAACACACACACCCGACTCTGTGCACACAGACCTTTAGTTCCCCCTTTCTGGAGCCGTAACCTCCCAGGATACCTCCGTAGTGGCAGACGGAAATGGTGGGTTGGGCCTCTCCCACCTCTAAACAAGTAAAGCACTACCGGTCAGACCTATCGTACGCCTCAACGCTTGGTGCACGAAGCGGACTCCTGCGTACTCTTGCTGGCTGGCGCACCGGACTTCTGTTGGCGAAGTGCTAACCACACTTGTCGAGTCAGCGTATTGGCGTCGGTGCATTGACCCTCCAATACCGAAGACCCACCACCTTAATTTCCTTTCCTTTTTATGCACATGCAAATTTAGTGTAATCAAAAACCGAGCCGAAGCACCCCGGACCAAAACGTCCGTCTCAAATAATCGAGCCGAAGCTCCCCAGACCCAAACGTCCGTCTCTTAACCATCCGAGCCGAAGCTCCCAGCTATCTTCTTGTGCTATCTGTGTTCGTGAAATGTGCAACCCTAATTACTAAGTTACTCTTTTCAGCTTGTTAATACAGTTTACGTTAACCCAGGACTGCCCCCGGTATTCCCTGTGAAGGGCTTTCAAGGGGCACTAGGAACTATGTTGGGATTACGCTCAGCGTTCCCTTTCGCAAGGTACTTATTATATTATTGGTTGATTCCTACCCCATTACTTTCTCATATTACGATAGGCTAAACTCGTGATTTGACTCTACTCAAACGGGAAGGACGATCTTTCGTCGAACTCGAGCGCCTCTAAACCCTAGCAAAAACAATACTCTACTCATTTTATCTTCCAATGATGCTCCTAATTCTATTTATCCCTTCCAGCAAACCACTAAACCTAACTCATGTGCCCTAATTCATATCCCAACTTATTTCCTGCAGTTTTACTAAATGCAGACCACTTAAGCTATATGACCCGTAAAATGGGAAGTATACCAAATGATCATCCACTACTCATATAATAATTATTGGAGGGCTATACTGGCATTTGTAGCCTAAATCCATAATTTCCTAATTTTCATAATTTAACTGATAATTTATTTACTTACTCTAATAATCAAAAGTTCCAAGTTTGAACATGAAGTACAAGTTTTAGACAAGATAAAATTCCACTAAATTTATGTAAATGCAAAATGAATAATCATCTAAAAATCCAGAATCTCCCAATTTTCAGCAAGGTTTAAGCCCTAAATGTTATTTCAAATTTATTCCATAATAAATCATTTAAAGGGGATGTACAACAATAATACTTCCAAAAATTCACAGAAAATTCCTAGATGATTATAAGGACACATAAAACCTCTAGATAAAGTTTCATAATTTTTTTAAAGAATTATTCTCTGAATTTATTAAATATCAAAGTCTCAAAATTATGGACTTGTAAAGGAAGTGCTGTAAACAGCCCTCTAAAAATTCATGAATAAATTTCCACAAGTATATTTGGCCTGAAATCATCAAAACCTAAGTCTCATGATTTTTCAACAGATATATCATCAATAATTAATTTTATTCTACCAAAGCCCCTTCCAAAAACTTGTGAAGGAAGTACTAATATAAACCAAGTTCCATCAGATTCAAATGAACAGAATAACCAGAGAGTAATTTTAAACATCATTTTAGGCCTTTGGTATTTAACAAATGAGCACCAGAAATATAATACAAAAAATTCTAGTAAAAATACCAGGGGTTCTAGATAGATTGTCTAAAACTTACTCTACCCAAGTTTCATAACCTTTAGTTAAGGTTTTAGTGGCTGAATTTACAAAATTGTGTTTCTACCCTAAAACTAGGTTAGGTTTTGAGGGTCTACTTCCCAACTCCTGTAAATTTCCTTCCAGATATCTTAGGTTACACTACCTTAAATTCTACTGAGTTTTCAAGGTCATACAAAGGCATTAGCCCCATGTCCTTCACAACCCCAAAAGGCCTTCCTTAGGTTTGAGGTTGAACCCTAGGGTAAATCAAGCCTAAATCATCCAATTCTTAAGAGGGTGACATTGGGCATACTAAGTCGGATTACAAAACCTCAGCCTCTGTGAGGGAGGTGGCCACCCTAAGCCCATGGTGCACTTTTAGTCAAAACTACCTCCTTAAGGCCAAACTAGGGTTTTGTGATTCCCTAACCAAAACCTATCCAAATAAGTTGAAATTTTGTACAGATCTAGGTATTGATGCCAGGGACCACTCAACAAAAGTTGGGAGGGTTTGGAGGTAATTAGGCCACTTAATTAAAATACCCTATAATTATTAAATAAAACTAAAAACTTTAGTCAAAGTGTCTCCAAAAAATCTCAAATTTGGAAAGACCTAGGTACAGTTATGACTGATCCCCTATCCAAATTTCAGCCCATTTGGACAAGGGATGAAGGGTGGGCATCCATTTGAATCTCAGGACAGCCCTATGTACAGGTCCCACCAAAATGGGTGATCTGGTCCAACCAAAGGGCCAAATTGGTCCAAATCAATTTTGGATTAAAGTAGACCCATAGGGCTACAACCTGTATATTGAAAGTTTTCTCACCTGGTGGACCTAAGTATTTTTAATATTTATTTTAAGACAGCCCAGGTTACAGGATAGAAAATTCAGAAATCAAAACTTAATAAAAGAAATGATCTGCACGGGTCTTAAAGCAAATCGTGGGGCTCCTGGTCATCTTCTTCCTCCAGCCAAGGGCCATGATTGGCCGAACCTGGAGCCTATTCCAAGAGCATTTCCCGGTCACACGGCCACCTCCCTGGCCGGCCACCACCGCCACCACCTTCGTTGAAGTGGGGGCTATCGCCGGGCGGCGGCACGGCCGCCGGAGGGGTGGTTTCCGTGAACCCCACACTCCATTTTTTTTCGGAAGAACCATGGAAAAATCATCACATGATCTGGCTCATTCGAGCCCGATTTTAATCCTAAAAGATTCCTAAGATCTATCCATAGAAGAAGGAGTAGAGGAGGACCTTTAACCGTGCTTGCCGACGGGTTTGGGGGTGGTGCGCCATGACGGATTTTGAGCTTCAGGTGTTCTGCAACAGCACTACCAAATGGCTCGAATCTTCAGGTAATGTGTGGAAACGACTCTCTGGTCCTAAGGAAGCTTTTAAAACATCAAATGAGGGAGGGGAAGGGGTGTAGCATCAATGGCCATTAATGGCCTTAATGTTGAGATTTTGGCCATGGTGGGTTCACTGCACCCAGCCACTGAAAAGGGGGTGGAAAGTCCCTTAATCTTCCCCTAACTGACCAGGGAGGAAGATTCAGCAATAAGAGAGGGCCTTGGTCTTCTAAGCCATGAATGGCCTTCATTCCCCACTTTTCTCTCCTCTATTTAAGGGGAAATAAAGCTTTCTCTCTCTGATCATCAAGGCCGAATTTTGGTGTCCCCTCCAGCCTATTGGCAGCCCACTAACTCATTTATAATAATAGAAATGAGGTTAGCCCAACTGGGGGAATGAGTTGAGCTTGGGTTAGCCCATTTGGGCTAATTTGACTTAACCTTAGGTAGAGTTGACCTTGGTCAACATGGCTCTTTGGGTTGACCCCAATGAGTCCCTGGTAACCCATTGGCCTCCCCTAAGGTCTATGTATGGGGTAGGGTTGACTTGGCACCTTGGAGGTCACTTGACCCTTGGTGAGGGCACTTTGACCACTTTGGGGTTGAGTTGACTTGGGTCACATGACTATTAGGGTTGACCCTAAGGGGTCCTGGTGACTCATTGGTCTCCCCTAAGGTATGGAAGGGTTATGTAGGGTTACCTTACACTTTGGAGGTCACCTACCCTTAGTAAGGGCACTTTAACCAGATTAGGGGCTCGAGTTGACTTGGTCAACTTGGCCTCGGGCTGACCCAATGTGTCCTTAGTGACCCATTGACCTCAATTAGGGTGGGAGGGCATAGTGTGGGTCCACTTGGCTAGGGGAAGGTCAATGACCCTAAGTAGGCTAGTTTGACCCATTTAGGGTTAGGGTTGACTTGGGTCAACTGAGCCTCTTTTATTGACCCCAATGGGTCCTTATGGCTCTAATGGGCCTCACAAATGTTTGTTTGGGCTGTTGTGGTAGGGTTCCTGGGGTCAAGGGGTAGCCCCAGGGTCATCCTAACCTATTGTTCAGAATTCTACTATTTGTAGACCATGATACTTTCAACTTCATGTCTAAGCTCATGTGGTCTTATTGGGCTTCCTAGGGTCTTGTCATGGCCTAGTCATGACCAAAAACCCTCTTAGGGGTCTAGTTGAAAATAGGATGTTACACATGCGGTCCCACACACACGTGTCCTGCTGGCTAATATAATCTCAACTTGGAGGCAGGGTGGAGAAGGTTCGCATCAGCGGGGGGCTGACCCCGTAGGCTCAGGGCAAGATGCTGACATGCATCCAAAAGAATGTGGAAATCTCCGCATGGAGCGTAACAGAGATGTTAGGGATTGGCGCAGACGTTGCCTGCCATCGCCTCAACCTGGACCCAGGAGCTCGCCCCATCCAACAGAAGAAGAGGTCCACTACGGACAAGCTGGCCGAGCCCATCAGGGAGAAGGTGGCCAAACTCCTCAAGGCCTTCTTTGTATCCAAAATACATTACCCCGACTAGAGTTCAATTGTAGTCATGGTTAAAAAGGAGACGGTCGGTGACGTATATGTGTCGCTTTTTTCTTTGCTTAATAAATCATGTCCTAAGAACTGTTATCCTTTGCCTTAGATCGACGCGCTGGTTGACTCAACCGTCGATTTCCTGTAATGAGCTTCTTAGATGCATTTTAGGTTATCACGAGATTAGGATGTACCCCCCCCCCCCCCCCCGATCCAAGGATGTCTCATTCATCACCGGGGGTGGGTGCTAGCTATAGATGATGTCATTTGTGTTGAGAACATAGGGGCGACATACCAGAAGATGATGGACAAGGTCTTTCGAGAACAGAAGGGGAGGAACCTGGAGGTGCATATAGATGATCTCATGATCAAGAGTCAAGATGTGGACTCTTACCTACAGGACCTGGAGGAAACCTTCACCACCCTACACAAGTACAAGATGCGGCTGAACCCCCTAAAGTGCATTTTTGGGGCCATCAGGGGAAAGTTCTGTAACGCCCCCACCTGTCACATGACATTAAACAGTTGGGTGGCCGGCCGGCCGGGGCCCCACGCCATATAGCACAGACAAGCGAAGGAATCACGTGTGGAAATCAAAATCTATGCGTGTCCTTAACTCATTTTCATTCTAGCGCAGCATTTTCTTGTTAACATGAACTCAAACCAGAATGTCCACCCACATATAAACAACATTTATATAGAACAACACCAGGAATGTATACAACTCAAACCACCTGGCCTTATGGCCTTACAAGTTCCTCTTACATAGCAATAAGTTCGTACATCGGCACGCAGGCCGGCCCACACCATGAATCCAACCACGATTCTTCACATAGCCTTCAAGGACTAAGAACACCAGGCTAGCCAATCCACTTATTCTTTCCAAACCGCAGCACCTGCAAGTCATCATCCAAGCCAACACAGAAAACAAAGTAACGGTCAGCATTGCTGACCCATTATAACGACCCTACCCCCTACCCGGGGCAGTGGTCACCTCCCTGTATACAGTGCTTCTTTTTCATCAAGCATCAGCAAACATCACCAAATCATATCATAGGATCATTCTCTTATGTCACTATCTAACAAACACACCACATCACAAACGCTGGAGTCCACCAACGCTCCGTGCACTCAGGGCACCTTCTTGGCGTACCGGAATCCACCGTCGTACACCGCTGTCTCTCGAGGTTTTAACTTGTTGGTTGACCGGCCATAGTCACCAGCTCGCAGGCTGGCGACATCCCGCCAAGCCCTCAGAGGCCATCCTCACAGCATCACAAACAGAGCAGCGACCCACACTCCGTGGTGTAGCAAGCCGGGTTTATCTAAGCTCCCAGCATTGTCTACCCATCGATCCCCCTCCTAATCCGATCGACCCACACCATGTGGTGCAGCAACCCGGGTTTAACTCGGCTCCCCTAGCATGCCGCCCATCAATCCCTTCCTTAACTAGATCAACCCACCCTAGTGGTGTAACAGGCCGGGTTTATCACGAGCTCCCAGGCGTGCTACCAATGATCATCTCATAACCAGGAGCTTCACCAAAGCCTCCTCACAAGCAGTATATCCATACATTCATCACAACAAAAATCCATTTTGCACATCATCAAAGTCACGGAGTCTTCTCCGGTTTACCCATGAACATCACCAAACGTAGGTGGGTGAAAGTGCATAAAACGTGACAAGGCATCGTCACTTGCTTGCGCTTCCACCACCTCGCAGCTGCTCTTGCCTTCCACCAGATCTTGCTTGTCCAGTGGTTGTGCTTGTAACGCTGCAAGCACTGTCTCCGCTACCACCCATATGGCCTCTGCCGAGGGAGCATCGGCGCTTCACGGGTGCTGCACTTTCATCCGACCGCTGGGGCTCAGACGGCCCAGCTCCATCCCTCGCCACCTATCAATGTACAGAACACAATTAAATCCTTCAAATCATAACGGTACTGGTACATTGCCTACACACGCACGCACATCATGTGCAGACATACATTCCTAGTGGACATTCATAAAGTTCAATTATGTTCTCTCCTCCCAAACAATCTAAACTTGGCTTTGATACCACTTTGTAACGCCCCCACCTGTCACATGACATATAACAGGGTCGGCCGGGGCCCCACGCCATATGCACAGACAACGAAGGAATCACGTGTGGAAATCAAAATCTATGCGTGTCCTTAATCATTTCATTCTAGCGCAGCATTTTTCTTGTTAACATGAACTCAAACCAGAATGTCCACCCACATAAATACCACATTTATATAGAAACAACACCAGGAATGTATACAACTCACACACCTGGCCTTATGGCCTTACAAGTTCCTCTTACATAGCAATAAGTTCGTACCATCGGCACGCAGGCCGGCCACACATGAATCCACCACGATTCTTCAAATAGCCTTCAAGGACTAAGAACACCAGGCTAGCCAATCACTTATTCTTTCCAACCGCAGCACCTGCAAGTCATCATCCAAGCCAACACAGAAAACAAAGTAACGGTCAGCATTGCTGACCCATTATAACGACCCTACCCCCTACCCGGGCAGTGGTTCCTTCCCTGTATACAGTGCTTCCTTTTTCATCAAGCATCAGCAAACATCACCAAATCATAGGATCATTGCTCTTTATGCCACTATATAGGATCAATTCCTTTATGCACTATCTACCAAACACACCACATCACAAACGCTGGAGTCCACCAACGCTCCGTGCACTCAGGGCAACCTTCTGGCGTAACGCGGAATCCACCGTCGTACACCGCTGTCTCTCGAGGTTTAACTTGTTGGTTGACAGGCCCTAGTCCACCAGCCGCAGGCTGGCGACATCCGCCCAGCCACTCAGAGGTCCATCCTCACAGCATCACAAACAACAGAGCAGACCGACCCATACTCCGTGGTGTAGCAAGTCGGGTTTATCTAAGCTCCCCAGGCATTGTCTACCATCGATCCCCTCCTAATCCGATCGACCACACCATGTGGGCAGCAACCCGTTTAACTCGGCTCCCTAGCATTGCCGCCCATCGACCATCCTTAACAGATCCCCCCCTTGTGCTATATCGATCCGGCTTACGTGTTGTGGTGTAACAGGCCGGGTTTATCACGAGCTCCCAGAGCGTGCTGCCAATTGATCATCTCATAACCGGAGCTTCACCAAAGCCTCCTCACAAGCAGTACATCCATACATTCATCACAACAAAATCCATTTGCACTCATAAAAGTCACGGAGTCTTCTCCGGTTTACCCATGAACATCACCAATCCAGACTACCGGTCCAGATGGGCTCACACAGCATTGCCTACGCCGTACTTCATAATTCCGGCTCTAGATGCAGACTCAACAAAGGAATCACTTCCGCGATCCAACTCTTGGTGGAGGATTCCACAGCACATGTATAGAGAAAGGACTTCGATGTCCAAGAAGGAGATCGTTACCTGAAGATCGCTTCGGCGCATGAAGTAGCCGGATGGAACTCACCGCCTCGGCTCTGCCTTCACTAATCCGAATCGCTCTCGGATCTTCGTTCCGCACTCCGCAGCTCCTACAGTAGCTGGAAGACTCCTCCCTTCTCTCTCCTTAGGCCTTTCCCCTTTCTTTCTTGGAATGAAGATGAAGAAGAAGAAGAGAGAGAAGATAAGGGATTTATCTTCAAATTTCTGGCCTTCCCAACAACCTGGACAAAGCCAGCCACTGGATCCAGGAGAGGGAAACAAACGGCTCAGATCTGGCCCGAAAAAACCCTGAACACGGCCTGACACGCCCTGTGACACGCCCGTGTCACAGGCCGTGTCCCCTAAGCGGCAGACAACCGACTCAATCCAACAGTACACGCCCGTGTGACATGCCCGTGTCACGGCGTGTACCCAAACACGCCCTCAGATACGCCCGTGTCTGAGGCCGGTGTACCTCAACAGAAATAATCCCAAATCAACCCGAGACTCACACGGCCTGGCACCGGCTTGGCACACGCCCGTGTTCATGGCCGTGTGCACCAGACATGCCCGGTCCCGCAATACACGCCCTAACCCGAGACGTCGATCTGAATTTGACGCCACTAAACACGCCCTGTGACACGCCCGTGTCACAGGCCGTGTCCTCACTGGAACTCGCATACTCGACGATCGTCGCGTAACACTCGTCGAGCATTCGACACGGCATCCGACCGGCCGTGTCCTGGGCCGTGTGCCCCCTCTCGACGATGTCGAGCGAAAATCGTCGACACCAAGTCCAATCGTCGACACAACCTCGACACGCCCTGCGACACGCCCGTGTCGCAGGCCGTGTCAACTGACACGCCCTGGGACACGCCCGTGTCCCAGGCCGTGTCACCCATGGTCTGAACCGATTTTGCGCAAAATGATCCTCTTTACTTCGCCGGGGTCGAGCCAAATCCTGACAAGTCAAAGCCATCATGGAGCTGGGGTCAACTCAGAATGCTAAAGTGGTGCAGCAGTTGGCAGGGAAGCTGGCAGGATTGAGCATGTTCCTCTCCTGGGCCGGGGAGAAGTGCTCCCCCATCTTCAAGACATGATGGGGGGGGGGGGGTGGGGGCAGAAGTTTGAGTGGACAAATGAGTGCGAGGAGGAATTCCAGGCCCTGAAGAAGCAGTTGACTCAGGCTCCCCTGCTTCTTTGGGCCGAAGGAGGGGGAGGATCTATTTTTGTATCTCGAGGTCGGAGCAGAGGCCTTGAGCTCCGTCTTGGTTCGTGAATAAGGAAGAAGCAGCTCCCCATATATTATGTGAGCCAGGTCTCGAGGAAGGCCGAGCTTTGATATCCTATCTTGGAAGAGCTGGACTTGCATTGGTCATCTCGGCTCGAAGGCTACGGTCCTACCTTCCAGGCACACTACATCTGAG